>OY759270.1:32197488-32652488 GCA_963662155.1 Lamellibrachia columna
AAACGGAATTGTTTTATAAGAAATATAAAAAAATAAACTTACCACAATTCTAAGAAATTAACATATTATAAAAGATTGTTAGATGACGAAAAACAAAACAGTAAGGAAACATGAAATATTTTAAACACAATCATAGATAAACAAACGACGGAGTGAATTTTTTACCCTGATTGTTTTGAAACTGATGGTAGATAAATTACTAATAAGAATGACATAGCAAATGGGTTTAATAGATTCTTTGGAAATATTGGTAAATAATTAGCTGTAAAAATAGATCTACCAGTAAATGGCGCCTCAATTCATGATTATCTTGCTTGAGAACAGAAATACAAATAGTATGTTCTTGGGCCCAATCAATGAAAAAGAAATCGTTGGCTTTATTAAAACATAAAAACAACAACAACAACAAAAACGTCTACAGTTAGTAATGTCATAAGTATGAATATCGGGAAAAAACATACACACTATTATCAAGCCACTAACAGCAATGTTTAACATGTCCTTTGAAAATAGAGTTTTATCATCCAGCATGAAAGTATCAAAAATGATCCCCATATTTAAAAATCATTCAAAATCTGAATTTAATAACTACATACCAATATCTTTGTTGTGTCAGTTCTCCAAAATGCTTGGAAAAACTCTATAATAAAAGACTAAAACAATTTATTGAAAAAAATAATGTATTGTCAACATATATGTTAAGTTTCAGAAATGCAAATGCAGGAGATTTATACGGGCGGGGGGCAGTATACAAATTCTGTGTGGACTAGTAAAATATATAACATGGTTACAATACTTTGATGGCATACAACATTTTATTCAACTCCTGAAATATATTATGGTATGGCCAAAATCCCTTCACTAGCAAGCAGTAGCCTACATATGTGATTACACTTAATCAATTAACATAATATTTACTGGCAGGGCTAGGACTGAAGCATTTTCTTTTTCTTCAAAGTTTGTGATCCTAGGTGATTGGGGCAGTTTTTGATTAACACTTTTTTTATTGTATTTTCGTTCATAAGGTGCTCCCATTGTGACAATTATCAAATATATATGAACGAAATAAAACTCGTATATAATGGAGATGTATTGATGGGCAATATTTGAATTCGAGATGTACATGTGGGCGATAATGGGGGCCGTTCGTCTAACGCTTATAAATAACTTCAACAACAGGCAAAACACTGGTATACTGTTTCGCTATGTTTCCCTTGTCCATTCTGCACAAAACTTGATTGAATTAACCCCTGTTCTTGTTGTGGGCGTGAGTAAAAGGAGAGATTGACGATCTTTTGTTAGGCCACACAAAAATATTTTTGTTTTATCAGAAATCCGGGAGATGTGTTCTCCCGACCGGGAGAACAGGAGATTTGACAGATTTCCGGGAGCTTCCCGGCGAATCCGGGAGACTTACCATGTATGTGTCAAACTGCCAATATGGGTTTCGCTCCTCAATGTCCACCTCACATGCACTGCTTGACTTGGTAGAAGAAATTAGTGCGACCTTAGATAATAAGAAATATACATTGGGTGTCTTCATCATCTTAAAACAAGGTTTTGACACAGTGAATCATTCGATACTGATAAAAAAACTCAACTACTATTGTGTTCGTGGTGTGGCAGAAAAATTTGTCAAAAACTATCTAAATGACAGAAAACAGTGTGTTAAAATAGGTGAAAGTTCATATAATTAATTAAACGTCTCGTGTGGTGTACCGCAAGGTACTGTCCTAGGACCTAAACTATTTATCTTATATATTAATGATATCTGTAATGTATCATGACTCCTTAAATTTGTTCTGTTTGTGGATAACACCAATCTTTTATACTCTGATGCAGATGTACAGTCTTATAAGTGTAGTAAACTGTGAAACTGATAAACTGTATATTTGGTTCAATGTAAACAAGTTGTCATTGAATGTATCAAAAACAAATTATATGGTCTTTGGTAACCGCAGAATAAACTGTGATCTGGATATACAAATTCACAATCACCAAATGTCTAGGGTCAGTAAGACCAAATTCCTTGGAGTTGTGACTCATCAAAAACTAACTTGGAAAGAACAAATAAATAATGTCAAGACAAACCTGTCCAGAATAACTGGAGTGGTGTACAGGGCAAGTCATGCTCTAGGAACTACAAGCTTGCTTACCTTATATTACTCATTGTTCTTACCTTTATACTGTACTACTGCTGTGACGTTTGGAGAAATGCATGTATTACTAATGTACTCTATATCGCAGTGGTACAAAAAGGTGGTCAGACTGATATGAGATGTTGGTAAACTTCATCACACCAACATGCTATTTTATAGGTGTATAGCACGTCAATTTCAAAACTTGGTAGATTTGAAAATGTGTTCAATAATATATAAGCCATACAACAATATGCCAATAATGTTCAGTGTTTTGTTTACGAAGCATCATAATATACGTCCTTCTCGAGTTCAGTGTCAGTATGTACGTCAATGTATCTGTACAAATATTAAGTCGCAATGCTTATCAATTTATGATGTAAAATGTTGGAACTCATTATCAGCCCGTACTACAATGATGCCAACCTTTTTTGATAACACATTAAAATGGATATGCTCAACATATATTTATAACAAATATTTAAAATAAAAAATGCGCATTAACTTTAAATATGCACTTTTTGTCCCTAGAGGTGAAATGTCCAAATGCATATATGATTGTATTATAATGTCCTGCATTTAAATAATAATTATTAATTAACATACTAGTAATGTCAGTGCTTGTTTGCACGTTCAGGGTAGTTGTGCAATATTGTTTTACCATAGATCAAACACTAATGCGAAGACTACGTTGTATTGTCAAAAATGTCATTGTATCATAGGTAATATTAGTAGAACACTGTACAGGGGTATACAACTATAAGAACTTTCTTAAGTATACCCCTTTTTCTGACATAAAAAATAAGTATTTAATGTTATGCAATATAAACATTGTATGTATCTTCTCCTTATGTTGGATAAAATAAAACGTATATATATATATATATATATATATATATATATATATATATATATATATATATATATATATATATATATATATATATATATATATATATATATATATATATATATAACTCTAACAGCAGCATACGCCGACCATTTATCCAATATTTGCCGCGTTAGGCAGACCGCTGTTTTAAGCAGACCAAAGCCGGTCTGCTTAAAGTTTTGACAACTAATACGTTTGAGTTTACCATTATCATTGATAGTGGACATAGTTTAGCCGAAAATGAAATAGCACATGTAATTATTTCAAAAATAAATAACATTTTCTGCGATTTTGAGCATGTTTTCTCCAGAGCCTTGTATATTTTGAAGTGCCAAATTTGTTGCGTACGGCAGACCGGGTAAAAATGCTTATAACTTAATATTCCTGCTATATATTTAATAAAGGGTCACCGTTTCGTGTTTATTATGTAATATGCTTCGAAGCAGTGTACAATGTTTTATTATAATGTGTAAATTAAGTAATATGCGTTTTTGCGTTTGTTCTTGGCCTCCGACTTCGCGTCTTCGGCTTCGACTTGGCGTTCGTGTCGCAAAAATTCGCTAAATACTCAATATATAAAGTTGAAAGTGATACGCGTACTGACGTTTGCTGAAAACACATGTTCAACTAATTTGAATAATGTGTGTTTAATTAATGATGTGTAGTTCGATTACTTTGACAAATGTTATTTGTCGTAAATCGACATCGCGAAACGACTTCCGGCATTGGATGGTGTCTGTGAAATGCGTCGTTGCCTGTTGGATGTGTATTCGTAAGTATTTCACTAAAAATCAACTTTACTAATACTTTGTCCATACTCAATGGATTGACATTTGTTTAGGGTTAGGGTAATTGTAATGACTTTCTGTCATGTAACTACAACATGTAGTTTATTCTGGTTCCGAGATAATGCCATAATTATAATTGATCTATTTCAAGTATCTACAACATGTAGTCAACTAAGGTTCTGACATGATGCCGTAATTGTAATTGATTTCTTACAGTGTAATTAAAAATCACATTAATTATGTTATATATGATTTCGAAATAATTTTTCAACAAAATATACTATTTTAGTAATCATATTTAAAAATACACTGAATTTACTTAAATGTGTGTTTCAATCAGAAGATATGGTTAAAATAAAATGCATTGTCCAAAATAGTGTCCACTTTGAATATCATGCAACATGAGTTACAGCTAAATTATATAATAAATATATATTTATTTACATGTATATTATATGGTAGTCAAACTACATTAATATCAGTAACCTTATGGGTGCAGATTTTGTTTTAAACATGCTGAAGACTTATTTTGTAAATTTAATCACATTGTTGATGGTTGAAAATTTGTTGCCACCTTATCACCTATACACATTTTTATTGTGTGTGCACACTCAACTTATTGTAAATGCTTTCAGCAAACATACTACACATAATAACTCTAAGTTATAACAGTCATTACAACCAATGCCGTTTTAGCAAGTATTCTGATACGTATCATATCTTTACAGCCCTACATTTGTCGTAGACCTGGAAACTCATTTAATAATAAATTAATTTGTTGTTTTAATTCACATTATTTATTTTTCAGTTGCTGCAAGCCATCAGAAAAGCCAGCAGGACGTAAAGGTATCTTGTCATATTATTAACTAGTGTAACAAATATGACACATAGATACTGTGGCAGATATGATCCTTTACTTTACCAAAACGATTGTCTGCACAATGATACTCATCTCAAATATGCACTGAGTATAACTTGGTATGATAACTAATTTGCAACATCATTATCTAAGAATATAAAACTAAAAACTACGAATAAATATTATTAAAATATCCAATCACATTTAACTTTTTTTTTATAATTATAATTTTGAGATATAATTAAAAAAAATTAGTTTAATCCATTTCTGTTGTCTATCATAAATCATGCTACTTGGGGTCTTTTTAGCGATCAATGAAATATGAATCAGTAATTAATATTATGGACACCTTGTAAATATGTTAATATTGGCGAGGTAATACAACGCTTCCAAATGAACATATCACTACACGTCTGTCAATTTTAACATTTGTACTTTTTGATAATAAGAACTGTGCACTTTGTCGTACATTATGTTCTTTATCCATCAACCACTGGCATGGAAAACTTGGTAGTGTATAGTATAGTGCAATTTCTAACATTTGTACTGTTTTTTAGAACAAGAATTGTGCACATTGTCCTACATTAAGTTCTAATCCATCAACCACTGGCACTGAATACTCGGTAGCATATACTGGTAGTATAGTGCAGTAGTTTCCTAGATCTTCTCTTGTTTAATGCAAAATATCAACAATTGCTGGCAAAGCTATGCAGCAAATGAGTCCTGATATGTTTGTGATAAGATACACTATTATTATTAAGAGTTAATTAAAGAAAATATACAAACCATTGAAATATATTAATTTCAAGTAATTACAACCAAAAACAAAATGATTTATGTATATCATATATATTGTCATTTAAAACAATGAATGTCAATCCTACAGAATATCCTTTTACATGTTTGCATTACTGAAATGACATTCTTTCTGACATTAATGCATATTCAAAAACATTTTTTCACAGAAGTGTGATGACATTGAAATACCAGATGGATCACAAGAGGACGATGACATGGAAACCTCATCAGTTAATCAAACACAGGTGATGATTCTCATTTTACACCTGAATCAGTGGAAACCCTCAACATGCTATAAACAGGCCACTCTTAAAATGGTCGATCACATCAATTGGTTTGAAGTATGTTTAATCAAGATTAACCACAGACTTATGCCATAGAAATCTGTAGAGTACAGGGGTAGGTATCAAACATTCCTATTTTTAATACAACATAGTTTCCTTTCTCAGCATGTGCTAGAACCAAACAAGGGAGAGAGTGTATTAGATATAGCTTTGTCCTTACTAAATGAATTAATTGAAAATGTTAAGATATATATAAGGACATGTTACATCAAAATAAAATAAAATAAGAAACAAATAATAAAAAGCAGTACAGGAGAAACTTCCACAAAGGTAGATAAAGATATGAGAAACTATTTAGCAAAGATAGACTGGAATAACACACTGAATAATAAGACAGCAATAGAATACTGAAATATTTTAAAACGTGAAATTGAGTGCATCATTGATTTGTTGGTAAGTTTTAATTATGGAGCAACACCTTTGTGAACTCAGAAAAAATAATTTAGGGGACATTTTCAATGGAACAAAACCCAGTGTGGCTACATTTAAAAAAATCATGAAACCAGTCTTACTTTAAGGATAATGGTATGTAATTTGTGTGCCAAATTTCATGATCCATTCAGAATTCCTGGTGATTTAATTCTTCAGCGATACATGATTTTTGCACTCACAAGGTATTCATGAGTACATAACCAAGTGCTACACTACAATGTTAATATGATTCCTGATTCTTCAAACTACTGTAATATCGATACTATTGATATATTGGTTATGTGTGCTAACTTTCATCTCTAATAGGACATTTCTTCATGCATTATGAACTCTAATATTCAATAATAGGTCATTCCACATCAAATCACTGGATGGTCCACACATTGTATTTTCAGAAGTTCAGATCTCTTCAGGATTTTTATCAGATATTCCCCAAATACCCAAATTGAACAAATCTAATTTTAGCTTTCTGGTCCTAGTAGTTTCGGAGATGTAGGCATATTAAATGAAACTGGTCTCACTTTAAAGGTATGATATGTAATTTATGTGTGACAAATTTAATGATCCATTTGGAAGTCTGTGACGGTGAACTTTATTCTTCAATGGTGCACGGTTTTAACACCCACAAACCATTCACGTGCACATACCACAGTGTTGATATAATTCATGATTCTTCAAACTGGTGTCGTCTCAATGCTATTAATATATGTGTCCTCACTGTTATCTTTATGATGACCTTTTTCTGTCAACAATGGATTTTACATCAAATCACTGGATAGTCCAGACTCTGTGTCTTCAGATCTCTTCAATATTTATACAAGATATTCACCAAATGTCACATGTTAGCTTCCTACTCTTAGTAGCTTCTGAGAAAACAATATTTTATGACCTTGGATATCCGTTAATGTAATTTTAGGAAAGTTTGAGGTCCGATAACTAAGTAGGGCTAGAGCCTTGAAAATGTGAATGTTTACTCTCATATAGATAGAAAACCTCCTTTGCTTTCATTTTAATGTGTCAGATGGTTTTGCATCTGAAGTCTGGGAAAGTTTGTATAATCACATTTGCCATTTTGCAAGATACCATCTGTGAAACATATTTTGTTTAAAGAAATTTTCTGGTGAAAACAACATTTCTGTACAAGAAACTACACATCCTAAGCTATAAAAGGGAGTAATTCATGTTCCAACATATTTGATGAATTGTGTATAAAAAATCAGGCTCGCAAGTGGTGTTTCAATTTCGAGAAAGCATAACTACAGTATTTACCATCCAAAATTCAAATTATATATTTATACACACTGATAAATCATGAAATGTTCTGGAGTTACCATGTACATAAGTGTTAATTTGTAGCCTTTATACACGGTACTATGCAAAACAGCAACTGTGATTTTACAAATATTCCAGGCTTTGGATGCACAACTATCTGATTTAATTATAAATACAGTCAATTTACCCATAAGTTGATATTTTATCTATAATTTAACAAGATTTAGCAATATTAGCCATATAAGCCAAAGACCCAGATGGCAAGTGGACAAGGAAGCCATATTGATAGTCCAACAATATTTATCTACGTGTAACCCGCCCTCCTGAGATATGTGCCAACATTGTTTTTAGACATATTCATGCTGCTAGCAGTTATACAATCTGTAGACAATATGTTCCATTCATTTATTGTCCTCTGTACGAAAGAGTACTTCCTGATTTCCAATCTACACTGATCCTTTACTAATTTTACCTCATGTCCTCTAGTTCTGCTATCTTTATTGAGTGAAAAAAACATATTTCTATCAATATTTCATACCCATTAAATATCTTAAAAACTTCAATATGATCTCCTCTTAACCTCCTTGTCTCTAGAGTTGTTAAACCACATTCTTTCAGGCGTTCTTCATAGCTAAGGTCTCTCAGTCCTGGAGTAATTTTAGTTGCTCTCCTCTGTATGTGTTCAAGCGTATCTATATCCTTCTTACGATATGGTCTCCATGCTTGTATACAGTATTCTAAATGAGGTCTAACTACTGCTTTATACATAGGTAAAATTACCTTTTTTTGTATGTTATGTTTCTCCTAATCAACCCAAGTATTTTATTACCCTTTGAAGCTGCAATACCACACTGCTCTGAAACTTTCATATCAGCGCTTATTGTAACTAATAAGTCCTTTTCTTTTCTAGTAGTAGTACCCATAACAGTATCTCCCATTTTATACTTAACACCCAAGTTCCAATGTCCTGTATGTAGCCATTTGCATTTCCAAAAACTGAACATCTGCCATTTCTCAAACCATTTCACTATTCTGTCTGGATCGTTTTGTAAATGTTGTTTAACACCATCAGTGTTAACCTTTCTAAACACTTTTGTGTCATCCCCAAATTTCAGTACATTACTTGTTATATTGTCATCTAAGTCATTGATATAATAAAGAATAATAAAGGTCCTAATCCTGATCCTTGTGGTACCCCACTTAAAACTTATTTCCAGAAACTTCTCCATCTACTACAACATGCTGTCTTCTGTCAGTCAGCCATTGTTCTATCCAGTCAATTATGCCATCCCTGGTACTTTATCAAAAGCTTTCTGGAATTCTAAGTAGATAATATCTAATGGCTATCCCTCATATATCCACTTGGTGATTTCTTCAAAAAAACAACATATTTGTTAAACATGATCTATCGCTTTTAGGAATCCATGTTGAGATGAATTTAATAATTTATGCCTAACAAGGAATTCCACCATATGGTCTTTAATTAACCTTTCTAATAATTTACAAATTACTGACTTTAAACTCACTGGCCTGTAATTATCTGACTTATTTCTTAAATCTTTTTTAAATAATCGTATGATGTTTGCTTCTTTCCATTCAAATGGAACAACTCCCTCTTTTAATGACAAGTTAAACACTTGCAAGTGGTATACTGATTTGACCTACTATTTCCATTAGTAGTTTTGGAGGAATTCCATCCACTCCCGGTGATTTATTATCCTTTATTTTCTTAACTACCATTTCTGGAGTTTCGATTAACGGCCCTAAATAGTCAGATTTACCCTCCTGAAATTTAGCATCTGGAACTGGTAGCTCTTCCAATGGATCCCTTCCATCACATTCTGTCCTGCAGCCTTGTCACCTGGCAGACTGTTATCATTCTCTCTCTCACCCATCAACCGGTCACCTTTCCCTCAATTTTGGGGTTAAGAACTGCTGTACTAGAAGGTCACAACATTATTAATCTCAGAAACTACTAGGAAGTAGGAAGCTAAAATTTGAGATTTGTTCAATTGGGTATTTGGGGAATATCTGGTAAAAATAGTGAACATTGTGCTCACAAAAAGGAAACAATTCCTTTGACGTGCCAGTAACGAGTAGGCCAAGTGGATAAATCCATGAGTAGGCAAAGAGAATGTAGGTCTTAATTGGTCAGAAGATAAACTGAGAAACCCCTAATTAGCCAGAATTGGGCAAAATTGGGACTTGGGCAAAATTAGCATGAATAGTGTTAGTTACTTTTATAGCAATTGATGTTATTAAATGTGTAAACAATGACAAGTAAAGTGTTTTGAATGGTGCCTTCCATCAACTCAAGTACATAGACTTATAAAATAAAAAAATAACATTTCACTTGCATCTAATCAGCAATTTTACCAACATAAATGTAACTGTAACTTTAATTAAATTGAAGTTTAAAGTTCATGAATTGGTGTGAGGTTAATATATTTTTATTGGGAAATATCTTAATTCATGGTAATGTAACTAAAAATATTTTTAGTTAATTGTTCCTTGTCTGATATACACACACTACACACAGCCTCAAATTCAAAACAACACTTGCACTGACAATTTGTTGTCCTCTAGTTAAAAATTTTTAAAGTAGTGTTTGTACGTTTTAGTTGCATCACCTAATTATGATATTATCTCAACAGTGTGCAGTTATGCCCATTTTGTGGAATTACCTCTGCTTTTGAGGTATTTTCTAGAATGTTATTGTAAGGTGGCAGTAATGTGGTTTTCTCAAGTGTCATGAATACAACATTGTATTAATTAGCATGACTCATCTTTAAAACCTTAGTTCTTAGCCAGTCACTGGGTTCAAATAGCAAATTATCTATGCATATTTTATATTTGAATGTTTTCATTTGTAAAATAAAACACATGTGAACACAGTAATACATTTTTTAAGTAGATGATATATTTTTCATTTTATATTACAGTGTCGCTGCAGCAGATGAACTTTGGGATGAGGAAACACATTGTCTTTAACTCTTGTTTGAAGACCGTTCTCACAGTGTGTATGTAGCATGTAGAGATCCCAGCTTCAACGCATTGAATACGATTGTGGGTACACTTGCTGTGAGAGAGCAAGCTTTCATGTACATGATCTTATATGGGCAAGGCAGCAGAGAACTGGAAACATACCTACCGACAAGTGACAATCAAGTGACAATTTCACAGAATTTTAACAAATATCAATTAAATCTATTTATGTTAAGTTCATAATAAACATATTGTATTTACTAAACATTCTATTATAAATTTGCATAGAATATCATCTTGTTATGATATGTGTAATTTCGAAAGATAAGCAGATGCTGAGCTGCCCTGAGTGGATTTTGTTAGTCATCTCATGCTGATGACATTGCAATGCTTGTTCCATAAACTAAGGGGATGCAAAGATTGTTATATGTTTCTTATACTCAAGGATGTGACACTGACAATGATATACTCTTTAATAGAGTAAGGTCTCGGATAATGTTCTATGATTGATATTAAGCTTGGTGATGTAGTATTGAATGCAATTATGAAAATCTTGGACATAATTTGTGATGAAAATTATATCAAATACAAAGAAGTCTTTAGTGGAGATGTAATATTGTTTCTACTCAGGCAATTCTACTTCTGTACAACGAAGGTGAAAAACAAGCTCTTTGCAACTTAAATATATTGCAGTAAATTCCATACAGTGTATTTTTGTTTTGTTTTGCTAATTATAGAAAAGCCAGTTGTGCAGCTTTTTATCATTTCTTATTACATTGCATTTAGCATTTTGCACAGCCTACCTAGATGAAATGTAGTGCTAGTCTTATGCTTGCTATCTAAGCATTGATTGTTGTAATATTCAGATTATAAAAAAGTATTAGTGCAAGCTGTTTTTTTTATGCAGGATATCTGCATCCACAAACAACTTTGTTCAAAGTACTGGAAATAGGTATGAGTACAACTCCTCTGTACTTTGCATGAAATGGGTACTTGCAGTTTATACACTCTTGTAATCTAGTACAGTGTAGTATTATTACGTTTTATTGTTATGTTGACATGATGTATATTCCTGTACTGTTTTGTATGAAATAAAACTGATTGAATTGATGACTGATTGAAGTGATTAAAAATAATACGGCTCTTCAATATATTACTTCATAAATTCCCTACTACTGTAATTGGTGGTACTAAAACATGGATTAAATGGTGCTGTTTGTTTTTAAATGCTGTTTGTGTCCTAATAATTGGTGAGAGGTTGGCCCTCAAAATACGAGGGAGATGGGATGTTGTTACCCCAGCCACATCCCCTCCTGACCACCTCAAGACAACTGAAATTGGATTGTGTAGACCTGTAGTATTCATGCATACCATGTATTTGGAATAAAAAGATTTTCAATGAAAGAACAAACTAGCATTTTTACCAGGATGATTTATTAAAACAACAGTAGCACCATTAAAATAATTGTGGGTATTCATTTGTTAAAACATAACAGTAAAATGCGAATGACAATGCCATGGTGGTTTACAAATTCAGTAACATGGGTTCATAGGCTAGGCATGGTGTTTATACACATACTTTTGCACAAGCTAACACGCTTACTAGCCAGTTTTGATATTTATTACCACTGCTTAACTTTATGAATTATACAAAATTTAATGTAAACGAAATAAAAAAATATCACTCCCAGATGTGTTGTTAAACTCCCAGAAAAGAAGAAAATCCCGGATTGTAGGTGTTTGTGTGCAGTTTAAAGTTTCTGGTGAGCCTCAATGAGAGGAACAGTTGGATGTTCCAAGAGGGTGCAGTTGGAAGTTTTTGGTGACCCTCAAGGCCCGTCAAGGGGGTGCATTTGGAGGTCCCAATGGGGTGCAGCTAGAGGTTTTTCGTGAGCTTCAATGGGGATGCAGTTGGAGGCTTTTGATGGGCCTGAAATCTCCTGGACTTCGAAACTCAAGTTTTCAGGTATACTACGGATTATTGCTATAGTATACTAGTATAGGTACGTAAACATGTCATGTAACTATCGCTCAGCAGACTTGTATTACAAGGCAACATTTTACGAATTGTGAAAACTATTCATTAATAATTTAGGGTAGGATTAATGTTCATATACCATCCGATGTGATCGCAGCCAACCGAATTTGTTTCGAAGAATCAATCCACACAGCCACGGCCAGGCTAGGAAGTGTCCGAGACTGAGTGACCGTCCCGCGTATTTCCGTCAATCACAAATTGCATATTAAATAATTAATAACAACAATATAATATACTGTTCACTATAATTATATTCATATAATGCATAATATACTAAATGTTCATAGTGTAAACACTCCGGCAATTCCTATGCCTATGCCATGGGCTAGCGAATTGATAATAACCACAGACAGATTAATTATTATTTATGTTGTCCTCTTCCAATAACTTGTCCTCGCATAAAATACTGCTTTGTCCGCGATGCTGTCGTCGTTTTTTTTATCGTATTGACACATCCCGTGTTCAAACAGAACTTTACTGGTGTCCGCCTTCGTTTACATTTCGCAAGTATTTATGTGACACTACCACAAAAAAGGCTAACAAAATATATACAACTTCCGGTCTCGCTCCGGTCTGCGTAAGTCGGCATCTGTGCATAAAGTTTTTAAGCAGACCGCATTTTTTGTATATATGTCATTCTTTGAAATATTCTAATGAACCTTTAGTATATGTTCTAAATTAGTTTTACAAATAATGTTCCAACTTCACATCGTTGGAAAATCTACTAAATAAAATATATGCCCGGTCCTCTTAAAGCGGTCCGGTATGCACTTGCAGCCACTGGTCGACGTATGCTGCCTTTAGACTTATATATATAAGTATATATATATATATATATATATATATATACACGTTTTATTTTATCCAACATAAGGAGAAGATATATACAATGTTTATATATATATATATATATATATATATATATATATATATATATATATATATATATATATATATATATATATATATATATATATATATATATATATATATATATATATAAGTATATATATATATATAAATATATATATATATATATATATATATACGTTTTATTTTATCCAACATAAGGAGAAGATATATACAATGTTTATATTGCATAACATCAAATACTTATTTTTATGTCAGAAAAAGGGGTATACTTAAGAAAGTTCTTATAGTTGTATACCCCTATACAGTGTTCTACCTAGGATACAATGACTCAGATTCTAACTTGACGTCTCTTCCATTCTAGATGTCATCCTTGCTGTCTGACACTGGCGGTCAAGTCAGACTCTAACTTGACGTCTCTTCCGTTGTAGGTGTCATCCTTGCTGTCTGACACTGGCGGTCAAGTCAGACTCTAACTTGACGTATCTTCCGTTGTAGGTGTCATCCTTGCTGTCTGACACTGGCGGTCAAGTCAGACTCTAACTTGACGTATCTTCCGTTGTAGGTGTCATCCTTGCTGTCTGACACTGGCGGTCAAGTCAGACTCTAACTTGACGTCTCTTCCGTTGTAGGTGTCATCCTTGCTCTATGACATTGGCTGCGACTCTAACGTGACGTTTCTTCCATTGTAGGTGTCCGACTTGCTCGCTAACATCGGCGGTCAGGGAGGGCTTTGGCTCGGTGTCTCCGTCGTTGCATGCTGCGAGCTGATCGAGTTTGTCATCGATTTCATCGTCCTCATGCTGAGTCGACTGGCATCGACGAAGAAACTAAATCCGGCCTCCCGTGTGATTCCCCTACAACCGTGACAACTTGTGCGCGTCACCGGAAGAACATTACACTGTATTGACTCTGGCAGTGTTCAAAAACATATATCTTTTGTAAAGGTTGCTGTAAAATCGACCTGTCAGACTGTTCTGACGTTTGAGTTGGTAGTTATATATGACATGTTATATGTGCATTTGTACTCTAAGTAATTTTGTTGGAGGATAGCGTTTGGGCCACGGTTGTTCCGGTAGTTGTTAGATCATTGAAATCTCAATCAAGACGACAGGGTTTGAGTCTTCTGTTTACAGTATGAAGCTGAATAATTGTATTCACTCCGCGTTGAATAAGGGTTAATGTGAGCCAGGCATGGAGCGATCAACTTAACTTAATCATTAACTTTCAGCAGTTAAGTTAACATTAACTTAACTAGTTAAGTTATACGAAGGTTGACTTAACTTACCTTGTAGTGAAATTAACTTATTAACATCGATTACGTTAACTAATTTTTTTTTTTAATGAACTTAACTTCCCTAGCTAACTTTCAAAATGTAAGTTAATTTAACTTATGCGAAACTAGTCGAAGATTAACTTAACTTAGCTATTTAAAAAAAATTATAGTATACCTTACCTCTTCACTCCATGCCTGGAGTGAAGAGGTAAGTCACGTGGTGCAGGGAAGAAAAGTTTTATTAGAATATATGTTTACCTAATTATCAGAACCCATATTGTAGGAAAGTAGTTGTTGTTGGAATCATTATTCATTAATTTATTTAAAATTATTATTATTGTCTTGTTAGCGCCTTTGAGCAGGTTTTTAACCCGGAAATATGCCGCATTATAAACGAATAATAATAAATTTGCCAAATAAATTTGGTTTGGCCTATGCAAGGTGGTGTATCCAAATTAACCGTGCAGCTCGAGGAGAACTTAATGACCGGGGGTATGTAAAGGTACGTTCTTATATAGCGCGGTATCCAGTCCTTGGGACTGTTCAAAGCGCTTGACACTTCACTTCAATGTAGTAGTCATGTAGCTATGGTGCACACACGCACACACGCAGCTGACATTACGGTAAACCACAACTCAACAGTAAGTTGGACTTTAAGTTGGACGCGGGCGTAGTTGAGTTGCGATTGCCCGATAAAGTGCCGATGTTATAACACAGGAAACTGACTCCTGCTAACAATACAATGAGGGCTCCGGTGCCATCAAACGTCGAGTGTTGGTGGCCAAGCTACAGCACGGGAGTAACACATGCACCGGGACGTTGTACGTGAAGAGCTTCGAAGAATGGATCAACAAGGGATCGTTTCCAAAATGACCCAGCCAACATATTGGTACAACGGAATGGTTGTTGTGGCAGGGTGAGGATTTGTGTTGACCTTACCCATCTCAACAAGGCGGTCAAGCGAGAAATACATCCTATGTCATCAGTCGATGAAAGCTTGACGAAGCTGGGAAAAACAACGGTCTTCTCGAAGCTGGATGCCAACAGTGGCTTCTGGCAATTGCTATTCGATGGCGAGTCAAAACTGCTGACCACATTCATCATACCACAGGTTCGCCGTCAACAAATCCCATTCGGTTTCTCATCGGCGCCAGAAATCTTCAATCGCAACATTTATGTGATCCTGCAGGGACTCGATGGAGTCATGTCACATGGATGACATCCTGGCTTTCGCATCAAATAAAGCCGAACACGAGAATGGTTCTGCAACGACCAAAGGGGCAGGACTGACCGAGAAGTGTTAGTTCGACAAGAAGTATGTAGGCTTCGTGAGTCACGTCATTGACGGAACGTAAGTTTATGCTGATGAACAAAAGCTGGAAGCCATCCAGAAATACCCAGCACCAACCAACACCACAGAACAAAAGAGGTTCAATCAACTGATTAAATTTGTGCTGAACTTTGCACAACCCACAGCGCCTACATGCTATCTCCTCAGTGCAGACATCAACTGGCAGTAGCGTTCTGTATAAATTGAAGTATTTGAGAGAGGCAAACAAACATTGACGTCTCCTACAGCACTCGCTCGCTATGAACCACAGAGATCATCGATTATCGCTGCTAATGCATTCGGCCGTGGTCTCGGGGCTGTACTCATGCAAGTCCAAGACAATGGCGATCGAAGACCAGTGTGCTTTGCTTCAAGAGCACTGACTGAAGTAGAACAACGGTACACTGTCATCGAGAAAGAAGCACTAGCAGCAACGTGGGCGTGTGATAAGTTTGCAGACTATGTTCTGGGCATGACATTCACGCTAGAAACCGACCACAAACCGCTGGTCCCACTTTTGAGCTCTACTGACTTCGCCAATTTTCCTCCGCGAATTCACAGGTTCCGTACGCGCATGATGCGATACAATCTGGAGGATCTGTTCGGAGCTCAACGGAAAGGTCTACCTAGTCATTGTTGACTACTACTCCAGATGGGTTGACTTCAGAAAGCTGACCAGTGCCACATCCGAGCACACCGTTGAGGTACTGAAAGAAGCCGTCGCCACACATAACATCCCGGACGTCATTATGTCTGATAACGGACCGCAATTTAATGCCGAAGCATTCGCTCAATTTGCAAAGTCTTACGGCTTTACGCACACGACAAGTTCGCCAAGATATCCGCAGGCCAACGGCGAAGTGGAACGAGCGGTCAGGACTCTGAAGAAAATCATGAAGAAGAATGACGATCCTTACCTAGGTCTCTTGGCGCAGCACTACAAACTCTGCCACCCGTTATCCCAAGCACTCTTCAGCCATGGGTACATGACACAGATCTCCAGAAGGCGAAGGATACAGAGGGTGTTCAGAGAGTAAGTCAACAGCGATAGTTCAACAACCGCCACAGAGCAAGATATCTACCGTTACTGTTACCAGGTGACAACGTTTGGGTCCGCGATCGAGATCGCTACGGTACATTTGTACAACGAGCTCCACAACCATGCTAGTATCTAGTAAAGACACCCAAAGGCACCATAAGACGCAAAAGAACTGCTCTAGTCCCAGCGGAGAATCAACACCACGATAACCCGTCTCCCACCGCTATAGTGCCAGAGGAGCCGGAAATCATCATGCAACTCACACCGGAGTACCGACACGACACCGCCGTCGACAACGGAAGAGTCTCCAGGCGTGACGAGAACAAGATCGGGACGATAGGTCCGTGGTACGGCAATGTCGTCGTACAAGTCTACGCACATTAGCCGTTTAGGGAAGTACTATGGGAAAGACAGTATTCTGGGGTCACGTACTTGAAACCTCTGCCCCATAGTTAGATTATGATTTAGTTGACATCTCATCGACCAAGAGGGAGATGTAGTGTTATCGCTAACTGCCAGAATGGCATTGCTGCACTTGGAACACTGGTGCGAAGCACCACGACTTCCTGTTGTTGTTTACGATGACCATATATAGAAGTCGAATAAAATTAGTCGGAACGCCAAGTTGGTATTTCTTGTTTTTCTATAAAAAAATATTATCTTACGACACACACACACACACACACACACACACACACACACACACACACACACACACACACACACACACACACACACACACACACACACACACACACACACACACACACACACACACACACACACACACACACACACACACACACACACACACATCCTCTTTCATTCCCTCCCCCCTCCCTCCCTCTCTCCCTCCCTCCCTCCCTCCCTCCCTCCCTCAACACATAATAGTATCATCTTTTGTGCGATACAGTTTACATGTAATAACGTGTCATATCGTATGCGTTGGTTTAAAGTTTTTGCATTGTTGCTACGATTCGCCACCTCCGCATGCACACTACTGCCATTACGTTGACATGCATTATTAATCACACACATGGTGATGATGCGGGCCTCCCATCAATGTACATGTCAACCTGGATGATCAAAATGAGTTTTTTTCAAAACCCGGCTGCCTCGCACATGCATGATCGATCGTTCCACTCCTCCATATCTAAGTCATCAAAGCAAATGTAACAAAAGAACTTACCGGTGTAACGGGCCGAAAGTATCCGGTGCCAGGAAAGGGGACTTAGAAAGCCGTCTCCAACGCTTTCTCCTTTTTGCATTGAACACTGGGGTAGCCCCACTTTACAGTGTGTTCAAGGGTTTTAGTGCGGTGCCAGACTTTTATTTCCACTCTCGGTTTGGGCGGGGATCCCGCATTTACATTGTTTTGTACAATATTGTGTTGTAAGCATATTTAGGGGATTATAATCCCCGTCTTTACGTCGTTTTATACATTATTGTGTAAAATATCTATATACCACGTGTTTTACACACTAACACTTGGCCTATAGCACAATTGCGGTACATTTTGTTTAGGTGACACATGTGACTTTTACACTTTATATTGTACACACGAAGTACATATTATGTAGTATGTGTTAGTAGTGGTTGTGCGTCTGTTGGTTAGTCCAGACGGAGATTGTATTGCTTTGTATATACTTGTATATTTACAGTAATTTCAGTACAATCAGCCATGCACTCACCACTAAGGCGTGTTAGCGTCCGGAAAGCCAATTAATTTATTCATGGATTGACATGTTAACAAACTACTACTGTGTTTGCTTTGTTGACGTTAAATGAAACAGGCACATCATGTATAATTATATTCAATTCATAATGGGGGATCCTCTAGGCAGCAGCGCAGGAACGTAAATACAGGTGTTTTTCGCTAATAATACGTGTAGATTTACCATTGCAAGTGTTATAAGCATACATAGTATAAGCATACATTTAATAACTTATGTAATTATCTGCAATACAAAATCATGTTGAGTGATTTTGAGCATATTGTCTTCAAAGCGTTGTATGCCATGATGTGTAAACCTGCAATAGTAATCGTATTCAAGATTTAACAAGATTGCCATCCCAAACAACAAGTTCCAGATGGCAAAGTGGACAAGGAAGCCATTGGCTTATCGAGAGTCCAACACTTTTCTCATCTATGTGTAGCCCACCCTTATCAAATATCTGTCAATTCTATTTTTAAACATATTCACACTACTAGCATTAACACAATCATTTGGCAGTTTGTTCCATTCATTTATCACCCTCTGTGAGAAAGAGTACTTTCTCATGTCCAACCTACACTGCTCCTTAACTAATGCTGCTTTATGTCCTCTGGTTCTACTGCCTTCTTTAAGTTTGAAGAACATATTCCTATCAACATCCTCATAACCGTTCACTATTTTAAATACTTCTATTTGGTCTCCTCTTAGTCTCCTGGTCTCTAGTGTTGTCAAACCACATTATAATAAGCGACTTTCATAACTAAGGTCTCTCAATTCTGGAATCATTTTGGTTGCTCTTCGTTGTATTCTTTCTAGCTTGTCTATGTCCTTTTTACGATACGGCCTCCATGCTTGAATACAATAATCCAAATGTGGTCTAACTATTGCTTTGTACAGGGGTACAATTAGCTGTTTCTCCTTATGCATGATAGTTCTCCTAATTAGCCCTAGAATTTGATTTCCTTTCGAAGCGGCAATCCCACATTGCTTTGAAACTTTCATGTCAGCACTAAATGTTACTCCTAAGTCCTTTTCTTGTGTGGTTCTACCTAGTACAGCATCCCCCATTTTATATTCTTCGTCCATGTTTCCATGCCCTATGTGTATACATTTGCACTTCCCAAAATTGAATAACATTTGCCATTTTTCTGACCATTTAACTAATTTATCTAGATCATCCTGTAAACTTTGTTTATCTGTATCATTTGTAACCTTTCTGAATACTTTTGTGTCATCTGCAAATTTGAGTACTTTACTAGATATGTCATCTTCTAGATCATTTATATAAAAACAGTATAGGGCCTAATACTGATCCCTGTGGTACCCCACTCAAAACCGATTTCCAGTTTGAAATCTCACCGTCTACTATTACTCTCTGTCTTCTGTGTGTAAGCCACTTTTCTATCCAGTTGATTACATCATTACCTATACCATGGGCGTTTAGTTTAAGTATCAATCTTTGGTGTGGCACTTTATCGAAAGCTTTCTGAAAATCTAAGTAGACAACATCCACTGGTGACCCGTCATCTACCCACTTTGTAATTTCTAAAAAAAACCACAAGAGATTGGTTAGACATGACCTTGCTTTTAGGAACCCATGTTGAGATGTATTTATTCAATTATGTTTTACAAGGAATTCCACCATGTGGTCTCTAATTAATGTTTCGAGTAATTTACATATAACTGATGTTAAACTCACTGGTCTGTAATTTTCTGGCTTGTTCCTCGATCCCTTTTTAAATAGTGGCGTAATGTTTGCCTCTTTCCATTCTGATGGAACTATTCCTTCTTCTAGTGACAAGTTAAACAATTTTGCAAGTGGTGTACTAATTTGCTCAACAATTTCCTTAAGCAGTTTTGGTGGTATCCCATCAACTCCAGGTGATTTATTATCTTTCATCTTCTTAATTTTTTTGCTATCATTACAGGAGTTAAAAATAACTGCCCTAAATGTTCTGATTTATTTCCCTCAAATTTAGTAAATGGAACTGGAAGTGAGCTGATATCTTCTGTGGTAAATACTGAGCTGAAATACTCATTCAGGACCTCTGCCATTTGAAACCCCTCTGAAATTATGTTTCCCCTGTTGTTTTCCAGTGGTCCGACCTTATCTCGAACGTTCTGTTTACTCCTTACATAAGCATAGAAACTCTTGCTGTCATTTTTTTATATTACCTGCCAATTTGTTTTCAAAGGTTCTTTTAGATTTTCTCATTTCAGTTGTAGCTAGGTTAAGTGCCTCTTTGTAATTTGCATAGTCTTCATCCTTTCTGGTTTAATTGGCAAAATCCACATGTAGTCTTGGCTAACCAACAAACCAATTAGACATGCAACCAAGACAATACAAATCAACACAATACGTGTTTATTTCGACCCATCGTTATTTACAGTAATTATGTAACAAAATACATGTTGAATATGGGTCAGGGAGACTCCTATTAAGATCAGGCTTGGTCGCTAGCATAGGAGCCACCCTAATGTTTAAATTATAACCTCAGAATGTTTGCATGAGGAGTAAGAATACAAAAGTACATTTGTTACTGTTATAGCATGTTTCAGCAACACACCAGAGATAACAGCTGATTCACTCTGTGTTTGTAAATGTATCTGGAAAAATAATATTTAGGACAAGGGGGCGTGCAATCATTGTATTTGTTGACATATGTAGCAATTCGATATGGTACATTGTTCTAGGTAATTGTGTAAGTAATACGTATTTATATAATTTGTGAATCCATGTATACTGTGTGTTAGGATTCTACTTTATTGATTCATGAATTTTGTTTGCGAGAAGTGGTATGTTATATCTTATATTTTTTTGCAAATTCATTTAATGTTTTGTTTATATGTATGATATTGTTTCTACGTGTATTGTGATGGTGACTATTATTATTCGTTTGTAACGGTAAGTGATGTAGGTAAGCGGGCAATGTGTGCTCTCTTTTGGATTGTAATTATTCCTTCACATCCACGTTATACAATCGTTTATGTGTGGAAGAATCGGGGAATTGTACAATATAAATTTATTTTAGTTGGTAAAAAACAAAATGTGAAGTTATGTCAGTTACACCATTAAATTGTATTGCTTCACAACTTCATCCAAGTAGCTTGTCATTTCGTCTTAAAGGTCTAGCTGTCACAGAGACCACATACAACACCAGCTCAGTGGTATCATTGATTGAAGAGCTAAACTCGTTGTTATTTCAAAGACATTGGTGCAACTCCAGACTAATAATGTTTTAAATTAAAGGTAACACACAAACTAGCATCAATACCAACCAAGCTTTCCCTCACTCCGACTTCACGATGCATTTAACATACAACTACATGTTTTGTCCACGTTTAAACTAAGGCAGACAACTGCAAATACATGCAGCTTAGACACGTAACTTCCAAAGAACAATTCCACAATGGAATGCCCTCCTTGTTGCAGATGAAGAGGCAGAGTCCTTGGATAAGTTCAATACTGAAGTAACCAGGACTCTAAATTTAACGACATAACATTAAATAACACATAAACATTCTTTCCTTGCCTTTTATTCCTTAGCTACCAATTCCGCTAAATAATGTCTACATACCTGTTATCTATCATGTTTTAACTTACATTGGGTTAAGTGTTAAGTGTTACGTGTTACGGGTTACGTGTAACGGATTTAAGTGTTACGTGTTATGGGTTACGTGTTACGGGTTACGGCCCACGTGTTACGGGTTACGGCCCACGTGTTACGTGTTACGGGTTACGGGTTACGTGTTACGGATTATGTGATTCATGTTACGTGTTACGGATTACGCGTTACGTGTTACGGATTAAGTGTTACGTGTTACGGATTATGGATTACGTGTTATGGGTTACGCGTTACGTGTTATGGGTTAAGGGTTACGTGATTCGTGTTACGTGTTACGGGTTATGTGTTACGCATTACGGGCTACGTGTTACGGGTTAAGTGTTAAGTGTTACGTGTTATGTGTCACGGTTTAAGGGTTACGTGTAACGGGTTAAGGGTTACGTGTTACGGGTTATGTGATTCGTGTTACGGGTTACGGGTTACGGGTTACGTGTTACAGGTAATGTGTTACGGTTTCCATGTTTCGTGTTACGGGTTACGGGTTACGGGATACGTGTTACGTGTTACTGGTTACGGGTTACATGTTACGTGTTACGTGTGTTGTGTTAAGTGTTACGTGTTACGAGTTACGTGTAACGGGTTAAGGGTTACGTGTTATGGGTTACGGGTTACGTGTTACGGGCTTCAGGTTACGGGTCACGGGTTACGGTTTACGTGTTACGGGTTACACATTACGTGTTACGGGTTACGTATTACGGGTTATGTGATTCATGTTACGTGTTACGGGTTACGCGTTACGTGTTACGTATTAAGTGTTACGTGTTACGGATTACATGTTATCGGTTAAGTGTTACGGGTTAGGTGTTACGGGTTAAGGGTTAAGTGTTACGGGTTAAGTGATTCGTGTTAAGGGTTACTGGTTACGGGTTACATGTTACGTGTTACGTGTGTTGTGTTAAGTGTTACGTGTTACGGGTTACGTGTTACGGGTTACGGGTTACGTGTTACGTTTTACAGGTTATGTGATTCGTGTTATGTGTTACATGTTACGGATTATGTATTTAGTGTTATGGGTTACGTGTTACGGGTTACGTGTTTCGTGTTCAGTGGTACGTTTTTCGTGTTTTGTATTACATGTAAAGTATTACTGGTTACGTGATACGGGTTACGTGATACGGGTTACGGGTTACGGAATACGTATTATGTGTTATGGGTTATGTGTTACGTGTTACGGATTAAGTGTTATGCGTTACGGGTTACGTGTTACGTGTTACGGGTGACGTGTTACGGGTTAAGGGTTACGTGTTACGTGTTACAGGTAATGTGTTACGGTTTCCATGTTTCGTGTTACGGGCTACGGGATACGTGTTACGTGTTACGGGTTACGGGTTACCTGTTACGGGTTACCTGTTACCGGTTACGTGATTCGTGTTATGGGTTAAGTGTTAGGTGTTACGGGTTACGTGTTATGGGTTACGGGTTACGGGTTACGTATTACGGGTTATGTGATTCATGTTACGTGTTACGGGATACGCGTTACGTGTTACGTATTAAGTATTACGTGTTACGGATAACGTGTTATCGGTTAAGTGTTACGGGTTAGGTGTTATGGGTTAGGTGTTACGGGTTAAGGGTTACGTGTTACGGGTTACGTGATTCGTGTTAAGGGTTACTGGTTACGGGTTACATGTTACGTGTTACGTGTGTTGTGTTAAGTGTTACGTGTTACGGGTTACGTGTAACGGGTTAAGGGTTACGTGTTACGGGTTACGTGTTACGTTTTACAGGTTATGTGATTCGTGTTACGTGTTACATGTTATGGGTTATGTGTTTAGTGTTATGTGTTATGTGTTACGTGTTACGGGTTACGTGTTTCGTGTTTAGTGGTACGTTTTTCGTGGTTTTTATTACATGTAACGTGTTGCTGGTTACGTGTTATGGGTTACATGATACGGGTTACGGGTTACGGAATACGTGTTACGTGTTACGGGTTATGTGTTACGTGTTACGGATTAAATGTTATGCGTTACGGGTTACGTGTTACGTGTTACGTTTGACGTGTTACGGGTTACGTGATTCGGGTTACGCGTTACTCGTTACGGATTAAGTGTTACGTGTTACGGGTTACGTGTTACGTGTTACGTGTTACGTGTTACGTGTTACGTGTTACGGGTTACGGGTTACGTATTACATGCTATAGATTAAGTGTTGCGTGTTACGGGTTACGAGTTACGGGTTATGGGCTACGGGTTACGTGTTACATGTTACGGATTAAGTGTTACGTGTTACGTGATACGTGTTACGGATTAAGTGTTAAGTGTTACGTGTTACGGGTTACAGTTTACGTGTTACGGGTAACGTGTTACGGGTTACGCGTTACGAGTTACGGGTAATGGGCTACGTGTTTCGTGTTTAGTGGAACGTTTTTCATGTTTCGTATTAAGCGTTACGTGCTACGGGTTAAGGGTTACGTGATTCGTGTTACGGGTTACGTGATACGGGTTATGTGTTACGGAAAACATGTTACGGGTTATGTGTTACGTGGTACGGATTAAGTGTTACGCGTTACGGGTTACGGGTTACGTATTACATGTTACGGGTGAAGTGTTACGGGTTAAGTTTTACGTGTTACGAGTTACGTGATTCGTGTTACCAGTTACGGGTTACGTATTACGGGTTATGTGAGTCATGTTACGTGTTACGGGATACGCGTTACGTGTTACGTATTAAGTATTACGTGTTACGGATAACGTGTTATCGGTTAAGTGTTACGGGTTAGGTGTTATGGGTTAGGTGTTACGGGTTAAGGGTTACGTGTTACGGGTTACGTGATTCGTGTTAAGGGTTACTGGTTACGGGTTACATGTTACGTGTTACGTGTGTTGTGTTAAGTGTTACGTGTTACGGGTTACGTGTAACGGGTTAAGGGTTACGTGTTACGGGTTACGTGTTACGTTTTACAGGTTATGTGATTCGTGTTACGTGTTACATGTTATGGGTTATGTGTTTAGTGTTATGTGTTATGTGTTATGTGTTACGTGTTACGGGTTACGTGTTTCGTGTTTAGTGGTACGTTTTTCGTGGTTTTTATTACATGTAACGTGTTGCTGGTTACGTGTTATGGGTTACATGATACGGGTTACGGGTTACGGAATACGTGTTACGTGTTACGGGTTATGTGTTACGTGTTACGGATTAAATGTTATGCGTTACGGGTTACGTGTTACGTGTTACGTTTGACGTGTTACGGGTTAAGGGTTATGTGTTACGGTTACGTGATTCGTGTTACGGGTTACGTGATTCGGGTTACGCGTTACTCGTTACGGATTAAGTGTTACGTGTTACGGGTTACGTGTTACGTGTTACGTGTTACGTGTTACGGGTTACGGGTTACGTATTACATGCTATAGATTAAGTGTTGCGTGTTACGGGTTACGAGTTACGGGTTATGGGCTACGGGTTACGTGTTACATGTTACGGATTAAGTGTTACGTGTTACGTGATACGTGTTACGGATTAAGTGTTAAGTGTTACGTGTTACGGGTTACAGTTTACGTGTTACGGGTAACGTGTTACGGGTTACGCGTTACGAGTTACGGGTAATGGGCTACGTGTTTCGTGTTTAGTGGAACGTTTTTCATGTTTCGTATTAAGCGTTACGTGCTACGGGTTAAGGGTTACGTGATTCGTGTTACGGGTTACGTGATACGGGTTATGTGTTACGGAAAACATGTTACGGGTTATGTGTTACGTGGTACGGATTAAGTGTTACGCGTTACGGGTTACGGGTTACGTATTACATGTTACGGGTGAAGTGTTACGGGTTAAGTTTTACGTGTTACGAGTTACGTGATTCGTGTTACCAGTTACGGGTTACGTGTTACGCGTTACGTGATGCGAATTAAATGTTACGTGTTACGGGTTACGAGTTACGGGTTAGGGGTTAGGTGTTACGGGTTACATGTTACGGATTACGTGTTACGGGTTAAGTGTTACGGGCTACGCGTTACGTTTTATGCGTTACGTGTTACGAATTAAGTGTTACGTGTTGGTGGTACGTGTTACGTGTTCCGTGTTTCGTTTTATGGGTTACGCGTTACTGGTTACGTGTTTCGTGTTTAGTGGTACGTTTTTCTTGTTCGTATTACGTGTAACGGGTTACGGTTTACGTGATACGGGTTACGTGATTCATGTTACGGGTTACGTGATACCTGTTACGTATTACGGGTTACTTGTTACGGATTACGTTTTACATGTTACGGATTAAGTGTTACGTGTTATGGGTTACTGGCTACGTGTTACGTGTTACGGCTTACGAGTTACGGGTTATGTGCTACGGGTTACGAGTTATATGTAAAGGGTTAAGTGTTAAGTGTTATGGTTTAGGTGTTAAGGGTTACGTGTTACAGGTTACGTGTTTCATGTGATGGGTTAAGTGTTACGTGTTACGAGTAACGTTACGTTACCCGTTACGGGTTATATAATTCATGTTACGTGTTACGGATTAAGTGTTACGTGTTACGGGTTACGGGTTACATGTTACGGGTTACGTGTTACATGCTACGGATTAAGTGTTTCGTGTTACGGGTTACGAGTTACGGGTTATGGGCTACGAGTTACTTGTTATGGCTTATGTGTTACGTGTTACGGTTTACGTGTTACATGTTACGGATTAAGTGTAACGTGTTACTGGTTACATGTTTGGTGTTAAGGGTTACGTGTTACTGGTTACGGATTAGATGTTAAGGGTTACGTGTTACATGTTACGGGTTACGTGTTACGGGTTAAGGGCTACGTGTTACGGGTGACGCGATTCGTGTTACGTGTTACGGATTTCGTGTTCCGTGTTACGGGTTAAGTGTTAAGTGTTACGTTTTACGTGTTATCGGTTACGTGTAACGGTTACGGTTTACGTGTTATCTGTTACGCATTACGGGCTACGTAACACGTCACCCGTAACACTTAACCCGTAACACGTAACCCGTAACCAGTAAAACGTAACCTGTTTCTCCCAAAACTCAGAACACGTAACACATAACCCGTAACACGTCACACGTAACACATAACCCGTAACACGTAACACATAACCCGTAACAGGTAACAGGTAACACGCAACGCTTAATCCTTAACACGTAACCCGTAACACGTAACACGTAATCCGTAACACGCAACACGTAACCTGTAACACGTAACACGTAAAACGTAACACGTAACAAGTAGCCCATCATCAGTAACACGTAACCCGTAACACTTAATCCGTAACACGTAACACGTAACACGTAACCCGTAACACGTAAACCACAACACGTAACCCTTAACACGTAACCTGTAACACGAAACACTTAACATTAAACACATTACCCGTAACACGTAACACTTAATCCGTAACACGTAACACGTAACCCGTAACACGTAACCCGTAACATGTAACCCGTAACAGGTAACCCGTAACCCGTAACACGTAACACTTAACACGTAACCTGTAACACGTACCCAGTAACATGTAACACAAATCACGTAACCCGTAACACGTAACCGTTAACCCGTAACACGTAATGCGGTACCCTAACACGTAAACCGTAACACGTAATCCGTAATCCGTAACACGTAACACGTAACCCGTTACACGTAATACGAAACACGAAAAACGTACCACTAAACACGAAACACGTAACCCTTAACACGTAACCCGTATCACGTAACCCGTAACACGAATCACGTAACCCGTAACGCTTAACACGTAACCAGTTACACGTCTTACAAAACACGAAAAACGTACCACTAAACACGAAACGCGTAAACCGTAACACGTAACACGTAGCCCGTAACTCGTAACACGTAACCCGTAACACGTAACACTTAATCCTTTACACGTAATCCGTAATACGTAACCGTAACGCGTAAACCGTAACTCGTAACCCGTAACCCGTAACACGTAACACGTAACACATAACCGTAACACGGAACACATCACACGTAACACGTAATCCGTATCATGTAACCCGTAGCACGAATCAGGTAACCCGTAACACGTAACACGTAACCCGTTACACGTAATAAGAAACACGTAACACTTAACATGTAACACTTAACATTTAACCCGTAACACGTAACCCGTAGCCCATAACGCATAACACGTAACCCGTAGCCCGTAACCCGTAGCCCGTAACACGTAGCCCATAACACGTAACCCTTAAGTCATAACACTTAATGCATAACCCGTAACACGTAATCCGTAATCTGTAACACGTAACACGTAACCCGTAACACGTAACATGTAACATGAATTACATGACCCGTAACACGCCAGTTTAATTGTTCATTAAAACTTATCCCTAGGAAATTAAACTCATCTACTCTATCAATGTATGTATTATCTATTTTTATATTTAGTGGATTTATCATATTAATTCTTCTAGCCGTTTTAAAGATCATATATTTAGATTTATTTACATTTAGAGATAATTTGTTTAATTTAAGCCACTCATTAATTTTGTCCAGTTCTGTGTTGATTAAGAATTCTACATTTTCATTTTTGCCATATTGTGCGAAAGAATCTAAGGTACTTGAAAGTGTCGTGTCATCGGCGTACATAATAAAGTTGAATTTTGGACTGGATTGGGCAAAGTCATTTATGTAAATTATAAATAACAAAGGGCCTAGAATTGATCCTTGAGGTACGCCTGTGGAGATATTAAGCCTATCTGATTGGGCGTCTTCAAATTCAACATACTGTTTTCTATTTGTTAAATAATTTTTGAACAGGTCTAAAGCTACTCCTTCCACGCCATAAAACTCTAGCTTATCAATTAATATTGAGTGATCCAGAGTGTCAAAAGCTTGTGACAGGTCCAAGTAAATATTTATAGGTATTTCCTTATTATCCATACGTGTCAATATCCTGTCAATTAATTCAAGAGCGGCAAATTCCGTAGAATGTTCCTTTCTAAATCCATATTGATTATCGTATATAAGTTTATGTCTTTTTAAGAAAGAATTTAGCTGGTCATAAATAATTGTTTCGATTACTTTTGAAATTGCAGGTAATATTGATATTGGCCTGTAGTTGCAGAATAGGGTTTCGTCCCCTTTTTTGTAAATTGGTATTACTTTGGCAGTTTTTAGTTTATCGGGGAAGACACCCGTAGTTAATATTTGATTTGTGATTAAAGTTAAAGATTTTGTCAAAACAGGTTTAATTAACTTTAGAAGCCTTGAAGAAATACCGTCAAATCCGCAACTTGCTTTTGGGTGCATATCATCTATTGTTTTAGATATTGTTTCTTCATTAATAAGTTGAAAATTAAATACATTGTTATGGTTTCCATTAAGATAATATCTGAAAGTTTTATTTGTGGAATTTTGTATTTGGTTGGCTAAATTTGGGCCAATATTGGTAAAATATGAATTAAATGTGTTTGCAATTGCCGTTTTATCTGCTATAATATTTTCGTTATAATTAAAGGCATTGGGGAACGTTTTCTTTTTGTTTGTTCTAGAAAGAATACCATTAATTGTTTCCCATGTTTTTTTAATGTTATTTTTGAATTTGTTGAAACATGATTTGTAATGTATGCGTTTAGCAGTACGTATACTTTTTTTAAGGATAGTATTATAGGTGGTCAGGTTGATCCGAATTGCAAAGTATTTTGGTGATTCTGGTCGAGTAGTTTTTAGTGTCTTATATAATTTATCTCTGTATCGAATGGATTTGAGCAGACCTAACGTAATCCAGGCGGATTTCTTATGTTTGTATTTTTTTAGTTTAACTGTTTTATATGGCATATGTTTATTTTTTGCACATTGCATTACGTCATGTAGGATATCATAATTCATATTTGGGTTTGCATTAGGAGATTGGTCGAGTTTATTGTAAACATTTGATGAAAAAACCTCGTGTATAAAATCAGATATTGAATCAGAGTTCTGTACAGTAATTTTTATATATCTTGGTAAAGGTTTTGTGTGGGAAACTGTATTTAGAAAAGTGAAATATGGTTGGTGGTCTGATAATTGTTTAGTTAAAATGCCTGATTTAGGCTTCATTGTAGATTTAGTTAATTTGCAAAAGAAATTATCAATTAGGGTTCCATTATTTTTGGAGAGCCTAGTAGGAAGTGTGATGTGGGGGTAAAAGCTATATGATATTAAAGTATCAAAAAATTCCGCGAATACTTCTTTTTCATATATTTTCAAAAGATTTATATTGAAATCACCTGCAATAATAACATCTGAGTTTGTTCTGTCAAATAATGAAGTGATAGGTGTGAATTCGGAAAGGAATTGTTTATAATTTTCGTTAAGGTCTCTTGGGGGCCTGTAAATGTTACCAATTGTTATATCTTTAGATAGCCCACCACCAGTTACTTTAATAAATTGACCTTCCCAATTGTCATACTGATTAAGAGACAAAATTACTTTGTAGTTAAATGTTTTGCTTAAATACATGACCAGACCACCTTTATTACTACATGATTTGCCTTGTTTAATGCACTGATATCCGTCAAGTTGTAAATGACCCATAGCATCATTCTCGGAAAGCCAGCATTCCTGAAAACATATTAAGCTAAATTTAAAGTTTATCCGGTTAAGTTCCTCTAAGAAAGCTTCAATTTCGCTGAATTTTGCATTAATAGATTCTATATTTGAACTTAGTATACTAAACCGTTCGTTATTTCTTTCTGGTAGTAATTTAAAGTTGTCAAGATCATAATAGGAGGAATGATGTATTGGTTGAAAATCGTCATCAGTTGCCTCATTTAGCTGTAATATATTAAATAAAGAATTTACGTTTGCACCTCCTTGAAACCGGAGAAATGAATCGTTATCTAACATTCTTTAAATGAATAATTATGGTTGAAAAATATGCAGTAATAATCGACTGTCTTCTGTAAACGAAGTCTTATTTTCCCATAGTGATCCGAAGTTGGCATTCTCCATTCTGTGTAGCAAGTTATTATATCAGTCATCATACATGTCTGTGCCACAATAAGAGTAATAAAAAAAAGAGATATATAGAAAAAACAAAAACATTATAAATGAGACGTATCATGACCGGACGTATCCAGGCTGGTCTTCCCATTGGTATGATATCATGAGAACACTGCAATTAATTATTTTGCATTACAAGTTATGTTATCCCATAGATACATGTGAAAATAAATATGCAGTACCAGTGGGAAAAAAAAAAAAAAAAAAACCTGCAAATGAGTTTGCATAATTCCCATCGCACGAAAAATCAAATGCATTATTTAATACAGAAGATACCTGCGGAATAAGTATTAATTAGCCACTTAGTCAGTAATGATGGTAATGTTATTACTTAACAATGGACTGCGCGAATACGCTGCATCAAGTTCGACGTAACACGTAATATGAATCACGTCACCCATAACCCGTATCACGTAACCCGGAATCAGTAACACCTACCCCGTAACACTTAAAACTTAAACCCATAACACGTAACACTTAACCTGTAACACGTAAACCGTAACACGTAACCCGTAACACGAATCACGTAACCCGTAATATGTAACCCGTAACCCATAACACATAATACGAAACACGAAAAACATACCGCTAAATATGAAACACGTAGCACGTAACCCGTAACACGTAATACGAAACACGATAAACGTACCACTAAACACGAAACACGTAACACGTAACCCGTAACCCGTAACACTTAACACGTAACCCGTAACCTGTAACACGTAACACGAATCACGTTACCCGTAACCCGTAACACGTAACCCTTAACCCGTTACTCGTAACCCGTAACACGTAACCCTTAACCCATAACACGTAACACGAATCATGTAACCCGTAACAGGTAACCCGAAACTAGTAACACGTAACACGTAACCCGTAACCCATCAAACGAAACACGTAACACGTAACACGAAACACGAAACACGAAATACGAAACACGTAACATGTAACACGTAACACGTAACCAGTAACCAGTAACACGTAACCCGATACACTTAAAACTTAACCCATAACACGTAACGTGTAACCCAGAACACGTAACACGTAACCAGTAACACATAACCCGTAACACGTAACACGTAATCCGTAACACGTAACACGTAACACGTAGCACATAACCCGTAACAGGTAACACGAAACACCTAATCCGTAACCCGTATTCCGTAACCCGTAACCCGTAACACATAACCTGTAACACAAAACAGGTAACACATCAACAGTAAAACGTAGCCCGTAATACTTCAAACTTAACCCGGAACAGGTAACATGTAACCCGTAACCCGTAACACGTAACACGTTACACGTAACCCGTAACATGTAACACGTAACACGTAACCAGTAAAATATAACCCGTAACAATTCAAATTTAACCCGTAACACGTAACGCGTAACCCGGAAAAGGAAATACATAACACGTAACCCGTAACCCGTAACACGTAACAAGTAACCAGAAAAACGTAACCCGTAACACATAACACATATCCCGTAAAACGTAACACGTAACCCGTAACACGTAACAGGTAACCCATAACAAGAAACACGTAGCCCGTAACACGTAACACGAAACTCGAAACACGTAACACTAAACACAACACACGTAACGGATCAAGCGAAACACGTAACAGGTAACACGTAACCCGTAACACGTAAACAGTAACATGTACCACGTCACTCGTAATACGTAACACGTAATATGAATCACGTCACCCATAACCCGTATCTCGTAACCCGGAATCAGTAACACCTAACCCATAACACGTAACACGTAACACGTAACACGTAACACCTAACACCTAACCCATAACACTTAAAACTTAAACCCATAACACGTAACACTTAACCTGTAACACGTAAACCGTAACACGTAACCTGTAAAACGAATCACGTAACCCGTAATATGTAACCCGTAACCCATAACACATAATACGAAACACGAAAAACATACCACTAAATTTGAAACACGTAGCACGTAACCCGAAACATGTAATACGAAACACGATAAACGTACCACTAAACACGAAACACGTAACCCGTAACCCGTAACCCGTAACACGAAACAGATAACCTTAACACGTAATACGTAACACGTAACAGGCAACACGTTACCCGTAACCCGTAACACGTAACCCTTAACCCGTTACTCGTAACCCGTAACACGTAACCCTTAACCCATAATACGTAACACGAATCATGTAACCCGTAACAGGAAACCCGAAACTAGTAACACGTAACACGTAACACGTAACCCGTAACCCGTCAAACGAAACACGTAACACGAAACACGAAACACGAAATACGAAACACGTAACATGTCACACGTAACACGTAACCAGTAAAATGTAACCCGTAACAATTCAAATTTAACCCGTAACACGTAAAGCGTAACCCGGAAAAGGAAATACATAACACGTAACCCGTAACCCGTAACCTGTAACCCGTAACACGTAACAAGTAACCAGAAAAACGTAACCCGTAACACATAACACGTATCCCGTAAAACGTAACATGTAACCCGTAACACGTAACAGGTAACCCATAACAAGAAACACGTAGCCCGTAACACGTAACACGAAACTCGAAACATGTAACACTAAACACAAAACACGTAACGGATCAAGCAAAACACGTAACAGGTAACACGAAACCCGTAACAGGTAAACAGTAACATGTACCACGTCACTCGTAATACGTAACACGTAATATGAATCACGTCACCCATAACCCGTATCACGTAACCCGGAATCAGTAACACCTAACCCGTAACACTTAAAACTTAAACCCATAACACGTAACACTTAACCTGTAACACGTAAAACGTAACACGTAACCCGTAAAACGAATCACGTAACCCGTAATATGTAACCCGTAACCCATAACACATAATACGAAACACGAAAAACATACCACTAAATTTGAAACACGTAACCCGTAACCCGTAACACTTAACACGTAACCCGTAACCCGTAACCCGTAACACGTAACACGAATCACGTTACCCGTAACCCGTAACCCGTAACACGTAACCCTTAACCCGTTACTCGTAACCCGTAACACGTAACCCTTAACCCATAATACGTAACACGAATCATGTAACCCGTAACAGGAAACCCGAAACTAGTAACACGTAACACGTAACCCGTAACCCGTCAAACGAAACACGTAACACGAAACACGAAACACGAAATACGAAACACGTAACATGTAACACGTAACACGTAACCAGTAAAATGTAACCTGTAACAATTCAAATTTAACCCGTAACACGTAACGCGTAACCCGGAAAAGGAAATACATAACACGTAACCCGTAACCCGTAACCCGTAACACGTAACAAGTAACCAGAAAAACGTAACCCGTAACACATAACACGTATCCCGTAAAACGTAACACGCAACCCGTAACACGTAACAGGTAACCCATAACAAGAAACACGTAGCCCGTAACACGTAACACGTAACACGAAACTCGAAACACGTAACACTAAACACAAAACACGTAACGGATCAAGCAAAACACGTAACAGGTAACACGAAACCCGTAACACGTAAACAGTAACATGTACCACGTCACTCGTAATATGTAACACGTAATATGAATCACGTCACCCATAACCCGTATCACGTAACCCGGAATCAGTAACACCTAACCCGTAACACTTAAAACTTAAACCCATAACACGTAACACTTAACCTGTAACACGTAAACCGTAACACGTAACCCGTAACACGAATCACGTAACCCGTAATATGTAACCCGTAACCCATAACACATAATACGAAACACGAAAAACAAACCACTAAATATGAAACACGTAGCACGTAACCCGTAACACGTAATACGAAACACGATAAACGTACCACGAAACACGTAACCCGTAACCACGTAACACTTAACACATAACGCGTAACCCGTAACACGTAACACGAATCACGTTACCCGTAACCCGTAACACGTAACCCTTAACCCGTTACTTGTAACCCGTAACACGTAACACTTAAACCATAACACGTAACACGAATCATGTAACCTCTATCAGGTAACGAAACTAGTAACATGTAACACGTAACCCGTCAAACGAAACACGAAACACGAAACACGAAACACGAAACACGAAACACGAAACACGAAACACGAAACACGTAACCCGTAACACGTAACCCGTAAAACGTAACACGTATCACGTAACCCGTAACACGTAATCCTTAACCCGTTACGCGTAACTCGTAACCGGTATCCCGTAAGACGTAACACGAATCACGTATCCCGTAACACGTAGCCCTTAACCCGTTACACGTAACCCGTTACACGTAACCCGTAAAACTTAACAAGTAACACTTAACCCGTAATCCGTAACACGTATCACGTAACACGTAACACGTAACACGTAACACGTAACCCGTAACACTTAACACAAAACCCGTAACACGTAACACGTAACCTGTAACACGAAAAACGTAACCCGTAACAAGTAACATGACACACGAAACACTAAACACTTAACACTAAGCACGTAACCCGTAACACGTACACGTAACACGTAACCCGTAACCCGTAACACGAAAAACGTAAACCGTAACACGTAGCACGTAACCCGTAACACTTAATCCGTAACAAGTAACAGGTAACACGTAACACGTAACCCGTAACATGTAACATGTAACATGAAACACGTAACACGTAGTCCGTAACACGTAACATGTAACGCTTAATCCGTAACTCGTAACACGTGGCCCATAACCCGTAACATGTAACAGTTAACCCGTAACACGTAGTCCGTAACACGTAATGCTTAATCCGTAACACGTAACCCGTAACCCGTAACATGTAATACGTAACACTTAACACTTAACCCGTAAAACGTAACACGTAAAACGTAAAACGAAACACGTAACCTGTAACACGTAACACGTAACAGGTAACACGTAGCCCACAACCCGTAACACATAATACTTAATCCGTAACACGAAACAGGTATCCCGTAACAAGTAACCCGTAACACGTAACACTTAATCTTTAACACGTAACAAGTAACCCGTAACATGTAACCTGTAACACGAAACACTTAACACTAAAAACGTTACACTTAACCGGTAACACGTAACCCGTAACACGTAACCCGTAACCCGTAACACGTAACCCGTAACACGTAACCCGCAACACGTAACACGTAACACTTAACCCGTAACACGTAACCATAACACGTAACCCGTAACACGTAACAGTTAACTCGTAACACGTAACACGTAACGCTTTATCCGTAACTCGTAACCCGTAACCTGTAACCCGTAACCCGTAATACGAAACACGTAAACCGTAACACGTAACACGTGGCCCTAACCCGTAACACGTAACAGTTAACCCGTAACATGTAAAACGTAACACGTAGTCCGTAACACGTAACGCTTAATCCGTAACACGTAACCCGTAACCCGAAAAATATAATACGTAACATTTAACAAATAACCCGTAAAACGTAACAGGTATCCCGTAACACGTAACCCGTAACACGTAACCCGTAACACGCAACAAGTAACCCGTAACCCGTAACACGTAACCTGTAACACGAAACACTTAACACTAAACACGTAACACTTAATCCGTAATACGTAACATGTAACCCGTAACATGTAACCTGTAACACGTAACACTTAACCCGTAACACGTAACCATAACACGTAACCCGTAAAACGTAACACGTAACACGTATCCCGTAACCCTTAACACGTAATACGTAGCCCGTAATGCGTAACACATAACCCGTAACACGTAACACGAAACACGTATCACGATTCACGTAACACGTTACACGTAGCCCGTACCATGTAAAAATTTTGCAGTAACACTAAACGCCTAATCCGTAACACGTAACCCGTAATCCGTTACACGTAATACTAAATCCGTAACACGTATCCCGTAACACGTAACCCGTAACACGTAACATGAATCACATAACATGTAACACGTAACCCTAACGAAACACGTAACACAAAACACTAAACACTAAACAGGTAACCGTAACACGTAACACGTAACACGTAACCCGTAACGCTAAAAACATTACACGAAACACGAAACACGTAACCTTAACACGTAACACGTAAAATGTAGCCCGTAACCCTTAACACGTTACCTGTAACACGTAACTCGTAGCCCGTCAACCGTAACACGTAACCCGTAACACGTAACACGAATCAGGTAAAACGTAACACGTCACCCGTAACACTAAACCGTAACCCGTAACACTAAACCGTAACCCGTATCACGTAACCCGTAACAAGAATCACGTAACCCGTAACAGGTAACACGTAACCCGTAACATGTAATACGATACACGAAAAACGAACCACTAAACACAAAAGACATAACCCATAACCAGTAACTCGTAACACGTAACACGTAACCCGTAACACGAAACAAGTAACCTGTAAAACGTAAAACGTAACCCGTAAACCGTAACACGAAACACGTAGCCCGTAATACGTAACAAGTAGCCCGTAACGCGTAACCAGTAACACGTAACACGTAACACTTAACCCGTAACACGTAACACGTAACCATAACACGTCACCCGTAACACGTAACACGTAACACTTAACCCGTAACACGTAACCATAACCCGTAACCCGTAACACGTAACACGTAACACGTAACACGTATCATGTAACACGTAACACATATCTCGTAACCCGTAACACGTAACCCGTAATACGTATCCCGTAACCCTTAAAACGTAACACGTAGCCCGTAACGCGTTACACATAACCCGTAACACGAAACATGTATCACGAATCACGTAAAACGTAACACGTAGCCCGTACCATGTAACAATTTAGCAGTAACACTTAACTCCTAACCCGTAAAACGTAACCCGTAATCTGTTACACGTAACACTAAATCAGTAACACCTATCCTGTAACACGTAACCCGTAACACGTAACCCGTAACACGTAACCCGTAACACGTAACCCGCAAAACGTAACCCGTAACACGTAACCCGTAACACGTTACACGTTACACGTAATACGTAACCCGTAACACGTAACCCGTAACACGTAACCCGTAATACGTAACATGAATCACATAAATTGTAACACGTAACCCGTAACCGGTAACCAGTAACACGTAACTCGTAACCCGTAACACGAAACACGTAACGCAAAATACTAAACATTAAACAGGTAACCGTAACACGTAACACGTAACACGTAACACGTAACACGTAACCCGTAACGCCAAGCACGTTACACGATACACGAAACGCGAAACACGAAACACGAAACACGTAACCCTTAACACGTAACACGTAACATGTAGCCCGTAACCTGTAACACGTTACCTGTAACACGTAACTCATAGTCCGTCAACCGTAACACGTAACCCGTAACACGTAACACGAATCACGTAAAACGTAACACGTCACCCGTAACACATAACCCGTAACATGTAACACGTAACCCGTAACGCGTAACACTTATTCCGTAACCCGTATCACGTAACCCGTAACACGAATCACGTAACCCGTAACAGGTAACACGTAACCCGTAACCTGTAATACGATACAAAAAACGTACCATTAAACACAAAAGACATAACCCGTAACCAGTAACTCGTAACACGTAACCCGTAACACGAAACACGTAACCTGTAATACGTAACAAGTAGCCCGTAACGCGTAAGCCGTAACACGTAACACGTAACATGTAACCGTAACACGCAACCCGTAACACGTAACCCGTATCACATAACCCGTAACACGAATCATGTAACCTGTAACATGTAACCCGTAACCCGTTACACGTAATACGAAACACGAAAAAGGTACCACTAAACACGAAACACGTAACCAGTAACCCGTAACACGTAACCCGTAACACGTTACACACAACCCTTTAGCACGGAACACGTAACACGTTCCACCAACCCGTAACACATAACACGTAACCCGTAACACGTAACCCGTATAATTTAACACTTAATCCGTAACACGTAACCCGTTGCACGTAACCCGTAACACGTAACCCTTAACACGTAAACCGTAACACGTAATCCGTAACCCGTAACACGAATCACGTAAAACGTAACACTTAACCCGTAACACTTAACCCGTAACACTTAACCCGTAACATGTAACACGTAATCCGTAACGCGTAACACTTAATCCGTAACCCGTATCACGTAACCCGTAACACGAATCACGTAATCCGTAACAGGTAACACGTAACCCGTAACATGTAATACGATACACGAAAAACGTACCAGTAAACACAAAAGACATAACCCGTAACAAGTAACTCGTAACACGTAACCCGTAACACGAAACACGAAACCTGTAAAACGTAACACGTAACCCGTAAACCGTAACACGAAACACGTAACCCGTAATACGTAAGAAGTAGCCCGTAACGCGTAACCCGTAACACGTAACACGTAACATGTAACCCGTATCCCGTAACACTTAACCCTTAACACATAACCCGTATCACATAACCTGTAACACGAATCATGTAACCCGTAATATGTAACTCGTAAACCGTAACCCGTTACACGTAATACGAAACACGAAAAAGATACCACTAAACACGAAACACGTAACCAGTAACACGTAACCCGTAACACGTTACACGCAACCCATTAACACGGAACACGTAACACGTTCCACCAACCCGTAACACGTAACACGTAACCCGTAACACGTAACCCGTAACACGTAACCCTTATAATGTAACACTTAATCCGTAACACGTAACCCGTAACACGTAACCCGTAACACGTAAACCGTAACACGTAATCCGTAACCCGTAACACGTAACCCGTAACACGTAAAACGTAAAACGTAACACGTAACAAGTAACCCGTAAACCGTAACACGTAATCCGTAACACGTAACAAGAATCACGTAACCCGTAACACGTAATCCTTAGCCCGTTACACGTAAACCGTAACACATAACACTTAACACATAACACTTAACACGTAACACTTAACACTTAACCATTAACAAGTAACACCTAGCCCGTAACGCGTAACACGTAACCCGTAACACGTAACACGTAATACAAATCACGTAACACGTAACACTTAGCCCGTAACACGTAACCCTTAAGCCGAAACACTTAATGCGTAATCCGTAACACGTAACCCGTAATCCGATACACGTAATACTAAATCCGTAACACATATCCCGTAACACGTAAACCGTAACACGTAATATGAATCACATAACCCGTAACACGTAACCCGTAACCGGTAACCCGTAACACATAACTCGTAACCCGTAACTCGAAACACGTAACACAAAACACTAAACACGAAACAGATAACCTTAACACTTAATACGTAACAAGTAACAGGCAACACGTAACACGTAACACGTAACAAGTAACGCCAAACACGTAAAACGAAACACGAAACACGTAACACGTAACCCGTAAAACGTTACCTGTAACACGTAACTCGTAGCCCGTCAAACGTAACATGTGACCCGTAAGACGTAAAACGAATCACGTAAAACGTAACACGTCACCCGTAACACTTAACCCGTAACATGTAACACATAACCCGTATCACCTAACCCGTATCACGTAACCCGTCACACGAATCACTTAACCCGTAAAATGTAACCCGTAACCCGTAAAACAATACGAAACACGAAAAAACACACCTGTAAACACAAAAACACGTAGCACGTAACACGTTACACGTAGCCCTCAACAGGTAACCCTTAAACCGTAATACGTAACGCGTAACCCGTAACACGTAACCCGTAATCCGTAACCCGTAATCCGTAACACGTAACACTTAATCCGTAACACGTAACACGTAACACGTATCCCGTAACACGTAACATGAATCACATATAACCCGTAACACGTAACCCGTAAACTGTAACCTCTAACACGTAACACGTAACAGGTAACTCGTAACCCGTAATACGAAACACGTAACACAAAACACTAAACATGAAACAGGTAAACCGTAACCCGTAACACATAACACGTAAACGGTAACATGTAACACGTAACACGTAACCCTTAACCCGAAACACGTAACACTTAACACTTAACACTTAACCATTAACGCGTAACACGTAGCCCGTAACGCGTAACACGTAACCCGTAACACGTAACACGTATCAAGAATCACTTAAAACGTAACACGTAACCCTTATGCCGTAACACTTAATGCGTAACCCGTAAAACGTAACCCGTAATCCGTAACACGTAATACTAAATCCGTAACACGTATCCCGTAACACGTAACACGTAACACGTAATACGTAATACGTAACCCGTAACCCGTAATCCGTAATATGTAACATGTAACCCGTAACCCGTAACCCGTAAGACGTAACACGAAACACAAAATCCGTAATCCGTAACACGTAACCTGTAACACGAAAAACGTAACCCGTAACAAGTAACATGAAACACTTAACACTTAACACTTAACACTTAACACTAAACACGTAACCCGTAACAGGTAACCTTTGTCCCGAAACCCGTAACACGTATCACGAATCACGTAACCCATAACACATAACACGAATATCGAAACCCGTAACACGTTACCTTTAACCCGTAACACTTAACCCGTAACACGTAACGCGTAACCCGTAACACGTCACCCGTAACCCGTAACAGGTAACATTTAATCCGTAACAGGTAACATTTAATCCGTAGAACGTAACATGTAATCCGTAACACATAACCCGTAAAACGTAACCCGTATCCATTAACCCATAACACGTTACACGAATCACGTAACCCGTAACACGTTACCCTTAATCCGTACCACGTAACCCGTAACACGTAACACTTAACCCGTAATGCGTAACACGTAACCCGTAAAACGTAACACGAATAACGTAACACGTAACCCTTAACCCGTAACACTTAACCCGTAACATTTAACGCGTAACCCGTTACACGTGACCCGTAACACTTAACCCTTAACCAGTAACACGTAACACTTAATACGTAACACGTAACCCTTAACTCGTAACAAGGAACCCGTAACACGTAACATAAATCACATAACCCGTAACAGGTAACCCGTCACCGGTAACCGGTAACCCGTAACACATAGAACGTAACCCGTAACACTTAATCCGTAACAAGTAACAGGTAACACGTAACACGTAACCCGTAACATGTAACATGAAACACGTAACACGTAGTCCGTAACACGTAACACGTAACGCTTTATCCGTAACTCGTAACCCGTAACCTGTTACCCGTAACACGAAACACGTAAACCGTAACACGTAACACGTGGCCCATAACCCGTAACACGTAACAGTTAACACGTAACACGTAACCCGTAAAACGTAACACGTAACGCTTTATCCGTAACTCGTAACCCGTAACCTGTAACCCGTAACCCGTAACCCGTAACACGAAACACGTAAACCTTAACACGTGGCCTTAACCCGAAACACGTAACAGTTAACCCGTAGCACGTAACAAGTAACCCGTAACATGAAAAAACGTAACACGTAGTCCGTAACACGTAACGCTTAATCCGTAACACGTAACCCGTAACGCGTAACATATAATACGTAACACTTAACATTTAACCCGTAAAACGTAACAGGTATCCCGTAACACGTAACCCGTAACCCGTAACACGTAACCCGTAACACGCAACACGTAACCCGTAACACGTAACCTGTAACACGAAACACTTAACACTAAACACGTAACACGTAATACGTAGCCCGTAACGCGTAACACATAAACCGTAACACGTAACACGAAACACGTATCACGATTCAAGTAGCCCGTACCATGTAAAAATTTAGCCGTAACACTTAACGCCTAACCCGTAACACGTAACCCGTAATCCGTTACACGTAATACTAAATCCGTAACACGTATCCCATAACACGTAACCCGTAACACGTAACATGAATCACATAACATGTAACACGTAACCCTAACCCTAACCCTAACTCGTAACCCGTAACACGAAACACGTAACACAAAACACTAAACACTAAACAGGTAACCGTAACACGTAACACGTAACACGTAACCCATCACGCCAAAAACATTACACGAAACACGAAACACGTAACCCTAACACGTAACACGTAAAATGTAGCCCGTAACCCTTAACACGTTACCTGTAACACGTAACTCGTAGCCCGTCAACCGTAACACGTAACCCGTAACACGTAACACGAATCACGTAAAACGTAACACGTCACCCGTAACACTTAATCCGTAACCCGTAACAAGTAACACGTAACCCGTAATATGTAATACGATACACGAAAAACGTACCACTAAACACAAAAGACATAACCCGTAACCAGTAACTCGTAAAACGTAACACGTAACCCGTAACACGAAACACGTAACCTGTAAAACGTAACACTTAACCAGTAAACCGTAACACGAAACACGTAGCCCGTAATATGTAACAAGTAGCCCGTAACGCGTAACCTTAACACGTAACACGTAACACTTAACCCGTAACACGTAACACGTAACATGTAACCCGTAACCCGTAACACTTAACCCGTAACACATAACCCGTATCACGTAACACTTAATCCGTAACACGTAAACCGTAACACGTCAACCGTAACACGTAACCCGTAACACGTAACACGTAACACGTAACTCGTAACACGTAACCCGTAACACGTAACACGTAATCCGTAACACGTTACACGTAAAACGTAACACGTAACCCGTAACCTGTAACACGTAACACGAAGCCCGTAACACCTAACCCGTATCACGTAACACGTAACACGTAACATTTAACACGTAACCTGTAAAACGTAAAACGTAACACGTAACACGTACCCCATCATCTGTAACACGTAACCCGTAACACTTAATCCGTAACACGTAACACGTAACACGTAACACGTAACACGTAACACGTAAACCATAACACGTAACCCGTAACATGTAAACTGTAACGCGAAACATTTAACATTAAACACATTACCCGTCACACGTAACACTTAATCCGTAACACGTAACACGTAACCCGTAACACGTATCCCGTAACACGTAACCCGTAACACGTCACACGTAATCCGTAACACGCAACACATAACCCGTAACATGTTACACGTAAAACGTAACACGTAACCCGTAACCTGTAATATGTAACACTAAGCCCGTAACACCTAACCCGTATCACGTAACACGTAACACGTAACAATTAATCCGTAACACGTAACACGTAACCCGCAACCGGTAACCCGTAACACGTAACACGTAAGTTGTAACCCGTAACAAGAAACACGTAACACAAAACACTTAACACTAAACAGGTAACCTTAACACGTAACACGTAACACGTAACCCGTAACGCCAAACACGTTACACGAAACACGAAACACGTAACCCTTAACACGCAACACGCAACACGTAACCCGTAACACGTTAAACGTAAAACGTTACACGTAAAACGTAACCCGTAACCTATAACATGTAACACGTAACAAATAACACTTAATCCGTAACACGTAACCCGTAACACGTTACACGTAAAACGTAACACGTAACCCGTAACCTGTAACACGTAACACGAAGCCCGTAACACCTAACCCGTATCACGTAACACGTAATACGTAACACTTAACACGTAACCTGTAACACGTAACACGTAAAACGTAACACGTAACACGTAGCCCATCATCAGTAACACGTAACCCGTAACACTTATTCCGTAACACTTAACACGTAACCCGTAACATGTAAACAATAACACGTAACCCTTAACACGTAACCTGTAACACGAAACACTTAACCTGTAACACGAAACACTTAACATTAAACACATTACCCGTAACACGTAACACTTAATCCGTAACACGTAACCCGTTACACGTAACCCGTAACAGGTAACCCTTAACACGTAACCCGTAACACGTAACCCGTAACACGTAACCCGTAACACGTAACACGTAACCCGTAACACGTATCCAGTAACATGTAACACGATTCACGTAACCCGTAACACGTAACCCTTAACCCGTAACACGTAATGCGGTACCCTAACATTTAAACCGAAACACGTAATCCGTAATCCGTAACACGTAACACGTAGCCCGTAACTTGTAACACATAACCCGTGACACGTTATACTTAATCTTTAACACGTAATCCGTAATACGTAACCGTAACACGTAAACCGTAACACGTTACCCGTAACACGTAACACGTAACACGTAACACGTAACCCGTAACACGTCACACGTAACAAGTAATCCGTATCATGTAACCCGTAACACGAATCAGGTAACCCGTAACACGTAACACGTAACCCCTTACACGTAATAAGAAACACGTAACACTTAACATGTAACACTTAACACTTAACCCGTAACACGTAACAAGTAACCCGTAGCCCATAACGAGTAACACGTAACCCGTAGCCCGTAACCCGTAGCCCGTAGCCCGTAACACGTAGCCCATAACACGTAACCCTTAAGTCTTAACACTTAACGCGTAACCCGTAACAAGTAACCCGTAACAGGTAACACGTAACACGATATCCGTAACACGTAACACGTAGCCCGTAACCCGTAACACGTCACCCGTTACACGTAACCCGTAACCAATAACACGAAAACCTTAACCTGTAACAGTTAACATTTAACCCGTAACGCGTAAACCGTAACTCGTAACACGTAACACTTAATCCGTAACACGTAACCCGTAACACCTAATCCGTAACACGTAACCCGTAATACGTTAAATGTAACCCATAACATATATCACGTAACAGGTAACCAGTAACACGTTACCCGATACACGTAAATCTTAACCCATAACACGTAACGTGTAACCCAGAACACGTAACACGTAACCAGTAACACATTTCCCGTACCACTTAACACGTATTCCGTAACGCGTAACACATCACCCGTAACCTGTAACACGAATCACGTAAAACGTAACAAGTCACCCGTAACACTTATCCCGTAACATGTAAAACGTAACCCGTAACCCGTAACGCGTAACACTTAATCCGTAACCCGTATCACGTAACCCGTAACACGAATCGCGTAACCCGTAACAGGTAACACGTAACCCGTAACATGTAATACGATACAAGAAAAACGTACCACTAAACACAAAAGACATAACCCGTAACCAATAACTCTTAACACGTAACACGTAACCCGTAATACGTAACAAGTAGCCCGTAACGCGTAAACCGTAACACGTAAGACATAACACTTAACACGTAAAACGTAACACGTAACACGTAACATGTAACCCGTAACACTTAACCCGTAACACGTAACCCGTATCACATAACCCGTAACACGAATCATGTAACCCGTAACATGTAACCCGTAACATGTAACCCGTAACATGTAACCCGTAACCCGTTACACGTAATACGAAACACGAAAAAGTTACCACTAAACACGAAACACGTAACACGTAACCAGTAACCCGTAACACGTAACCCGTAACACGTTACACGCAACCCATTAACACGGAACACGTAACACGTACCACCAACCCGTAACACGTAACACGTAACTCGTAACACGTAACCCGTTACACGTAACCCGTATCATGTAACATTTAATCCGTAACACGTAACACCTAACCCATAACACGTAACCCATAACACGTAAACTGTAACATGTAATCCGTAACCCGTAATACATCACACATTACACGTAACACGTAACACTTAACACGTTATGCGCAACCCATTAACACGGAACACGTAACACGTACCACCAACCCGTAACACGTAACACGTAGCCCGTAACTCATATCACGTAACCCGTAACACTTAACCTGTATCATGTAACACTTAATCCGTAACACGTAACCCGTAACACGTAACCCGTAACACGTAAACCGTAACACGTAATCCGTAACCCGTAACACGTAAACCGTAACACGTCACACATAACACGTAACCCGTAACACGTCACACATAACACGTAACCCGTAACACTTAACACGTTACAAGTATCACTTAACCTGTAGCAATGAAACCCGTAACACGTAAAACGTAACACGTAACACGTAACCCGTAAACCGTAACACGTAATCCGTAACACGTAACAAGAATCACGTAAACCGTATCACGTAATCCTTAACCCGTTACACGTAACCCGTAACACATAACACTTAACACATAACACTTAACACTTAACCATTAACAAGTAACACGTAGCCCGTAACGCGTAACACGTAACCCGTAAAACGTAACACGTATCACGAATCACGTAACACGTAACACTTAGCCCGTAACACGTAACCCTTAAGCCGTAACACATAATGCGTAACCCGTAAAACATAACCCGTAATCCATTACACGTAATACAAAATCCGTAACACGTATCCCGTAACACGTAAACCGTAACACGTAATATGAATCACATAACCCGTAACACGTAACCCGTAACACGTAACCCGTAACCGGTAACCCGTAACACGTAACTCGTAACCCGTAACACGAAACATGTAACACAAAACACTAAACACGAAACAGATAACCGTAACACGTAACACGTAACACGTAACACGTAACACGTAACACGTAACACGTAACACGTTACCTGTAACACGTAACTCGTAGCCCGTCAAACGTAACACGTGACCCGTAACACTTAACCCGTAACATGTAACACGTAACCCGTAACACGTAACCCGTAACACCTAACCCGTATCACGTAACCCGTAACAAGAATCACGTAACCCGTAAAATGTAACCCGTAACCCGTAAAACATAATACGAAACACGAAAAACATACCATTAAACACAAAAACACGTCGCACGTAACACTTTACACGTAGCCCTCAACACGTAACCCTTAAGCCGTAACACGTAACGCGTAACCCGTAACACGTAACCCGTAATCCGTAACATGTAACACTTAATCCGTAACACGTAACACGTATCACGTAACACTTAACATGCATCACATATAACCCGTAACACGTAACCCGTAAACCGTAACACGAAAGAGGTAATCCGTAATACGTAACAAGTAGCCCGTAACGCGTAACCCGTAACACGTAACACTTAACACGTAACACTTAAAACTTAAAACGTAAAACGTAACACGTAACACGTAACATGTAACCCGTAACACGTAACACGTAACACGTAACACTTAACCCGTAACACGTAATCCGTATCACATAACCCGTAACACGAATCATGTAACCCGTAACATGTAACCCGTAACCCATTACACGTAATACGAAACACGAAAAAGGTACCACTAAACACGTAATCAGTAACCCGTAACACGTAACCCGTAACACGTTACACGCAACCCATTAACACGGAACACGTAACACGTACCACCAACCCGTAACACGTAGCCCGTAACTCATATCACGTAACCCGTAACACGTAACCCGTATCATGTAACACTTAATCCGTAACACGTAACACGAATCATGTAACCCGTAACAAGTAACCCGTAACCCGTAACCCATTACACGTAATACGAAACACGAAAAAGGTACCACTAAACACGTAATCAGTAAACCGTAACACGTAACCCGTAAAACGTTACACGCAACCCATTAACACGGAACACGTAACACGTACCACCAACCCGTAACACGTAACACGTAGCCCGTAACTCATATCACGTAACCCGTAACACGTAACCCGTATCATGTAACACTTAATCCGTAACACGTAACCCGTAACACGTAACCCGTAACACGTAAACCGTAACACGTAATCCGTAACCCGTAACACGTAAACCGTAACACGTCACACATAACACGTAACCCGTAACACATCACACATAACACGTAACCCGTAACACTTAACACGTTACAAGTATCACTTAACCAGTAGCAATGAAACCCGTAACCCGTAACAGGTAACACGTAACACGTAACATGTAAAACGTAACACGTAACACGTAACCCGTAAACCGTAACACGTAATCCGTAACACGTAACAAGAATCACGTAACCCGTAACACGTAATCCTTAACCCGTTACACGTAACCCGTAACACATAAAACTTAACCATTAACAAGTAACTCGTAGCCCGTAACGCGTAACACGTAACCCGTATCACGAATCACGTCACACGTAACACTTAGGCCGTAACACGTAACCCTTAAGCCGTAACACATAATGCGTAACCCGTAACACGTAAACCGTAATCCGTTACACGTAATACTATATCCGTAACACGTATTCCGTAATACGTTAACCGTAACACGTAATATGAATCACATAACCCGTAACACGTAACACAAAACACTAAACACGTAACTCGGAACCCGTAACACGAAACACCTAACACAAAACACTAAACACGAAACAGATAACCGTAACACGTAACACGTAACACGTAACACGTAACACGTAACACGTAACACGTAACACGTAACACGTAACTCGTAACACGTAACACGTAACTCGTAACACGTAACACGTAACACGTAACACGTAACACGTAAAACGTAACACGTAACACGTAACGCCGAACACGTAAAACGAAACACGAAACACGTAACACGTAACCCGTAACACATTACCTGTAACACGTAACTGGTAACCCGTCAAACGTAACACTTGACCCGTAACAGTTAACCCGAAACATGTAACACGTAACCCGTAACACGTAACCTGTAACACCTAACCCGTATCATGTAACCCGTAACACGAATCACGTGACCCGTAAAATGTAATCCGTAACCCGTAAAACATAATACGAAACACGAAAAACATACCATTAAAAACAAAAACACGTAGCACGTAACACGTTACACGTAGCCCTCAACACGTAACACTTAAGCCGTAACACGTAACGCGTAACACGTAACACGTAACCTGTAATCCGTAACCCGTAATCCGTAACACGTAACACTTAATCCGTAACACGTAACACGTATCACGTAACACGTAACATGCATCACATATAAACCGTAACACGTAACCAGTAAACTGTAACCTCTAACGTGTAACACGTAACAGGTAACTCGTAACCCGTAATACGAAACACGTAACACAAAACGCTAAACACGAAACAGGTAAACCGTAACCCGTAACACATAACACGTAAACAGTAACATGTAACACGTAACACGTAACCCTTAACCCGAAACACGTAACACTTAACACTTAACACTTAACCATTAACGCGTAACAAGTAGCCCGTAACGCGTAAAACGTAACCCGTAACACGTAACACGTATCAAGAATCACTTAAAACGTAACACGTAACCCTTATGCCGTAACACTTAAAGCGTAACCCGTAAAACGTAACCCGTAATCCGTAACACGTAATACTAAATCCTTAACACGTATCCCGTAACACGTAATACGTAACCCGTAACCCGTAATCCGTAATATGTAACACGTAACACGTAACCCGTAACCCGTAACCCGTAAGACGTAACACGAAACACAAAATCCGTAATCCGTAACACGTAATCTGTAACACGAAAAACGTAACCCGTAACAAGTAACATGAAACACTTAACACTTAACACTTAACACTAAACACGTAACCCGTAACAGGTAACCTTTGTCCCGTAACGCGTAACACGTAACCCGTAACACGTAACACGTATCAAGAATTACTTAACAAGTAACACTTAGCTCGTAACACGTAACCCTTAAGCCGTAAAACTTAATGCGTAACCCGTAACACGTAACCCTTAATCCGTAACACGTAATACAAAATCCGTAACAGGTATCCCGTAACACGTAAACTGTAACACGTAATATGAATCACATAACCCGTAACACGTAACCCGTAACCGGTAACCAGTAACACGTAACTCGTAAACCGTAACACAAAACACTAAACACAAAACACTAAACACGAAACACGTAACACGTAATACGTAACACGTAACACGTAACACGTAACACGTAACACGTAACCCGTAATCCGTAATACGTAACACGTAACCCGTAACCCTTAAGACGTAACACGAAACACAAAATCCGTAATCCGTAACACCTAACCTGTAACACGAAAAACGTAACCCGTAACAAGTAACATGAAACACGAAACACTAAACACTTAAAACTAAGCACTTAACCCGTAACATGTAACCCGTCTCCCGAAACCCGTAACACGTATCATGAATCACGTAACCCATAACACGTAACACGAATATCGTAACCCGTAACACGTTACCTTTAACCCGTAACACTCAACCCGTAACACGTAACGCGTAACCCGTAACATGGTAACATGTAACAGGTAACATTTAATCCGTAAAACGTAACATTTAATCCGTAACACATAACCCGTAATACGTTACCCTTATCCATTAACCCGTAACACGTTACAAGAATCACGTAACCCGTAACACGTAACCCTTAATCCGTACCACGTAACCCGTAACACGTAACACTTAATCCGTAATGCGTAACAAGTAACCCGTAAAACGTAACACGAATAACGTAACACGTAACCCATAACCCGTAACACTTAACCCATCACAATTAACGCGTAACCCGTTACTCGTGACCCTTAACACGTAATCCGTAAACAGTAACACGTAACATTTAATACGTAACACGTAACCCTTAACACGTAACCTGTAACCCGTAACCCGTAACACGAAACACGTAAACCGTAACACGTAACACGTGGCCCAAAACCCGTAACACGTAACAGTTAACCCGTAACAAGTAACACGTAACCCGTAACATGTAACACGTAACACGTAGTCCGTAATACGTAACACTTAACACTTAACCCGTAAAACGTGACATGTAACATGTAACACGAAACACGTAACCGTAACACGTAACACGTAACAGGTAAACCTTAGACAACAACCCGTAACACATAATACTTAATCCGTAACACGTAACAGGTATCCAGTAACACGTAACCTGTAACCCGTAACACGTAACCCGTAACACGCAACACTTAATCCGTAACACGTAACACGTAACCCGTAACACGTAACCTGTAACACGTAACCTGTAACACGAAACACTTAACAATAAACACGTAACACTTAATCCGTAGCCCGTAACGCGTAACACGTAACCCGTAACACGTAACACGTATCACGAATCACGAATCACGTAACACGTAACCCTTAAGCCGTAACACTTAATGCGTAAATCATAACAGGAAACCCGTAATCCGTTACACGTAATACTAAATCTGTAACACGTATCCCGTAACACGTAAACCGTAACACGTAATATGAATCACATAACCCGTAACAAGTAACCCGTAACCGGTAATCCGTAACACGTAACTCGTAACTCGTAACCCGTAACACGAATCACGTAACCCGTAACAGGTAACACGTAACCCGTAATATGTAATACAATACACGAAAAACGTACCACTAAACACAATAGACATAACCCGTAACCAGTAACTCGTAACACGTAACACGTAACACGTAACCCGTAACACGAAACACGTAACCTGTAAAACGTAACACTTAACCGTAAACCGTAACACAAAACACGTAACCCGTAATACGTAACAAGTAGCCCGTAACGCGTAACCGTAACACGTAACACTTAACCCGTAAAAGGTAACACGTAACACGTAACTCGTAACACGAAACACGTAACACTTAACCCGTAACACGTAACCCGTATCACTTAACCCGTAACACAAAACACAAAACACAAAACAGGTAACCGTAACACGTAACACGTAACACGTAACACGTAACACGTAACACGAAACCCGTAACGCCAAGCACGTAACACGAAACATTAAACACGAAACAAGTAACCCGTAACACATGACACGTAACATGTAGCCCGTAACCCGTAACACGTTACCTGAAACACGTAACTTGTAGCCCGTCAACCGTAATACGTAACCCGTAACACGTAACATGAATCACGTAAAACGCGTAACCCTTAACCCGTAACACGTAACACGTAACACTTAACATGTAACACGTATCACGAATCACGTAACACGTAACACGTAGCCCGTACCATGTAACAATTTAGCCGTAACACATTACGCCTAACCCGTAACATGTAACCCGTAATCCGTAATACGTAACACTAAATCCGTAATAGGTATACCGTAACACGTAACCGGTAACACGTAACTCGTAATACGTAACATGAATCACATAACGCGTAACACGTAACCCGTAACCGGTAACCCGTAACACGTAACTCGTAACCCGTAAAACGAAACCCGTAACACAAATCAGTAAACACGAAACAGGTAACCGTAACACGTAACACGTAACACGAAACCCGTAACGCCAAGCACGTAACACGAAACACTAAACACGAAACAAGTAACCCGTAACACACGACACGTAATATGTAGCCCGTAACCCGTAACACGTTACCTGAAACACGTAACTCGTAGCCCGTCAACCGTAATACGTAACCCGTTACACGTAACACGAATCACGTAAAACTTAAAACGTCACCCTTAACACTTAACCCGTGGCATGTGACACTTAATCCGTAACCCGTATAACGTAACCCGTAACACGAATCACGTAACCCGTAACAGATAACACGTAACACGTAACATGTAATACGATACACGAAAAACGTACCACTAAACACAAAAGACATAACCCGTAACCAGTAACTCGTAACACGTAACACGTAACACGTAACACGAAACACGTAACCTGTAAAACGTAACACGTAGCCCGTCAACCGTAACACGTAACACGTAAAACGAATCACGTAAAACGTAACTCGTCACCCGTAATACTTAACCCGTAACATGTAATACGTAACCCGTAACCCGTAACGCGCCTAGCGTTATACTTAATCCGTAACCCGTATCACGTAACCCGTAACACGAATCACGTAACCCGTAACAGGTAACACGTAACACGTAACCCGTAACACGAAACACGTAACCTATAAAACGTAACAAGTATCCCGTAACGCGTAACCCGTAAAACGTAACACGTAACATGTAACCCCTAACACGTAACACTTAACCCGTAACAGGTAACCCGTAACACGTAACCCGTATCACATAACCCATAACACGAATCATGTAACCCGTAATATGTAACCCGTAACCCGTTACACATAATACGAAACATGAAAAAGGTACCAATAAACAAGAAACAAGTAACCAGTAACCTGTAACATGTAACCCGTAAAACGATACATGCAACCCATTAACACGGAACACGTAACACGTACCACCAACCCGTAACACGTAACACGTAACACGTAGCCCGAAACTCGTAACACGTAACCCGTATCACGTAACACTTAATCCGTAACACGTAACCCGTAACACGTAAACCGTAACACTTAATCCGTAACACGTAAAAAGTATCACTTAACTTGTAGCAATGAAACACGTAACCCGTAACAGGTAACACTTAACATGTAACACGTATCACGTAACATGTAACACGTAACACTTAACACGTAACACGTAACACGTAATCCGTTAGAGGTAATACTAAATCCGTAACACGTATCCCGTAACACGTAAACCGTAACACGTAATATGAATCACATAACCCGTAAAACGTAACCCGTAACCGGTAACCCGTAACACGTAACTCGTAACCCGTAACAAGAATCACGTAACCCGTAACAGGTAACACGTAACCCGTAACCCGTAACGCGTCAAGCGTAACACTTAATCCGTAACCCGTATCACGTAACCCGTAACACGAATCACGTAACCCGTAACAGGTAACACGTAACACGTAACCCGTAACACGAAACACGTAACCTGTAAAACGTAAAAAGTATCCCGTAACGCGTAACCCGTAAAACGTAACACGTAACATGTAACCCGTAACACGTAACACTTAACCCGTAACAGGTAACCCGTAACACGTAACCCATATCACATAACCCGTAACACGAATCATGTAATACGTAACACTTAACACTTAACCCGTAAAACGTGACATGTAACATGTAACACGAAACACGTAACCTGTAACACTTAACACGTAACAGGTAAACCTTAGCCCACAACCCGTAACACATAATACTTAATCCGTAACACGTAACAGGTATCCCGTAACACGTAACCTGTAACCCGTAACACGTAACCCGTAACACGCAACACTTAATCCGTAACACGTAACACATAACCCGTAACACGTAACCTGTAACACGTAACCTGTAACACGAAACACTTAACAATAAACACGTAACCCTTAATCCGTAGCCCGTAACGCGTAATACGTAACCCGTAACACCTAACACGTATCACGAATCACGTAACACGTAACCCTTAAGCCGTAACACTTAATGCCTAAATCATAACAGGAAACCCGTAATCCGTTACACGTAATACTAAATCTGTAACACGTATCCCGTAACACGTAAACCGTAACACGTAATATGAATCACATAACCCGTAACAAGTAACCCGTAACCGGTAATCCGTAACACGTAACTCGTAACCCGTAACACGAATCACGAAACCCGTAACAGGTAACACGTAACCCGTAATATGTAATACGATACACGAAAAACGTACCACTAAACACAATAGACATAACCCGTAACCAGTAACTCGTAACACGTAACACGTAACCCGTAACACGAAACACGTAAATTGTAAAACGTAACACGTAACCCGTAAACCGTAACACAAAACACGTAACCCGTAATACGTAACAAGTAGCCCGTAACGCGTAACCCGTAACACGTAACACTTAACCCGTAAAAGGTAACACGTAACACGTAACTCGTAACACGTAACACTTAACCCGTAACACGTAACCCGTATCACTTAACCCGTAACACGAATCATGTAACCCGTAATATGTAACCCGTAACCCGTTACACGTAATACGAAAAACGAAAAACGTACCACTAAACACGAAACACCTAACCAGTAACACGTAACCCGTAACACGATACACACAACTCATTAACACGGAACACGTACCACGTACCACCAACCCGTAACACGTAATACGTAGCCCGTAACTCGTAACACGTAGCTCGTAACACGTTACCCGTATCACGTAACAATTAATCAGTAACACGTAACCCGTAACACGTAAACCGTAACACGTAATACGTAACCCGTATTACTTAACCTGTAGCAAAGAAACACGTAACCAACAGGTAACACTTAACACGTAACAACCCGTATCACGTAACCCGTAACACGAATCACGTAACCCTTAACAGGTAACACGTAACACGTAACCCGTAACACGAAACACGTAACCTGTAAAATGTAACAAGTATCCCGTAACGCGTAACCCGTAAAACGTAACACGTATCCCGTAAAACGTAACACGTAACATGTAACCCGTAACACGTAACACTTAACCCGTAACCGGTAACCCGTAACACGTAACTCGTAACCCGTAACACGAAACCCGTAACACAAAACACAAAACAGGTAACCGTAACACGTAACCCGTAACGCCAAGCACGTAACACGAAACATTAAACACGAAACAAGTAACCCGTAACACATGACACGTAACATGTAGCCCGTAACCCGTAACACGTTACCTGAAACACGTAACTTGTAGCCCGTCAACCGTAATACGTAACCCGAAACACGTAATATGAATCACGTAAAACGCGTAACCCTTAACCCGTAACACGTAACACGTAACACGTAACACTTAACACGTAACACGTATCACGAATCACGTAACACGTAACACGTAGCCCGTACCATGTAACAATTTAGCCGTAACACTTAACGCCTAACCCGTAACATGTAACCCGTAATCCGTAATACGTAACACTAAATCCGTAATACGTATACCGTAACACGTAACCGGTAACACGTAACTCGTAATACGTAACATGAATCACATAACCCGTAACACGTAACCCGTAACCGGTAACCCGTTACACGTAACTCGTAACCCGTAACACGAAACCCGTAACAGAAATCACTAAACACGAAACAGGTAACCGTAACACGTAACACGTAACACGAAACCCGTAACGCCAAGCACGTAACACGAAACACTAAACACGAAACAAATAACCCGTAACACACGACACGTAATATGTAGCCCGTAACCCGTAACACGTTACCTGAAACAAGTAACTCGTAGCCCGTCAACCGTAATACGTAACCCGTTACATGTAACACGAATCAAGTAAAACTTAAAACGTCACCCTTAACACTTAACCCGTGGCATGTGACACTTAATCCGTAACCCGTATAACGTAACCCGTAACACGTATCACGTAACCCGTAACAGATTACACGTAACACGTAACATGTAATACGATACACGAAAAACGTACCACTAAACACAAAAGACATAACCCGTAACCAGTAACTCGTAACACGTAACCCGTAACACGAAACACGTAACCTGTAAAACGTAACACGTAGCCCGTCAACCGTAACCCGTAACACGTAAAACGAATCACGTAAAACGTAACACGTCACCCGTAACACTTAACCCGTAACATGTAACACATAACCCGTAACACTTAACCCGTAACACCTAACCCGTATCACGTAACCCGTAACACGAATCACGTAAAGGAAAATGTAACCAGTAATCCGTAAAACATAATACGAAACACGAAAAACAAACCATTAAACATAAAAACACGTAGCACGTAACACGTTACAGGTAGCCCTTAAATCGTTACCCTGAAGCCGTAACACGTAACCCGTAATCCGTAACTCGTATTCCGTAGCACGTAACCCTTAACCCGTAACACGTAACACGTAACACTTAACGCTTTACACGTAGCCCGTAACGCGTAACACGTAACCCGTAGCCCGTAACACGTATCAAGAATCACGTAACACGTAACAGGTAACCGTAACACGTAACACGTAACACGTAACGCCAAACACGTAAAACGAAATACGAAACACGTAACACGTAACGCGTAACACGTAACCCATAACACGTAACAAGTAGTTCATAACCCGTAACACGTTACCTGTAACACGTAACTCGTAGCACGTCAACCGTTACACGTAACCCGTAACACGTAACGCCAAACACATAAAACGAAACACGAAACACGTAACACGTAACCCGTAACACGTAACCCGTAACACGTAACACGTAACCCGTAACACGTAACCCGTAACACGTAACAAGTAGTTCGTAACCCGTAACACGTAAATCGTAGCACGTCAATCGTAACACGTAACCCGTAAAACGTAAAACGAAACACGTAAAATGTAACACGTCATCCGTAACACGTAACACTTAATCCATAACACGTAACACGTATCCCGTAACACGTAACATGAATCACATATAAACCGTAACACGTAACCCGTAAACGGTAACCTCTAACGCGTAAAACGTAACAGGTAACTCGTAACCCGTAATACGAAACACGTAACACAAAACTCTAAACACGTAACACGTATCCCGTAACACGTAACATGAATCACATATAAACCGTAACACGTAACCCGTAAACGGTAACCTCTAACGCGTAACCCGTAACACGTAACACGTAACACCTAAACGGTAACATGTAACACGTAACCCATAACCCGTAACACCAAACATGTAACACGAAAAACGAAACACGTAACCCGTAAAACGTAACACGTAGCCCGTATCCCGTAACACTTAACACGTAACTCGTAGCCCGTCAACCGTAACACGTAACCAGTAACACGTAACCCGTAACCCGTAACACGTAACCCTTAACACGTAACCCGTAACACGTAACCCGTAACCCGTAACACGTAACCCGTAACACGTAACCCGTAACACGTAGCTCGTAGCCCGTCAACCGTAACACGTAACACGAATCACGTAACACGTCACCGTAACACGTAACACTTAACCCGTAACATGTAACCCGTAACCCGTAACGCGTAACATTTAATCCGTAACACGTAACACATAACCCGTAACACGAAACACGTATTCCGTAACACGTAACCCGTATCTCGAAACCCGTAACACGAATCGCGTAACCCGTAACAAGTAGCACGTAACCCTTAACATGTAATACGATACACGAAAAACGTACAACTAAATACAAAAGACGTAACCCGTAACCAATAACAAGTAACCCGTAAAACGTAACACAAAACCAATAACCCGTAACACGAAACACGTAACACGGAACACGAAAAACGAAACAGGTAAACCGTAACACGTAACACGTAACCCGTAACACAAAATGCGTAACCCGTTACACGTAAACCGTAAAACGTAACCCGTTACCCGTAAAACACTTAATCCATAACACGTAACACGGAACCCATAACACGTAGCCCGTAACACGTAACACTTAAATCGTAGCCCGTCACCCGTAACACGTAACACGTAACACGTAACCCGTTACACGAAACACGTAACACTTAACACGTAACCCGTAACACGTAACAAGTAGTTCGTAACCCGTAACACGTAAATCGTAGCACGTCAATCGTAACACGTAACCCGTAAAACGTAAAACGAAACACGTAAAATGTAACACGTCATCCGTAACACGTAACACTTAATCCATAACACGTAACACGTATCCCGTAACACGTAACATGAATCACATATAAACCGTAACACGTAACCCGTAAACGGTAACCTCTAACGCGTAAAACGTAACAGGTAACTCGTAACCCGTAATACGAAACACGTAACACAAAACTCTAAACACGTAACACGTATCCCGTAACACGTAACATGAATCACATATAAACCGTAACACGTAACCCGTAAACGGTAACCTCTAACGCGTAACCCGTAACACGTAACACGTAACACCTAAACGGTAACATGTAACACGTAACCCATAACCCGTAACACCAAACATGTAACACGAAAAACGAAACACGTAACCCGTAAAACGTAACACGTAGCCCGTATCCCGTAACACTTAACACGTAACTCGTAGCCCGTCAACCGTAACACGTAACCAGTAACACGTAACCCGTAACCCGTAACACGTAACCCTTAACACGTAACCCGTAACCCGTAACCCGTAACACGTAACCCGTAACACGTAACCCGTAACACGTAGCTCGTAGCCCGTCAACCGTAACACGTAACACGAATCACGTAACACGTCACCGTAACACGTAACACTTAACCCGTAACATGTAACCCGTAACCCGTAACGCGTAACATTTAATCCGTAACACGTAACACATAACCCGTAACACGAAACACGTATTCCGTAACACGTAACCCGTATCTCGAAACCCGTAACACGAATCGCGTAACCCGTAACAAGTAGCACGTAACCCTTAACATGTAATACGATACACGAAAAACGTACAACTAAATACAAAAGACGTAACCCGTAACCAGTAACACGTAACACGTAACACGAAACAAGTAACCCGTAAAACGTAACACAAAACCAATAACCCGTAACACGAAACACGTAACACGGAACACGAAAAACGAAACAGGTAAACCGTAACACGTAACACGTCACCCGTAACACAAAATGCGTAACCCGTTACACGTAAACCGTAAAACGTAACCCGTTACCCGTAAAACACTTAATCCATAACACGTAACACGGAACCCATAACACGTAGCCCGTAACGCGTAACACTTAAATCGTAGCCCGTCACCCGTAACACGTAACACGTAACACGTAACCCGTTACACGAAACACGTAACACTTAATCCGTAACCCGTAACACGTAACATGAATCACATAACCAGTAACAGGTAACCTGTAACCCGTAACCCGTAAAACGTAACACGAATAATGCAACACGTAACCCTTAACCCGTAACACTTAACCCGTAACATTTAATGCGTAATCCGTAACACATGACCCGTAACACGTAACACGTAACCCGTTACCAGTAACACGGAACACTTAATACGTAACACGTAACCCTTAACACGTAACACGGAACCCGTAACTCGTAACATGAATCACATAACCCGTAACAGGTAACCCGTCATCGGTAACCGGTAACCCGTAACACGTAACACGAAACCCGTAACCAGTAATACGAAACACGTAAACCGTAACACGTAACACGTAGCCCATAACCCGTAACACTTAATCCGTAACACGTAACATGTAACACGTAACCCGTAACATGTAACATGAAACACGTAACACGTAGTCCGTAACACGTAACACGTAACGCTTAATCCGTAACAGTTAACCCGTAACATGTATCCCGTAACATGTAACACGTAACACGAATCACGTAACACTTCACCCGTAACATGTAACCCGTAACGCGTAACACTTAATCCGTAACACGTAACACATATCCCGTAACACGAAACACATATTCCGTAACACGTAACCCGTATCTCGTAACCCGTAACACAAATCACGTAACCTGTAACAGGTAAAACGTAACCCGTAACATGTAATACGATACAGGAAAAACGTACCACTAAACACAAAAGACATAACCAGTAACCACTAACTCGTAACACGTAACACGTATCCCGTAACTCGAAACAGGTAAACTGTAAAACGTAACACGTAACCCGTAAACCGTATCACGAAACAATTAACCCGTAATACCTAACACGTACCCCGTAACGCGTAACCCGTAACAAGTAAAACGAAACATTTAACCCATAAAACGTAACACGTAACAAGTAACATGTAACCCGTAACACGTAACACATTACACGTAATACGAAACACGAAGAACGTACCACTAAACAAGAAACACGTAACCAGTTAACCGTAACACGTAACCCGTACCACCAACCCGTAACACGTAACACGTAGCCCGTAATTCGTAACCCGTAACCCGTAACACGAAATCCGTATCACGTAACACTTAATCCGTAACACATAACCCGTAACACGTAACCAGTAACCCGTCAACCGTAACACTTATTCCGTAACCCGTAACAAGTATCATTTAACCTGTAGCAATGAAACACGTAACCCGTAACAGGTAACACTTAACACGTAACACGTAACACGTAACACGTAACACGTAACACGTAACACGTAACAAGTAACCGTAAACCGTAACACGTAATCCGTAACACGTAACAAGAGTCACGTAAACCGTAACACGTAATCCTTAACCCGTTACACGTAACCCGTAACACATAACACTTGACACGTAACACGTAGCCCGTAACGCGTAACACGTAACCCGTAACAGGTAACACGTAACACGTATCACGAATCACGTAAAACGTAACACTTAGCCCGTAACACGTAACCCTTAAGCCGTAACACTTAATGCGTAACCCGTAACACGTAACCCTTAATCCGTTACACGTAATACTAAATCCGTTACACGTAATACTAAATCCGTAACACATATCCCGTAACACGTAAACCGTAACACGTAGTATGAATCACATAACCCGTACCACGTAACCCGTAACTCGTAACCCGTAACACGAAACACGTAACACAAAACTCTAAACACGTGACGCCAAACACGTAAAACGAAACACGAAACACGAAACACGTAACTCGTAACTCGTAACACGTTTCCTGTAACACGTAACTCGTAGCCCGCCAAACGTAACACGTAACCCGTAACACCTAACCCGTATCACGTAACCCGTAACACGAATCACGTAAAGTAAAATGTAACCCTAATCCGTAAAACATAATACGAAACACGAAAAACATACCATTAAACATAAAAACACGTAGCACGTAACACGTTACACGTAGCCCTTAACCCGTTACCCTTAAGCCATAACACGTAACGCGTAACCCGTAACACGTAACCCGTAATCCGTAATCCGTAACTCGTAATCCGTAGCACGTAATGTAACACGTAACACGTAACCCTTAACCCGTAACCCGTATCACGTAACACGTAACACGTAACAGGTAACGGTAACACGTAACACGTAACACGTAACATGTAACGCCAAACACGTAAAACGAAACACGAAACACGTAACACGTAACGCGTAACACGTAACCCATAACACGTAACAAGTAGTTCATAACCCGTAACACGTTACCTGTAACACGTAACCCGTAACACGTAACGCCGAACACGTAAAACGAAACACGAAACACGTAACACGTAAACCGTAACACGTAACCCGTAACCCGTAACACGTAACCCGTAACACGTAACCCGTAACACGTAATCCGTAACACGTAACAAGTAGTTCGTAACCCGTAACACGTTACCTGTAACACGTAACTCATAGCACGTCAATCGTAACAAGATACCCGTAACACGTAAAACGGAACACGTAGAATGTAACACGTCACCTTAAAACTTAACCCGTAACATGTAACACGTAACCCGTAACACGTAAACCGTGACAATTAACCTGTATCACGTAACCCGTAACCCGAATCACGTAACCCGTAAATGTAACCCGTAACCCGTAAAACATAATACGAAACACGAAAAACATACCATTAAACATAAAAACACGTAGCAGGTAACACGTTACACGTAGCCCTCAAAACGTAACCCTTGAGCCGTAACACGTAACCCGTTAAATGTAACCCGTAATCCGAAACCCGTAATCCGTAACACGTAACACGTATCCCGTAACACGTAACATGAATCACATATAACCCGTAACACGTAACCCGTAAACGATAACCTCTAACGCGTAACACGTAACACGTAACTCGTAACCCGTAATACGAAACACGTAACACAAAACACTAAACACGAAACAGGTAAACCGTAACCCGTAACACTTAACACGTAAACGGTAACATGTAACACGTAACCCGTAATCCGTAACACTAAACATGTAACACGAAACACGTAACCCGTAACACGTAACCAGTAACACGTAACCCGTAACACGTAACCCATAACACTTAACACGTAACACGTAACCCGTTACACGTAACTCGTAGCCCGTCAACCGTAACACATAACCCGTAACACGTAACATGAATCACGTAACACGTCACACGTAACACGTAACACTTAACCTGTAACATGAAACACGTAACCCGTAACGCGTAACACTTAATCCGTAACACGTAACACATAACCCGTAACACGAAACACGTATTCCGTAACACGTAACGCGTATCTCGTAACCCGTAACACGAATCACGTAACCCGTAACAAGTAACACGTAACCCGTAACATGTAATACGATACACGAAAAAAATACCTTTAAATACAAAAGACGTTACCCGTAACCAGTAACACGTAACACGTAACCCGTAACACGAAACACGTAACCCGTAAAACGTAACACGAAACCCATAACCCGTAGCACGAAACACGTAACACGGAACACGAAAAACGAAACACGTAAACCGTAACACGTAACACGTAACCCGTTATACGTAACATGTATCCCGTAACGCGTAACCCGTAACACGTAAAACGTAACACATAACACTTAACACATAACACTTAACCCGTAACACGTAACACGTAACACGTAACACGTAACCCGAATAATGTGACACGTAACCCTTAACCCGTAACACTTAACCCGTAACATTTAAAGCGTAACCCGTAACACATGACCCGTAACACGTAACCCGTTACCAGTTACACGGAACACTTAATACGTAACCCGTAACCAGTAACACGTAACACGTAACCCGTAACACGAAACAGGTAACCCGTAAAACGTAACACGAAACCCATAACCCGTAGCACGAAACACGTAACACGGAACACGAAAAACGAAACACGTAAACCGTAACACGTAACACGTAACCCGAAATACGTAAAATGTATCCCGTAACGCGTAACCCGTAACACGTAAAACGTAAAACATAACACTTAACACATAACACTTAACCCGTAACACGTAACACGTAACACGTAACACGTAACCCGTAACCCGTAAAACGTAACACGAATAATGTGACACGTAAACCTTAACCCGTAACACTTAACCCGTAACATTTAACGCGTAACCCGTAACACATGACCCGTAACACGTAACCCGTTACCAGTTACACGGAACACTTAATACGTAACACGTAACCCTTAACACGTAACACGGAACCCGTAACTCGTAATATGAATCACATAACCCGTAACAGGTAACCCGTCATCGGTAACTGGTAACCCGTAACACGTAACACGTAACCCGTAACCAGTAACACGAAACACGAAAACCGTAACACGTAACACGTAGCCCAAAACCCGTAACATTTAATCCGTAACACGTAACACGTAACACGTAACACGTAACACGTAACACGTAACACGTAACCCGTAACATGTAACATGAAACACGTAACACGTAGTCCGTAACACGTAACATGTAACGCTTAATCCGTAACACGTAACCCGTAACATGTAACCCGTAACACGAAACACATAAACCGTAACACGTAACACGTGGCCCGTAACCCGTAACATGTAACAGTTAACCCGTAACACGTATCCCGTAACATGTAACATGTAACACGTAGTCCGTAACACGTAACACGTAACGCTTAATCCGTAACAAGTAACCCGTAACCCGTAACATGTAATACGTAACACTTAACCCGTAAAACGTAACACGTAACACGAAACACGGAACACGTAACCTTTAACACGTAACCCGTAACAGGTAACACGTAAACCGTAACGCGTAACACTTAATCCGTAACACGTAACACATAACCCGTAACACGAAACACGTATTCCGTAACACGTAACGCGTATCTCGTAACCCGTAACACGAATCACGTAACCCGTAACAAATAACACGTAACCCGTAACATGTAATACGATACACGAAAAAAATACCTTTAAATACAAAAGACGTTACCCGTAACCAGTAACACGTAACACGTAACCCGTAACACGAAACACGTAACCCGTAAAACGTAACACGAAACCCATAACCCGTAGCACGAAACACGTAACACGGAACACGAAAAACGAAACACGTAAACCGTAACACGTAACACGTAACCCGAAATACGTAACATGTATCCCGTAACGCGTAACCCGTAACACGTAAATCGTAACACATAACACTTAACACATAACACTTAACCCGTAACACGTAACACGTAACACGTAACACGTAACACGTAACCCGTAACCCGTAAAACGTAACACGAATAATGTGACACGTAAACCTTAACCTGTAACACTTAACCCGTAACATTTAACGCGTAACCCGTAACACATGACCCGTAACACGTAACCCGTTACCAGTTACACGGAACACTTAATACGTAACACGTAACCCTTAACACGTAACACGGAACCCGTAACTCGTAATATGAATCACATAACCCGTAACAGGTAACCCGTCATCGGTAACTGGTAACCCGTAACACGTAACACGTAACCCGTAACCGGTAACCCGTAACACGTAACTCGTAACCCGTAACACGAAACACTAAACACGAAACAAGTAACCCGTAACACACGACACGTAATATGTAGCCCGTAACCCGTAACACGTTACCTGAAACACGTAACTCGTAGCCCGTCAACCGTAATACGTAACCCGTTACACGTAACACGAATCACGTAAAACTTAAAACGTCACCCTTAACACTTAACCCGTGGCATGTGACACTTAATCCGTAACCCGTATAACGTAACCCGTAACACGAATCACGTAACCCGTAACAGATAACACGTAACACGTAACATGTAATACGATACACGAAAAACGTACCACTAAACACAAAAGACATAACCCGTAACCAGTAACTCGTAACACGTAACACGTAACACGAAACACGTAACCTGTAAAACGTAACACGTAGCCCGTCAACCGTAACACGTAACACGTAAAACGAATCACGTAAAACGTAACTCGTCACCCGTAATACTTAACCCGTAACATGTAATACGTAACCCGTAACCCGTAACGCGCCTAGCGTAATACTTAATCCGTAACCCGTATCACGTAACCCGTAACACGAATCACGTAACCCGTAACAGGTAACACGTAACACGTAACCCGTAACACGAAACACGTAACCTATAAAACGTAACAAGTATCCCGTAACGCGTAACCCGTAAAACGTAACACGTAACATGTAACCCGTAACACGTAACACTTAACCCGTAACAGGTAACCCGTAACACGTAACCCGTATCACACAACCCATAACACGAATCATGTAACCCGTAATATGTAACCCGTAACCCGTTACACATAATACGAAACATGAAAAAGGTACCAATAAACAAGAAACAAGTAACCAGTAACCTGTAACACGTAACCCGTAAAACGATACACGCAACCCATTAACACGGAACACGTAACACGTACCACCAACCCGTAACACGTAACACGTAACACGTAGCCCGAAACTCGTAACACGTAACCCGTATCACGTAACACTTAATCCGTAACACGTAACCCGTAACACGTAAACCGTAACACTTAATCCGTAACACGTAAAAAGTATCACTTAACTTGTAGCAATGAAACACGTAACCCGTAACAGGTAACACTTAACATGTAACACGTATCACGTAACATGTAACACGTAACACTTAACACGTAACACGTAAAACGTAATCCGTTAGAGGTAATACTAAATCCGTTACACGTATCCCGTAACACGTAAACCGTAACACGTAATATGAATCACATAACCCGTAACACGTAACCCGTAACCGGTAACCCGTAACACGTAACTCGTAACCCGTAACAAGAATCACGTAACCCGTAACAGGTAACACGTAACCCGTAACCCGTAACGCGTCAAGCGTAACACTTAATCCGTAACCCGTATCACGTAACCTGTAACACGAATCACGTAACCCGTAACAGGTAACGCGTAACACGTAACCCGTAACACGAAACACGTAACCTGTAAAACGTAAAAAGTATCCCGTAACGCGTAACCCGTAAAACGTAACACGTAACATGTAACCCGTAACACGTAACACTTAACCCGTAACAGGTAACCCGTAACACGTAACCCATATCACATAACCCGTAACACGAATCATGTAATACGTAACACTTAACACTTAACCCGTAAAACGTGACATGTAACATGTAACACGAAACACGTAACCTGTAACACTTAACACGTAACAGGTAAACCTTAGCCCACAACCCGTAACACATAATACTTAATCCGTAACACGTAACAGGTATCCCGTAACACGTAACCTGTAACCCGTAACACGTAACCCGTAACACGCAACACTTAATCCGTAACACGTTACACGTAACCCGTAACACGTAACCTGTAACACGTAACCTGTAACACGAAACACTTAACAATAAACACGTAACCCTTAATCCGTAGCCCGTAACGCGTAATACGTAACCCGTAACACCTAACACGTATCACGAATCACGTAACACGTAACCCTTAAGCCGTAACACTTAATGCCTAAATCATAACAGGAAACCCGTAATCCGTTACACGTAATACTAAATCTGTAACACGTATCCCGTAACATGTAAACCGTAACACGTAATATGAATCACATAACCCGTAACAAGTAACCCGTAACCGGTAATCCGTAACACGTAACTCGTAACCCGTAACACGAATCACGAAACCAGTAAGAGGTAACACGTAACCCGTAATATGTAATACGATACACGAAAAACGTACCACTAAACACAATAGACATAACACGTAACCAGTAACTCGTAACACGTAACACGTAACCCGTAACACGAAACACGTAAATTGTAAAACGTAACACGTAACCCGTAAACCGTAACACAAAAGTAGCCCGTAACGCGTAACCCGTAACACGTAACACTTAACCCGTAAAAGGTAACACGTAACACGTAACTCGTAACACGAAACACTTAACCCGTAACACGTAACCCGTATCACTTAACCCGTAACACGAATCATGTAACCCGTAATATGTAACCCGTAACCCGTTACACGTAATACGAAAAATGAAAAACGTACCACTAAACACGAAACACCTAACCAGTAACACGTAACCCGTAACACGATACACACAACTCATTAACACGGAACACGTACCACGTACCACCAACCCGTAACACGTAATACGTAGCCCGTAACTCGTAACACGTAGCTCGTAACACGTTACCCGTATCACGTAACAATTAATCCGTAACACGTAACCCGTAACACGTAAACCGTAACACGTAATACGTAACCCGTATTATTTAACCTGTAGCAAAGAAACACGTAACCAACAGGTAACACTTAACACGTAACAACCCGTATCACGTAACCCGTAACACGAATCACGTAACCCGTAACAGGTAACATGTAACACGTAACCCGTAACACGAAACACGTAACCTGTAAAACGTAACAAGTATCCCGTAACGCGTAACCCGTAAAATGTAACACGTAACATGTAACCCGTAACACGTAACACTCAACCTGTAACCGGTAACCCGTAACACGTAACACTTAACACGTAACACGAAACCCTTAACACAAAACACAAAACAGGTAACCGTAACACGTAACCCGTAACGCCAAGCACGTAACACGAAACATTAAACACGAAACAAATAACCCGTAACACATGACACGTAACATGTAGCCCGTAAACCGTAACACGTTACCTGAAACACGTAACTTGTAGCCCGTCAACCGTAATACGTAACCCGTAACACGTAATATGAATAACGTAAAACGCTTAACCCTTAACCCGTAACACGTAACACGTAACACTTAACACGTAACACGTATCACGAATCATGTAACACGTAACACGTAGCCAGTACCATGTAACAATTTAGCCGTAACACTTAACGCCTAACCCGTAACATGTAACCCGTAATCCGTAATACGTAACACTAAATCCGTAATACGTATACCGTAACACGTAACCGGTAACACGTAACTCGTAATACGTAACATGAATCACATAACCCGTAACACGTAACCCGTAACCGGTAACCCGTAACACGTAACTCGTAACCCGTAACACGAAACCCGTAACAGAAATCACTAAACACGAAACAGGTAACCGTAACACGTAACACGTAACACGAAACCCGTAACGCCAAGCACGTAACACGAAACACTAAACACGAAACAAATAACCCGTAACACACGACACGTAATATGTAGCCCGTAACCCGTAACACCTTACCTGAAACAAGTAACTCGTAGCCCGTCAACCGTAATACGTAACCCGTTACACGTAACACGAATCACGTAAAACTTAAAACGTCACCCTTAACACTTAACCCGTGGCATGTGACACTTAATCTGTAACCCGTATAACGTAACCCGTAACACGAATCACCTAACCCGTAACAGATTACACGTAACACGTAACATGTAATACGATACACGAAAAACGTACCACTAAACACAAAAGACATAACCCGTAACCAGTAACTCGTAACACGTAACCCGTAACACGAAACACGTAACCTGTAAAACGTAACACGTAGCCCGTCAAACGTAACACGTAACACGTAAAACGAATCACGTAAAACGTAACACGTCACCCGTAACACTTAACCCGTAACATGTAACACGTAACCCGTAACACTTAACCCGTAACACCTAACCCGTATCACGTAACCAGTAACACGAATCACGTAAATGAAAATGTAACCCGTAATCCGTAAAACATAATACGAAACACGAAAAACAAACTATTAAACATAAAAACACTTAGCACGTAACACGTTACAGGTAGCCCTTAAACCGTTACCCTGAAGCCGTAACACGTAACGCGTAACCCGTAACACGTAACCCGTAATCCGTAACTCGTATTCCGTAGCACGTAACACTTAATCCGTAACACGTAACACGTAACACGTATTACGTAACACGTAACACGTAACACGTAACCCTTAACCCGTAACACGTAACACGTAACACTTAACGCTATACACGTAGCCCGTAACGCGTAACACGTAACCCGTAGCCCGTAACACGTATCAAGAATCACGTAACACGTAACAGGTAACCGTAACACGTAACACGTAACACGTAACGCCAAACACGTAAAACGAAATACGAAACACGTAACACGTAACGCGTAACACGTAACCCATAACACGTAACAAGTAGTTCATAACCCGTAACACGTTACCTGTAACACCTAACTCGTAGCACGTCAACCGTTACACGTAACCCGTAACACGTAACGCCAAACACATAAAACGAAACACGAAACACGTAACACGTAACCCTTAACACGTAACCCGTAACACATAACACGTAACCCGTAACACGTAACCCGTAACACGTAACAAGTAGTTCGTAACCCGTAACACGTAAATCGTAGCACGTCAATCGTAACACGTAACCCGTAACACGTAAAACGAAACACGTAAAATGTAACACGTCATCCGTAACACGTAACACTTAATCCATAACACGTAACACGTATCCCGTAACACGTAACATGAATCACATATAACCCGTAACACGTAACCCGTAAACGGTAACCTCTAACGCGTAAAACGTAACAGGTAACTCGTAACCCGTAATACGAAACACGTAACACAAAACTCTAAACACGAAACAGGTAAACCGTAACCCGTAACACGTAACACGTAAACGGTAACATGTAACACGTAACCCATAACCCGTAACACCAAACATGTAACACGAAAAACGAAACACGTAACCCGTAAAACGTAACACGTAGCCCGTATCCCGTAACACTTAACACGTAACTCGTAGCCCGTCAACCGTAACACGTAACCAGTAACACGTAACCCGTAACCCGTAACACGTAACCCGTAACCCGTAACCCGTAACACGTAACCCGTAACACGTAACCCGTAACACGTAACCCGTAACACGTAGCTCGTAGCCCGTCAACCGTAACACGTAACACGAATCACGTAACACGTCACCGTAACACGTAACACTTAACCCGTAACATATAACCCGTAACCCGTAACGCGTAACATTTAATCCGTAACACGTAACACATAACTCGTAACACGAAACACGTATTCCGTAACACGTAACCCGTATCTCGAAACCCGTAACACGAATCGCGTAACCTGTAACAAGTAGCACGTAACCCTTAACATGTAATACGATACACGAAAAACGTACAACTAAATACAAAAGACGTAACCCGTAACCAGTAACACGTAACACGAAACAAGTAACCCGTAAAACGTAACACAAAACCAATAACCCGTAACACGAAACACGTAACACGGAACACGAAAAACGAAACAGGTAAACCGTAACACGTAACACGTAACCCGTAACACAAAATGCGTAACCCGTTACACGTAAACCGTAAAACGTAACCCGTTACCCGTAAAACACTTAATCCATAACACGTAACACGGAACCCATAACACGTAGCCCGTAACGCGTAACACTTAAATCGTAGCCCGTCACCCGTAACACGTAACATGTAACACGTAACCCGTTACACGAAACACGTAACACTTAATCCGTAACCCGTAACACGTAACATGAATCACATAACCAGTAACAGGTAACCTGTAACCCGTAACCCGTAAAACGTAACACGAATAATGCAACACGTAACCCTTAACCCGTAACACTTAACCCGTAACATTTAATGCGTAATCCGTAACACATGACCCGTAACACGTAACACGTAACCCGTTACCAGTAACACGGAACACTTAATACGTAACACGTAACCCTTAACACGTAACACGGAACCCGTAACTCGTAACATGAATCACATAACCCGTAACAGGTAACCCGTCATCGGTAACCGGTAACCCGTAACACGTAACACGAAACCCGTAACCAGTAATACGAAACACGTAAACCGTAAAACGTAACACGTAGCCCATAACCCGTAACACTTAATCCGTAACACGTAACATGTAACACGTAACACGTAACCCGTAACATGTAACATGAAACACGTAACACGTAGTCCGTAACACGTAACACGTAACGCTTAATCCGTAACAGTTAACCCGTAACATGTATCCCGTAACATGTAACACGTAACACGTAGTCCGTAACACGTAACACGTAACCCTTAATCCTTAACACGTAGTCCGTAACACGTAACACGTAACGCTTAATCCGTAACACGTAACCCGTAAGTAAAATGTAACCCTAATCCGTAAAACATAGTACGAAACACGAAAAACATACCATTAAACATAAAAACACGTAGCACGTAACACGTTACACGTAGCCCTTAACCCGTTACCCTTAAGCCGTAACACGTAACGCGTAACCCGTAACACGTAACCCGTAATCCGTAACTCGTAATCCGTAGCACGTAATGTAACACGTAACACGTAACCCTTAACCCGTAACCCGTAACACGTAACACGTAACACTTAACGCGTAACACGCAGTCCGTAACGCGTAACACGTAACCCGTAACCCGTAACACGTAACACGTATCAAGAATCACGTAACACGTAACACGTAACAGGTAACCGTAACACGTAACACGTAACACGTAACATGTAACGCCAAACACGTAAAACGAAACATGAAACACGTAACACGTAATGCGTAACACGTAACCCATAACACGTAACAAGTAGTTCATAACCCGTAACACGTTACCTGTAACACGTAACCCGTAACACGTAACGCCGAACACGTAAAACAAAACACGAAACACGTAACACGTAACCCGTAACACGTAACCCGTAACCCGTAACACGTAACCCGTAACACGTAACCCGTAACACGTAACCCGTAACACGTAACAAGTAGTTCGTAACCCGTAACACGTTACCTGTAACACGTAACTCATAGCACGTCAATCGTAACAGGTAACACGTAACACGTAAACGAAACACGTAGAATGTAACACGTCACCTTAAAACTTAACCCGTAACATGTAACACGTAACCCGTAACACGTAAACCGTAACAATTAACCTGTATCACGTAACCCGTAACCCGAATCACGTAACCCGTAAATGTAACACGTAACCCGTAAAACATAATACGAAACACGAAAAACATACCATTAAACATAAAAACACGTAGCAGGTAACACGTTACACGTAGCCCTCAAAACGTAACCCTTGAGCCGTAACACGTAACCCGTTAAATGTAACCCGTAATCCGAAACCCGTAATCCGTAACACGTAACACGTATCCCGTAACACGTAACATGAATCACATATAACCCGTAACACGTAACCCGTAAACGGTAACCTCTAACGCGTAACAAGTAACACGTAACTCGTAACCCGTAATACGAAACACGTAACACAAAACACTAAACACGAAACAGGTAAACCGTAACCCGTAACACGTAACACGTAAACGGTAACATGTAACACGTAACCCGTAACCCGTAACACCAAACATGTAACACGAAACACGTAACCCGTAACACGTAACCAGTAACACGTAACCCGTAACACGTAACCCATAACACGTAACACGTAACCCTTAACCCGTAACAAGTAACACTTAACCCATAACACGTAACCCGTATCACATAACCCGTAACACGAATCATGTAACCCGTAATATGTAACCCGTAACCCGTTACACTTAATACGAAACACGAAAAACGTACCAATAAATACGAAACACGTAACCAGTAACCCGTAACACGTAACCCGTAACACGATACACGCAACCAATTAAAACGGAACACGTAACACGTACCACCAACCCGTAACACGTAACACGTAACACGAAGCCAGTAACTTGTCACACGTAACCCGTAACACATAACCCGTAACACGTAATCCCTATCACGTAACACTTAATCCGTAACAGGTAACCCGTAACACGTAACCCGTAACACGTAACCCGTAACACGTAAACCGTAACAGGTAACCCGTAACACGTAACCCGTAACCCGTAACCCGTAACACGTAACCCGTAACGCCAAGCACGTAAAACGAAACACTAAATACGAAACACGAAACACGTAACCCGTAAAAGGTAACACGTAACCCGTAACACGAAACACAAATCCCGTAACCCGTATCACGTAACACTTAATCCGTAACACGTAACCCGTAACACGTAAACCGTAAACCGTAACACGTAACCCGTAACCCGTAACACGTAACACGTAATACGTAACAGGTAACACGTAACGCCAAGCACGTAACACGAAACACTAAACACGAAACACAAAACACGAAACACGAAACACCTAACCCGTAAAATGTAACACGTAACCCGTTACACGAAACACAAAACCCGTAACCCGTAACACGTAACCTGTAACATGAATAACGTAACCCGTAACAAGTAACAAGTAACACGTAAGACGTAACACGTAACACAAAAGACGTAACCCGTAACCAGTAACACGTAACACGTAACCAGTAACACGAAACACGTAACACGTAGTCCGTAACATGTAACACGTAACGCTTAATCCGTAACACGTAACCCTTAACCTGTAACCCGTAACCCGTAACCCGTAATACGTAAACCGTAACACGTAACAAGAGTCACGTAAACCGTAACACGTAATCCTTAACCCGTTACACGTAACCCGTAACACATAACACTTAACACGTAACACTTAATCCGTAACACGTAACACTTATCCCGTAACACGTTATACGAATCACATATAACCCGTAACACGTAACCCGTAAACGGTAACCTCTAACGCGTAACACGTAACAGATAACTCGTAACCCGTAATACGAAACACGTAACACAAAACACTAAACAAGAAACAGGTAAACCGTAACCAGTAACACGTAACACTTAAACGGTAACATGTAACACGTAACCCGTAACCCGTCACACCAAACACGTAACACGAAACTCGAAACCCGTAACCCGTAACACGTAACCCGTAACACATAACACGTAACACATAACTCGTACCCCGTCAACCGTAACACGTAACCCGTAACACGTAACACGTAACACGAATCACGTAACACTTCACCCGTAACATGTAACCCGTAACGCGTAACACTTAATCCGTAACACGTAACACATATCCGGTAACACGAAACACATATTCCGTAACACGTAACCCGTATCTCGTAACCCGTAACACAAATCACGTAACCTGTAACAGGTAAAACGTAACCCGTAACATGTAATACGATACAGGAAAAACGTACCACTAAACACAAAAGACATAACCCGTAACCACTAACTCGTAACACCTAACACGTATCCCGTAACTCGAAACAGGTAAACTGTAAAACGTAACACGTAACCCGTAAACCGTATCACGAAACAATTAACCCGTAATACCTAACACGTACCCCGTAACGCGTAACCCGTAACAAGTAAAACGAAACATTTAACCCATAAAACGTAACACGTAACAAGTAACATGTAACCCGTAACACGTAACACATTACCCGTAATACGAAACACGAAGAACGTACCACTAAACAAGAAACACGTAACCAGTTAACCGTAACACGTAACCCGTACCACCAACCCGTAACACGTAACACGTAGCCCGTAATTCGTAACCCGTAACCCGTAACACGAAATCCGTATCACGTAACACTTAATCCGTAACACATAACCCGTAACACGTAACCAGTAACCCGTCAACCGTAACACTTATTCCGTAACCCGTAACAAGTATCATTTAACCTGTAGCAATGAAACACGTAACCCGTAACAGGTAACACTTAACACGTAACACGTAACACGTAACACGTAACACGTAACACGTAACAAGTAACCGTAAACCGTAATACGTAATCCGTAACACGTAACAAGAGTCACGTAAACCGTAACACGTAATCCTTAACCCATTACACGTAACCCGTAACACATAACACTTGACACGTAACACCTAGCCCGTAACGCGTAACACGTAACCCGTAACAGGTAACACGTAACACGTATCACGAATCACGTAAAACGTAACACTTAGCCCGTAAAACGTAACCCTTAAGCCGTAACACTTAATGCGTAACCCGTAACACGTAACCCGTAATCCGTTACACGTAATACTAAATCCGTTACACGTAATACTATATCCGTAACACATATCCCGTAACACGTAAACCGTAACACGTAGTATGAATCACATAACCCGTACCACGTAACCCGTAACTCGTAACCCGTAACACGAAACACGTAACACAAAACTCTAAACACGTGACGCCAAACACGTAAAACGAAACACGAAACACGAAACACGTAACTCGTAACTCGTAACACGTTTCCTGTAACACGTAACTCGTAGCCCGCCAAACGTAACACGTAACCCGTAATACCTAATCCGTATCACGTAACCCGTAACACGAATCACGTAAAGTAAAATGTAACCCTAATCCGTAAAACATAATACGAAACACGAAAAACATACCATTAAACATAAAAACACGTAGCACGTAACACGTTACATGTAGCCCTTAACCCGTTACCCTTAAGCCGTAACACGTAACGCGTAACCCGTAACACGTAACCCGTAATCCGTAATCCGTAACTCGTAATCCGTAGCACGTAATGTAACACGTAACACGTAACCCTTAACCCGTAACCCGTATCACGTAACACGTAACACGTAACATGTAACGCCAAACACGTAAAACGAAACACGAAACACGTAACACGTAACGCGTAACACGTAACCCATAACACGTAACAAGTAGTTCATAACCCGTAACACGTTACCTGTAACACGTAACCCGTAACACGTAACGCCGAACACGTAAAACGAAACACGTAACACGTAACCCGTAACACGTAACACGTAACACGTAACCCGTAACACGTAACCCGTAACACGTAACCCGTAACACGTAACCCGTAACACGTAACAAGTAGTTCGTAACCCGTAACACGTTACCTGTAACACGTAACTCATAGCACGTCAATCGTAACACGTAACCCGTAACACGTAAAACGAAACACGTAGAATGTAACACGTCACCTTAAAACTTAACCCGTAACATGTAACACGTAACCCGTAACACGTAAACCATGACAATTAACCTGTATCACGTAACCCGTAACCCGAATCACGTAACCCGTAAATGTAACCCGTAACCCGTAAAACATAATACGAAACACGAAAAACATACCATTAAACATAAAAACACGTAGCAGGTAACACGTTACACGTAGCCCTCAAAACGTAACCCTTGAGCCGTAACACGTAACCCGTTAAATGTAACCCGTAATCCGAAACCCGTAATCCGTAACACGTAACACGTATCCCGTAACACGTAACATGAATCACATATAACCCGTAACACGTAACCCGTAAACGGTAACCTCTAACGCGTAACACGTAACACGTAACTCGTAACCCGTAATACGAAACACGTAACACAAAACACTAAACACGAAACAGGTAAACCGTAACCCGTAACACTTAACACGTAAACGGTAACATGTAACAAGTAACCCGTAACCCGTAACACCAAACATGTAACACGAAACACGTAACCCGTAACACGTAACCAGTAACACGTAACCCGTAACACGTAACCCATAACACGTAACACGTAACACGTAACCCGTAACACGTAACTCGTAGCCCGTCAACCGTAACACATAACCCGTTACACGTAACATGAATCACGTATCACGTCACCCGTAACACGTAACACTTAACCTGTAACATGAAACACGTAACCCGTAACGCGTAACACTTAATCCGTAACACGTAACACATAACCCGTAACACGAAACACGTATTCCGTAACACGTAACGCGTATCTCGTAACCCGTAACACGAATCACGTAACCCGTAACAAGTAACACGTAACCCGTAACATGTAATACGATACACGAAAAAAATACCTTTAAATACAAAAGACGTTACCCGTAACCAGTAACACGAATCACGTAAAACGTAACACTTAGCCCGTAACACGTAACCCTTAAGCCGTAACACTTAATGCGTAACCCGTAACACGTAACCCGTAATTCGTTACACGTAATACTAAATCCGTTACACGTAATACTAAATCCGTAACACATATCCCGTAACACGTAAACCGTAACACGTAGTATGATTCACATAACCCGTACCACGTAACCCGTAACTCGTAACCCGTAACACGAAACACGTAACACAAAACTCTAAACACGTGACGCCAAACACGTAAAACGAAACACGAAACACGAAACACGTAACTCGTAACTCGTAACACGTTTCCTGTAACACGTAACTCGTAGCCCGCCAAACGTAACACGTAACCCGTAATACCTAACCCGTATCACGTAACCCGTAACACGAATCACGTAAAGTAAAATGTAACCCTAATCCGTAAAACATAATACGAAACACGAAAAACATACCATTAAACATAAAAACACGTAGCACGTAACAAGTTACACGTAGCCCTTAACCCGTTACCCTTAAGCCGTAACACGTAACGCGTAACCCGTAACACGTAACCCGTAATCCGTAATCCGTAACTCGTAATCCGTAGCACGTAATGTAACACGTAACACGTAACCCTTAACCCGTAACCCGTATCACGTAACACGTAACACGTAACAGGTAACCGTAACACGTAACACGTAACACGTAACATGTAACGCCAAACACGTAAAACGAAACACGAAACACGTAACACGTAACGCGTAACACGTAACCCATAACACGTAACAAGTAGTTCATAACCCGTAACACGTTACCTGTAACACGTAACCCGTAACACGTAACGCCGAACACGTAAAACGAAACACGAAACACGTAACACGTAACCCGTAACACGTAACCCGTAACCCGTAACACGTAACCCGTAACACGTAACCCGTAACACGTAACCCGTAACACGTAACACGTAACAAGTAGTTCGTAACCCTTAACACGTTACCTGTAACACGAAACTCATAGCACGTCAATCGTAACACGTAACCCGTAACACGTAAAACGAAACACGTAGAATGTAACACGTCACCTTAAAACTTAACCCGTAACATGTAACACGTAACCCGTAACACGTAAACCGTGACAATTAACCTGTATCACGTAACCCGTAACCCGAATCACGTAACCCGTAAATGTAACCCGTAACCCGTAAAATATGATACGAAACACGAAAAACATACCATTAAACATAAAAACACGTAGCAGGTAACACGTTACACGTAGCCCTCAAAACGTAACCCTTGAGCCGTAACACGTAACCCGTTAAATGTAACCCGTAATCCGAAACCCGTAATCCGTAACACGTAACACGTCTCCCGTAACACGTAACATGAATCACATATAACCCGTAACACGTAACCCGTAAACGGTAACCTCTAACGCGTAACACGTAACACGTAACTCGTAACCCGTAATACGAAACACGTAACACAAAACACTAAACACGAAACAGGTAAACCGTAACCCGTAACACTTAACACGTAAACGGTAACATGTAACACGTAACCCGTAACCCGTAACACCAAACATGTAACACGATACACGTAACCCGTAACACGTAACCAGTAACACGTAACCCGTAACACGTAACCCATAACACGTAACACGTAACACGTAACACGTAACCCGTAACACGTAACTCGTAGCCCGTCAACCGTAACACATAACCCGTAACACGTAACATGAATCACGTAACACGTCACCCGTAACACGTAACACTTAACCTGTCACATGAAACACGTAACCCGTAACGCGTAACACTTAATCCGTAACACGTAACACATAACCCGTAACACGAAACACGTATTCCGTAACACGTAACGCGTATCTCGTAACCCGTAACACGAATCACGTAACCCGTAACAAGTAACACGTAACCCGTAACATTTAATACGATACACGAAAAAAATACCTTTAAATACAAAAGACGTTACCCGTAACCAGTAACACGTAACACGTAACACGTAACACGTAACCCGTAACACGAAACACGTAACCCGTAAAACGTAACACGAAACCCATAACCCGTAGCACGAAACACGTAACACGGAACACGAAAAACGAAACACGTAAACCGTAACACGTAACACGTAACCCGTAATACGTAACATGTATCCCGTAACGCGTAACCCGTAACACGTAAAACGTAACACATAACACTCAACACATAACACTTAACCCGTAACACGTAACACTTAACCCGAATAATGTGACACGTAACCCTTAACCCGTAACACTTAACCCGTAACATTTAAAGCGTAACCCGTAACACATGACCCGTAACACGTAACCCGTTACCAGTTACACGGAACACTTAATACGTAACCCGTAACCAGTAACACGTAACACGTAACCCGTAACACGAAACAGGTAACCCGTAAAACGTAACACGAAACCCATAACCCGTAGCACGAAACACGTAACACGGAACACGAAAAACGAAACACGTAAACCGTAACACGTAACACGTAACCCGAAATACGTAACATGTATCCCGTAACGCGTAACCCGTAACACGTAAAACGTAACACGAATAATGTGACACGTAAACCTTAACCCGTAACACTTAACCCGTAACATTTAACGCGTAACCCGTAACACATGACCCGTAACACGTAACCCGTTACCAGTTACACGGAACACTTAATACGTAACACGTAACCCTTAACACGTAACACGGAACCCGTAACTCGTAATATGAATCACATAACCCGTAACAGGTAACCCGTCATCGGTAACTGGTAACCCGTAACACGTAACACGTAACCCGTAACCAGTAACACGAAACACGAAAACCGTAACACGTAACACGTAGCCCAAAACCCGTAACATTTAATCCGTAACACGTAACACGTAACACGTAACACGTAACACGTAACCCGTAACATGTAACATGAAACACGTAACACGTAGTCCGTAACACGTAACACGTAACGCTTAATCCGTAACACGTAACCCGTAACATGTAACCCGTAACACGAAACACATAAACCGTAACACGTAACACGTGGCCCGTAACCCGTAACACGTAACAGTTAACCCGTAACACGTATCCCGTAACATGTAACATGTAACACGTAGTCCGTAACACGTAACACGTAACGCTTAATCCGTAACAAGTAACCCGTAACCCGTAACATGTAATACGTAACACTTAACCCGTAAAACGTAACACGTAACACGAAACACGGAACACGTAACCTTTAACACGTAACCCGTAACAGGTAACACGTAACCCGTAACGCGTAACACTTAATCCGTAACACGTAACACATAACCCGTAACACGAAACACGTATTCCGTAACACGTAACTCGTATCTCGTAACCCGTAACACGAATCACGTAACCCGTAACAAGTAACACGTAACCCGTAACATGTAATACGATACACGAAAAAAATACCTTTAAATACAAAAGACGTTACCCGTAACCAGTAACACGTAACACGTAACCCGTAACACGAAACACGTAACCCGTAAAACGTAACACGAAACCCATAACCCGCAGCACGAAACACGTAACACGGAACACGAAACACGTAAACCGTAACACGTAACACGTAACCCGAAATACGTAACATGTATCCCGTAACGCGTAAACCGTAACACGTAAAACGTAACACATAACACTTAACACATAACACTTAACCCGTAACACGTAACACGTAACACGTAACACGTAACACGTAACACGTAACCCGAATAATGTGACACGTAACCCTTAACCCGTAACACTTAACCCGTAACATTTAAAGCGTAACCCGTAACACATGACCCGTAACACGTAACCCGTTACCAGTTACACGGAACACTTAATACGTAACCCGTAACCAGTAACACGTAACACGTAACCCGTAACACGAAACAGGTAACCCGTAAAACGTAACACGAAACCCATAACCCGTAGCACGAAACACGTAACACGGAACACGAAAAACGAAACACGTAAACCGTAACACGTAACACGTAACCCGAAATACGTGACATGTATCCCGTAACGCGTAACCCGTAACACGTAAAACGTAACACATAACACTTAACACATAACACTTAACCCGTAACACGTAACACGTAACACGTAACACGTAACCCGTAACCCGTAAAACGTAACACGAATAATGTGACACGTAAACCTTAACCCGTAACACTTAACCCGTAACATTTAACGCGTAACCCGTAACACATGACCTGTAACACGTAACCCGTTACCAGTTACACGGAACACTTAATACGTAACACGTAACCCTTAACACGTAACACGGAACCCGTAACTCGTAATATGAATCACATAACCCGTAACAGGTAACCCGTCATCGGTAACTGGTAACCCGTAACACGTAACACGTAACCCGTAACCAGTAACACGAAACACGAAAACCGTAACACGTAACACGTAGCCCAAAACCCGTAACATTTAATCCGTAACACGTAACACGTAACACGTAACACGTAACACGTAACCCGTAACATGTAACATGAAACACGTAACACGTAGTCCGTAACACGTAACAATAATGCGTATCCCGTAACACGTAACCCGTAATCCGTTAAACGTAATACTAAATCCGTTACACGTAATACTAAATCCGTAACTAAATCCGTAACACATATCCCGTAACACGTAAACCGTAACACGTAGTATGATTCACATAACCCGTACCACGTAACCCGTAACTCGTAACCCGTAACACGAAACACGTAACACAAAACTCTAAACACGTGACGCCAAACACGTAAAACGAAACACGAAACACGAAACACGTAACTCGTAACTCGTAACACGTTTCCTGTAACACGTAACTCGTAGCCCGCCAAAACGTAACAGGTAACCCGTAATACCTAACAGGTATCACGTAACCCGTAACACGAATCACGTAAAGTAAAATGTAACCCTAATCCGTAAAACATAATACGAAACACGAAAAACATACCATTAAACATAAAAACACGTAGCACGTAACACGTTACACTTAGCCCTTAACCCGTTACCCTTAAGCCGTAACACGTAACGCGTCCTAATCCGTAAAACATAATACGAAACACGAAAAACATACCATTAAACATAAAAACACGTAGCACGTAACACGTTACACGTAGCCCTTAACCCGTTACCCTTAAGCCGTAACACGTAACGCGTAACCAGTAACACGTAACCCGTAATCCGTAATCCGTAACTCGTAATCCGTAGCACGTAATGTAACACGTAACACGTAACCCTTAACCCGTAACCCGTATCACGTAACACGTAACACGTAACAGGTAACCATAACACGTAACACGTAACACGTAACATGTAACGCCAAACACGTAAAACGAAACACGAAACACGTAACACGTAACGCGTAACACGTAACCCATAACACGTAACAAGTAGTTCATAACCCGTAACACGTTACCTGTAACACGTAACCCGTAATACGTAACGCCGAACACGTAAAACGAAACACGAAACACGTAACACGTAACCCGTAACACGTAACCCGTAACCCGTAACACGTAACCCGTAACACGTAACCCGTAACACATAACCCGTAACACGTAACAAGTAGTTCGTAACCCTTAACACGTTACCTGTAACACGTAACTCATAGTACGTCAATCGTAACACGTAACCCGTAACACGTAAAACGAAACACGTAGAATGTAACACGTCACCTTAAAACTTAACCCGTAACATGTAACACGTAACCCGTAACACGTAAACCGTGACAATTAACCTGTATCACGTAACCCGTAACCCGAATCACGTATCCCGTAAATGTAACCCGTAACCCGTAAAACATAATACGAAACACGAAAAACATACCATTAAACATAAAAACACGTAGCAGGTAACACGTTACACGTAGCCCTCAAAACGTAACCCTTGAGCCATAACACGTAACCCGTTAAATGTAACCCGTAATCCGAAACCCGTAATCCGTAATACGTAACACGTATCCCGTAACACGTAACATGAATCACATATAACCCGTAACACATAACCCGTAAACGGTAACCTCTAACGCGTAACACGTAACACGTAACTCGTAACCCGTAATACGAAACATGTAACACAAAACACTAAACACGAAACAGGTAAACCATAACCCGTAACACTTAACACGTAAACGGTAACATGTAACATGTAACCCGTAACCCGTAACACAAAACATGTAACACGAAACACGTAACCCGTAACACGTAACCAGTAACACGTAACCCGTAACACGTAACCCATAACACGTAACACGTAACACGTAACCCGTAACACGTAACTCGTAGCCCGTCAACCGTAACACATAACCCGTAACACGTAACCTGAATCACGTAACACGTCACCCGTAACACGTAACACTTAACCTGTAACATGAAACACGTAACCCGTAACGCGTAACACTTAATCCGTAACACGTAACACATAACCCGTAACACGAAACACGTATTCCGTAACACGTAACACGGAACACGAAAAACGAAACACGTAAACCGTAACACGTAACACGTAACCCGTAATACGTAACATGTATCCCGTAACGCGTAACCCGTAACACGTAAAACGTAACACATAACACTTAACACATAACACTTAACCCGTAACACGTAACACGTAACACGTAACCCGAATAATGTGACACGTAACCCTTAACCCGTAACACTTAACCCGTAACATTTAAAGCGTAACCCGTAACACATGACCCGTAACACGTAACCCGTTACCAGTTACACAGAACACTTAATACGTAACCCGTAACCAGTAACACGTAACACGTAACCCGTAACACGAAACAGGTAACCCGTAAAACGTAACACGAAACCCATAACCCGTAGCACGAAACACGTAACACGGAACACGAAAAACGAAACACGTAAACCGTAACACGTAACACGTAACCCGAAATACGTAACATGTATCCCGTAACGCGTAACCCGTAACACGTAAAACGTAAAACATAACACTTAACACATAACACTTAACCCGTAACACGTAACACGTAACACGTAACCCGTAACCCGTAAAACGTAACACGAATAATGTGACACGTAAACCTTAACCCGTAACACTTAACCCGTAACATTTAACGCGTAACCCGTAACACATGACCCGTAACACGTAACCCGTTACCAGTTACACGGAACACTTAATACGTAACACGTAACCCTTAACACGTAACACGGAACCCGTAACTCGTAATATGAATCACATAACCCGTAACAGGTAACCCGTCATCGGTAACTGGTAACCCGTAACACGTAACACGTAACCCGTAACCAGTAACACGAAACACGAAAACCGTAACACGTAACACGTAGCCCAAAACCCGTAACATTTAATCCGTAACACGTAACACGTAACACGTAACACTTAACCCGTAACATGTAACATGAAACACGTAACACGTAGTCCGTAACACGTAACACGTAACGCTTAATCCGTAACACGTAACCCGTAACATGTAACCCGTAACACGAAACACATAAACCGTAAAACGTAACACGTAACCCGTAATACCTAACAGGTATCACGTAACCCGTAACACGAATCACGTAAAGTAAAATGTAACCCTAATCCGTAAAACATAATACGAAACACGAAAAACATACCATTAAACATAAAAACACGTAGCACGTAACACGTTACACGTAGCCCTTAACCCGTTACCCTTAAGCCGTAACACGTAACGCGTAACCCGTAACACGTAACCCGTAATCCGTAATCCGTAACTCGTAATCCGTAGCACGTAATGTAACACGTAACACGTAACCCTTAACCCGTAACCCGTATCACGTAACACGTAACACGTAACAGGTAACCGTAACACGTAACACGTAACACGTAACATGTAACGCCAAACACGTAAAACGAAACACGAAACACGTAACACGTAACGCGTAACACGTAACCCATAACATGTAACAAGTAGTTCATAACCCGTAACACGTTACCTGTAACACGTAACCCGTAATACGTAACGCCGAACACGTAAAACGAAACACGAAACACGTAACACGTAACCCGTAACACGTAACCCGTAACCCGTAACACGTAACCCGTAACACGTAACCCGTAACACATAACCCGTAACACGTAACAAGTAGTTCGTAACCCTTAACACGTTACCTGTAACACGAAACTCATAGCACGTCAATCGTAACACGTAACCCGTAACACGTAAAACGAAACACGTAGAATGTAACACGTCACCTTAAAACTTAACCCGTAACATGTAACACGTAACCCGTAACACGTAAACCGTGACAATTAACCTGTATCACGTAACCCGTAACCCGAATCACGTAACCCGTAAATGTAACCCGTAACCCGTAAAACATAATACGAAACACGAAAAACATACCATTAAACATAAAAACACGTAGCAGATAACACGTTACACGTAGCCCTCAAAACGTAACCCTTGAGCCATAACACGTAACCCGTTAAATGTAACCCGTAATCCGAAACCCGTAATCCGTAATACGTAACACGTATCCCGTAACACGTAACATGAATCACATATAACCCGTAACACGTAACCCGTAAACGGTAACCTCTAACGCGTAACACGTAACACGTAACTCGTAACCCGTAATACGAAACATGTAACACAAAACACTAAACACGAAACAGGTAAACCATAACCCGTAACACTTAACACGTAAACGGTAACATGTAACATGTAACCCGTAACCCGTAACACAAAACATGTAACACGAAACACGTAACCCGTAACACGTAACCAGTAACACGTAACCCGTAACACGTAACCCATAACACGTAACACGTAACACGTAACCCGTAACACGTAACTCGTAGCCCGTCAACCGTAACACATAACCCGTAACACGTAACATGAATCACGTAACACGTCACCCGTAACACGTAACACTTAACCTGTAACATGAAACACGTAACCCGTAACGCGTAACACTTAATCCGTAACACGTAACACATAACCCGTAACACGAAACACTTATTCCGTAACACGTAACACGGAACACGAAAAACGAAACACGTAAACCGTAACACGTAACACGTAACCCGTAATACGTAACATGTATCCCGTAACGCGTAACCCGCAACACGTAAAACGTAACACATAACACTTAACACATAACACTTAACCCGTAACACGTAACACGTAACACGTAACCCGAATAATGTGACACGTAACCCTTAACCCGTAACACTTAACCCGTAACATTTAAAGCGTAACCCGTAACACATGACCCGTAACACGTAGCCCGTTACCAGTTACACGGAACACTTAATACGTAACCCGTAACCAGTAACACGTAACACGTAACCCGTAACACGAAACAGGTAACCCGTAAAACGTAACACGAAACCCATAACCCGTAACACGAAACACGTAACACGGAACACGAAAAACGAAACACGTAAACCGTAACACGTAACACGTAACCCGAAATACGTAACATGTATCCCGTAACGCGTAACCCGTAACACGTAAAACGTAAAACATAACACTTAACACATAACACTTAACCCGTAACACGTAACACGTAACACGTAACCCGTAACCCGTAAAACGTAACACGAATAATGTGACACGTAAACCTTAACCCGTAACACTTAACCCGTAACATTTAACGCGTAACCCGTAACACATGACCCGTAACACGTAACCCGTTACCAGTTACACGGAACACTTAATACGTAACACGTAACCCTTAACACGTAACACGGAACCCGTAACTCGTAATATGAATCACATAACCCGTAACAGGTAACCCGTCATCGGTAACTGGTAACCCGTAACACGTAACACGTAACCCGTAACCAGTAACACGAAACACGAAAACCGTAACACGTAACACGTAGCCCAAAACCCGTAACATTTAATCCGTAACACGTAACACGTAACACGTAACACGTAACACGTAACCCGTAACATGTAACATGAAACACGTAACACGTAGTCCGTAACACGTAACACGTAACGCTTAATCCGTAACACGTAACCCGTAACATGTAACCCGTAACACGAAACACATAAACCGTAAAACGTAACACGTAACCCGTAATACCTAACAGGTATCACGTAACCCGTAACACGAATCACGTAAAGTAAAATGTAACCCTAATCCGTAAAACATAATACGAAACACGAAAAACATACCATTAAACATAAAAACACGTAGCACGTAACACGTTACACGTAGCCCTTAACCCGTTACCCTTAAGCCGTAACACGTAACGCGTAACCCGTAACACGTAACCCGTAATCCGTAATCCGTAACTCGTAATCCGTAGCACGTAATGTAACACGTAACACGTAACCCTTAACCCGTAACCCGTATCACGTAACACGTAACACGTAACAGGTAACCGTAACACGTAACACGTAACACGTAACATGTAACGCCAAACACGTAAAACGAAACACGAAACACGTAACACGTAACGCGTAACACGTAACCCATAACATGTAACAAGTAGTTCATAACCCGTAACACGTTACCTGTAACACGTAACCCGTAATACGTAACGCCGAACACGTAAAACGAAACACGAAACACGTAACACGTAACCCGTAACACGTAACCCGTAACCCGTAACACGTAACCCGTAACACGTAACCCGTAACACATAACCCGTAACACGTAACAAGTAGTTCGTAACCCTTAACACGTTACCTGTAACACGAAACTCATAGCACGTCAATCGTAACACGTAACCCGTAACACGTAAAACGAAACACGTAGAATGTAACACGTCACCTTAAAACTTAACCCGTAACATGTAACACGTAACCCGTAACACGTAAACCGTGACAATTAACCTGTATCACGTAACCCGTAACCCGAATCACGTAACCCGTAAATGTAACCCGTAACCCGTAAAACATAATACGAAACACGAAAAACATACCATTAAACATAAAAACACGTAGCAGATAACACGTTACACGTAGCCCTCAAAACGTAACCCTTGAGCCATAACACGTAACCCGTTAAATGTAACCCGTAATCCGAAACCCGTAATCCGTAATACGTAACACGTATCCCGTAACACGTAACATGAATCACATATAACCCGTAACACGTAACCCGTAAACGGTAACCTCTAACGCGTAACACGTAACACGTAACTCGTAACCCGTAATACGAAACATGTAACACAAAACACTAAACACGAAACAGGTAAACCATAACCCGTAACACTTAACACGTAAACGGTAACATGTAACATGTAACCCGTAACCCGTAACACAAAACATGTAACACGAAACACGTAACCCGTAACACGTAACCAGTAACACGTAACCCGTAACACGTAACCCATAACACGTAACACGTAACACGTAACCCGTAACACGTAACTCGTAGCCCGTCAACCGTAACACATAACCCGTAACACGTAACATGAATCACGTAACACGTCACCCGTAACACGTAACACTTAACCTGTAACATGAAACACGTAACCCGTAACGCGTAACACTTAATCCGTAACACGTAACACATAACCCGTAACACGAAACACTTATTCCGTAACACGTAACACGGAACACGAAAAACGAAACACGTAAACCGTAACACGTAACACGTAACCCGTAATACGTAACATGTATCCCGTAACGCGTAACCCGCAACACGTAAAACGTAACACATAACACTTAACACATAACACTTAACCCGTAACACGTAACACGTAACACGTAACCCGAATAATGTGACACGTAACCCTTAACCCGTAACACTTAACCCGTAACATTTAAAGCGTAACCCGTAACACATGACCCGTAACACGTAACCCGTTACCAGTTACACGGAACACTTAATACGTAACCCGTAACCAGTAACACGTAACACGTAACCCGTAACACGAAACAGGTAACCCGTAAAACGTAACACGAAACCCATAACCCGTAGCACGAAACACGTAACACGGAACACGAAAAACGAAACACGTAAACCGTAACACGTAACACGTAACCCGAAATACGTAACATGTATCCCGTAACGCGTAACCCGTAACACGTAAAACGTAAAACATAACACTTAACACATAACACTTAACCCGTAACACGTAACACGTAACACGTAACACGTAACCCGTAACCCGTAAAACGTAACACGAATAATGTGACACGTAAACCTTAACCCGTAACACTTAACCCGTAACATTTAACGCGTAACCCGTAACACATGACCCGTAACACGTAACCCGTTACCAGTTACACGGAACACTTAATACGTAACACGTAACCCTTAACACGTAACACGGAACCCGTAACTCGTAATATGAATCACATAACCCGTAACAGGTAACCCGTCATCGGTAACTGGTAACCCGTAACACGTAACACGTAACCCGTAACCAGTAACACGAAACACGAAAACCGTAACACGTAACACGTAGCCCAAAACCCGTAACATTTAATCCGTAACACGTAACACGTAACACGTAACACGTAACCCGTAACATGTAACATGAAACACGTAACACGTAGTCCGTAACACGTAACACGTAACGCTTAATCCGTAACACGTAACCCGTAACATGTAACCCGTAACACGAAACACATAAACCGTAAAACGTAACACGTAACCCGTAATACCTAACAGGTATCACGTAACCCGTAACACGAATCACGTAAAGTAAAATGTAACCCTAATCCGTAAAACATAATACGAAACACGAAAAACATACCATTAAACATAAAAACACGTAGCACGTAACACGTTACACGTAGCCCTTAACCCGTTACCCTTAAGCCGTAACACGTAACGCGTAACCCGTAACACGTAACCCGTAATCCGTAATCCGTAACTCGTAATCCGTAGCACGTAATGTAACACGTAACACGTAACCCTTAACCCGTAACCCGTATCACGTAACACGTAACACGTAACAGGTAACCGTAACACGTAACACGTAACACGTAACATGTAACGCCAAACACGTAAAACGAAACACGAAACACGTAACACGTAACGCGTAACACGTAACCCATAACATGTAACAAGTAGTTCATAACCCGTAACACGTTACCTGTAACACGTAACCCGTAATACGTAACGCCGAACACGTAAAACGAAACACGAAACACGTAACACGTAACCCGTAACACGTAACCCGTAACCCGTAACACGTAACCCGTAACACGTAACCCGTAACACATAACCCGTAACACGTAACAAGTAGTTCGTAACCCTTAACACGTTACCTGTAACACGAAACTCATAGCACGTCAATCGTAACACGTAACCCGTAACACGTAAAACGAAACACGTAGAATGTAACACGTCACCTTAAAACTTAACCCGTAACATGTAACACGTAACCCGTAACACGTAAACCGTGACAATTAACCTGTATCACGTAACCCGTAACCCGAATCACGTAACCCGTAAATGTAACCCGTAACCCGTAAAACATAATACGAAACACGAAAAACATACCATTAAACATAAAAACACGTAGCAGATAACACGTTACACGTAGCCCTCAAAACGTAACCCTTGAGCCATAACACGTAACCCGTTAAATGTAACCCGTAATCCGAAACCCGTAATCCGTAATACGTAACACGTATCCCGTAACACGTAACATGAATCACATATAACCCGTAACACGTAACCCGTAAACGGTAACCTCTAACGCGTAACACGTAACACGTAACTCGTAACCCGTAATACGAAACATGTAACACAAAACACTAAACACGAAACAGGTAAACCATAACCCGTAACACTTAACACGTAAACGGTAACATGTAACATGTAACCCGTAACCCGTAACACAAAACATGTAACACGAAACACGTAACCCGTAACACGTAACCAGTAACACGTAACCCGTAACACGTAACCCATAACACGTAACACGTAACACGTAACCCGTAACACGTAACTCGTAGCCCGTCAACCGTAACACATAACCCGTAACACGTAACATGAATCACGTAACACGTCACCCGTAACACGTAACACTTAACCTGTAACATGAAACACGTAACCCGTAACGCGTAACACTTAATCCGTAACACGTAACACATAACCCGTAACACGAAACACTTATTCCGTAACACGTAACACGGAACACGAAAAACGAAACACGTAAACCGTAACACGTAACACGTAACCCGTAATACGTAACATGTATCCCGTAACGCGTAACCCGTAACACGTAAAACGTAACACATAACACTCAACACATAACACTTAACCCGTAACACGTAACACGTAACCCGAATAATGTGACACGTAACCCTTAACCCGTAACACTTAACCCGTAACATTTAAAGCGTAACCCGTAACACATGACCCGTAACACGTAACCCGTTACCAGTTACACGGAACACTTAATACGTAACCCGTAACCAGTAACACGTAACACGTAACCCGTAACACGAAACAGGTAACCCGTAAAACGTAACACGAAACCCATAACCCGTAGCACGAAACACGTAACACGGAACACGAAAAACGAAACACGTAAACCGTAACACGTAACACGTAACCCGAAATACGTAACATGTATCCCGTAACGCGTAACCCGTAACACGTAAAACGTAAAACATAACACTTAACACATAACACTTAACCCGTAACACGTAACACGTAACACGTAACACGTAACCCGTAACCCGTAAAACGTAACACGAATAATGTGACACGTAAACCTTAACCCGTAACACTTAACCCGTAACATTTAACGCGTAACCCGTAACACATGACCCGTAACACGTAACCCGTTACCAGTTACACGGAACACTTAATACGTAACACGTAACCCTTAACACGTAACACGGAACCCGTAACTCGTAATATGAATCACATAACCCGTAACAGGTAACCCGTCATCGGTAACTGGTAACCCGTAACACGTAACACGTAACCCGTAACCAGTAACACGAAACACGAAAACCGTAACACGTAACACGTAGCCCAAAACCCGTAACATTTAATCCGTAACACGTAACACGTAACACGTAACACGTAACCCGTAACATGTAACATGAAACACGTAACACGTAGTCCGTAACACGTAACACGTAACGCTTAATCCGTAACACGTAACCCGTAACATGTAACCCGTAACACGAAACACATAAACCGTAACACGTAACACGTGGCCCGTAACCCGTAACACGTAACAGTTAACCCGTAACACGTATCCCGTAACATGTAACATGTAACACGTAGTCCGTAACACGTAACACGTAACGCTTAATCCGTAACAAGTAACCCGTAACCCGTAACATGTAATACGTAACACTTAACCCGTAAAACGTAACACGTAACACGAAACACGGAACACGTAACCTTTAACACGTAACCCGTAACAGGTAACACGTAACCCGTAACGCGTAACACTTAATCCGTAACACGTAACACATAACCCGTAACACGAAACACGTATTCCGTAACACGTAACGCGTATCTCGTAACCCGTAACACGAATCACGTAACCCGTAACAAGTAACACGTAACCCGTAACATGTAATACGATACACGAAAAAAATACCTTTAAATACAAAAGACGTTACCCGTAACCAGTAACACGTAACACGTAACCCGTAACACGAAACACGTAACCCGTAAAACGTAACACGAAACCCATAACCCGTAGCACGAAACACGTAACACGGAACACGAAAAACGAAACACGTAAACCGTAACACGTAACACGTAACCCGTAATACGTAACATGTATCCCGTAACGCGTAACCCGTAACACGTAAAACGTAACACATAACACTTAACACATAACACTTAACCCGTATCACGTAACACGTAACACGTAACCCGAATAATGTGACACGTAACCCTTAACCCGTAACACTTAACCCGTAACATTTAACGCGTAACCCGTAACACATGACCCGTAACACGTAACCCGTTACCAGTTACACGGAACACTTAATACGTAACCCGTAACCAGTAACACGTAACACTTAACCCGTAACACGAAACAGGTAACCCATAAAACGTAACACGAAACCCATAACCCGTAGCACGAAACACGTAACACGGAACACGAAAAACGAAACACGTAAACCGTAACACGTAACACGTAACCCGAAATACGTAACATGTATCCCGTAACGCGTAACCCGTAACACGTAAAACGTAAAACATAACACTTAACACATAACACTTAACCCGTAACACGTAACACGTAACACGTAACCCGTAACCCGTAAAACGTAACACGAATAATGTGACACGTAAACCTTAACCCGTAACACTTAACCCGTAACATTTAACGCGTAACCCGTAACACATGACCCGTAACACGTAACCCGTTACCAGTTACACGGAACACTTAATACTTAACACGTAACCCTTAACACGTAACACGGAACCCGTAACTCGTAATATGAATCACATAACCCGTAACAGGTAACCCGTCATCGGTAACTGGTAACCCGTAACACGTAACACGTAACCCGTAACCAGTAACACGAAACACGAAAACCGTAACACGTAAAACGTAGCCCAAAACCCGTAACATTTAATCCGTAACACGTAACACGTAACACGTAACACGTGACCCGTAACATGTAACATGAAACACGTAACACGTAGTCCGTAACACGTAACACGTAATGCTTAATCCGTAACACGTAACCCGTAACATGTAACCCGTAACACGAAACACATAAACCGTAACACGTAACACGTGGCCCGTAACCCGTAACACGTAACAGTTAACCCGTAACACGTATCCCGTAACATGTAACATGTAACACTTAGTCCGTAACACGTAACACGTAACGCTTAATCCGTAACAAGTAACCCGTAACCCGTAACATGTAATACGTAACACTTAACCCGTAAAACGCTAAACACTAAACACTTAAACCTAACGCGTAACACGTAACCCGTAAACCGTTCACGTAACCCGTAACACGTGACCCGTAACACGTAACCCGTAACACGAAACACTTAACACTAAACACTGAACCCATAACACGTAACACGTAACACGTAACCCGTAACACGTAAACCGTTCACGTAACCCGTAACACGTGACCCGTAACACGTAACCCGTAACACGTTACCCGTAACACTTAATCCGTAACACGTAACACGTAACCCGTAACACGTAACACGTAACCCGTAACACGTAACCCGTAACACGTAACCTGTAACACGAAACACTTAAAACTAAACACGTAACTCTTAACACGTAACACTTAATCTGTAAAACGTAACCCGTAACACGTAACCCGTAACCTGTAACACTTAACACTTAACACGTAACCCGTAACACGTAACCCGTAACACGTATCCCGTAACCCTTAACACGTAACACGTAGCACGTAACACTTAACCCGTAACACGTAACCTGTAACACGTAACATGAATCACATAACCCGTAACACGTAACACGTAGCCCGTAACACGTAAACCGTAACACGTAACCCGTAACCCGTAACACGTATCACGAATCACGTAACACGTAACAAGTAGCCCGTACCATGTAACAATTTAGCCGTAACACTTTACGCCTAACCCGTAACACGTAACCCGTATTCCTTAACACGTAACACTAAATCCGGAATACGTATCCCGTAACACGTAACCCGTAACACTTAACACGTAACCCGTAACCCGTAACCCGTAACACGTAACCCGTAACACGTAACACGAAACACTTAACACTAAACACTTAACCCGTAACGCGTAACACGTAAACCGTAAACCGTAAACCGTAAAACGTAACACGAATAACGTAACACGTAACCCTTAACCCGTAACACTTAACCCGTAACGTTTAACAAATAACCCGTAACACGTGACCCGTAACACTTAATCCGTAACACGTAACAGGTAACACGTAAGACGTAACCCGTAACATGTAACATGAAACACGTAACACGTAGTCCGTAACACGTAACACGTAACGCTTAATCCGTAACACATAACCCTTAACCTGTAACCCGTAACCCGTAACACCTAAACCGTAACACGTAACACGTGGCCCGTAAACCGTTACACGAAACATTTAACCCGTAACACGTAACCCGTAACATGTAACACGTAACAAGTAGTCCGTAACACGTAACAGGTAACCCGTAACACGTAACACGTAGTCCTTAACACGTAACACGTAAGGCTTAAAACGTATCACGTAACACGTAACCCGTAATACGTAACACTTAACACTTAACCCGTAAAATGTAACACGTAACATGTAACACGAAACACGTAACACGTAACATGTAACACGAAACACGTAAACTGTAACAGGTAACACGTAACAGGTAACACGTAGCCCACAACCCGTAACACATAATATTTAATCCGTAACACGTAACACGTATCCCGTAACACGTAACCCGTAACACTTAATCCGTAACACGTAACACGTAACCCGTAAAACGTAACATGTAACACTAAACACTTAACACTAAACACGTAACCCTTAACACGTAACACTTAATCTGTAAAACGTAACCCGTAACACATAACCCGTAACACGTAACCCGTAACCTGTAACACTTAACACTTAACACGTAACCCGTAACACGTAACCCGTAACCCGTAACATGTAACCCGTAACACGTAACCCGTAACACGTATCCCGTAACACGTAACCCGTAATACGTAACCCGTAACACGAACACTTAATCTGTAAAACGTAACCCGTAACACGTAACCCGTAACCTGTAACACTTAACACTTAACACGTAACCCGTAACACGTAACCCGTAACACGTATCCCGTAACCCTTAACACGTAACACGTAGCCCGTAACACTTAACCCGTAACACGTAACCTGTAACACGTAACATGAATCACATAACCCGTAACACGTAACACGTAGCCCGTAACACGTAAACCGTAACACGTAACCCGTAACCCGTAACACGTGTCACGAATCACGTAACACGTAACAAGTAGCCCGTACCATGTAACAATTTAGCCGTAACACTTTACGCCTAACCCGTAACACGTAACTCGTATTCCTTAACACGTAACACTAAATCCGGAATACGTATCCCGTAACACGTAACCCGTAACACTTAACACGTAACCCGTAACCCGTAACCCGTAACACGTAACCCGTAACACGTAACACGAAACACTTAACACTAAACACTTAACACGTAACGCGTAACACGTAAACCGTAAAACGTAACACGAATAACGTAACACGTTACCCTTAACCCGTAACACTTAACCCGTAACGTTTAACAAATAACCCGTAACACGTGACCCGTAACACTTAATCCGTAACACGTAACAGGTAACACGTAAGACGTAACCCGTAACATGTAACATGAAACACGTAACACGTAGTCCGTAACACGTAACACGTAACGCTTAATCCGTAACACATAACCCTTAACCTGTAACCCGTAACCCGTGACACCTAAACCGTAACACGTAACACGTGGCCCGTAAACCGTTACACGAAACATTTAACCCGTAACACGTAACCCGTAACATGTAACACGTAACAAGTAGTCCGTACCACGTAACAGGTAACCCGTAACACGTAACACGTAGTCCTTAACACGTAACACGTAAGGCTTAAAACGTATCACGTAACACGTAACCCGTAATACGTAACACTTAACACTTAACCCGTAAAATGTAACACGTAACATGTAACACGAAACACGTAACACGTAACATGTAACACGAAACACGTAAACTGTAACAGGTAACACGTAACAGGTAACACGTAGCCCACAACCCGTAACACATAATATTTAATCCGTAACACGTAACACGTATCCCGTAACACGTAACCCGTAACACTTAATCCGTAACACGTAACACGTAACCCGTAAAACGTAACATGTAACACTAAACACTTAACACTAAACACGTAACCCTTAACACGTAACACTTAATCTGTAAAACGTAACCCGTAACACGTAACCCGTAACACGTAACCCGTAACCTGTAACACTTAACACTTAACACGTAACCCGTAACACGTAACCCGTAACCCGTAACATGTAACCCGTAACACGTAACCCGTAACACGTAACACGTAACACGTAACCCGTAATACGTAACCCGTAACACGAAACACGAAACACTAAACACTTAACCCTAACGTGTAACAAGTAACCCGTAAAACGTAACACGAATAACGCAACACGTAACCCGTAACATTTAACGCGTAACCCGTAACACGTTACACTTAACCCGTAAAACGTAACCATAACACGTAACACGTAACACTTAACGCCTAACCCGTAACACGTAACCCGTAACACGTATCCCGTAACCCTTAACACGTAACACGTAGCCCGTAACATGTAACCCGTAACACGTAACCCGTAACACGTAACATGAATCACATAACCCGTTACACGTAACACGTAGCCCGTAACACGTAGCCCGTAACACGTAAACCGTAACACGTAACCCGTAACCTGTAACCCGTAACACGTAACACGTAACACGTAAAACGTAACCCGTAACGCCAAGGACGTAACACTAAACACGAAACACGAAACACGAAACACGAAACAAGAAACACGTAACCCGTAACACGTAACACTTAACCCGTAAAACGTAACCATAACACGTAACCCTTAACACGTAACCCGTAACCCGTAACCCGTAACACGTAACCCGTAACACGTAACATAAATCACATAACCCGTAACACGTAACACGTAGCTCGTAACACGTAAACCGTAACACGTAACCCGTAACACGTAACCCGTAATACGTAACCCTTAACACGAAACACTTAACACTAAACACTTAACCCTAACGCGTAACTCGTAACCCGTAAAACGTAACACGAATAACGCAACACGTAACCCGTAACACTTAACCCGTAACATTTAACGCGTAACCCGTAACACGTTACACTTAACCCGTAAAACGTAACCATAACACGTAACACGTAACACTTAACGCCTAACCCGTAACACGTAACCCGTAACACGTATCCCGTAACCCTTAACACGTAACACGTAGCCCGTAACATGTAACCCGTAACACGTAACCCGTAACACGTAACATGAATCACATAACCCGTAACACGTAACACGTAGCCCGTAACACGTAGCCCGTAACACGTAAACCGTAACACGTAACCCGTAACCCGTAACACATAACACGTAACCCGTATCACGTAACCCCTAACGCGTAACCCGTAACACGTAACCCGTAACACGTAACCCGTTACACGTAACCCGTAACACGTAACCCGTAACACGTAACCCGTAACACGTAAACCGTAACACGTAACCCGTAACACGTAACCCGTAACACGAAACACTTAACACTAAACACGTAACCCTTAACACGTAACACTTAATCCGTAAAATTTAACAAGTAACCCGTAACACGTAACACGTAACCCGTAACACGTAACCCGTAACACGTAACCCGTAACACGTAACACGTAACCCGTAACCCGTAACACGTAACCCGTAACACGTAACACTTTACCCGTAAAACGTAACCATAACACGTAACCCGTAACACATAAAACGTAACACGTATCACGTAACCCGTAACCCTTAACACGTAACACGTAGCCCGTAACGCGTTATACATAACCCGTAACACGTAACACGTAGCCCGTACCATGTAACAATTGAGCCGTAACACTTAACGCCTAAACCGTAACACCTAACCGTAATCCGTAACACGTAACACTAAATCCGTAATACGTATCCCGTAACACGTAACCCGCAACACTTAACACGTAACCCGTAACACGTAACCCGTAACACGTAACTAGTAACACGTAACACGAAACACTTAACACTAAACACTTAACCCTAACGCGTAACACGTAACCCGTAAAACGTAACACGAATAACGCAACACGTAACCCGTAACACTTAACACGTAATATTTAACGCGTAACCCGTAACACGTAACACTTAACCCGTAAAACGTAACCATAACACGTAACACGTAACACTTAACGCCTAACCCGTAACACGTAACCCGTAACACGTATCCCGTAACCCTTAACACGTAACACGTAGCCCGTAACACGTAACCCGTAACACGTAACTCGTAACACGTAACATGAATCACATAACCCGTAACACGTAACACGTAGCCCGTAACACGTAGCCCGTAACACGTAAACCGTAACACGTAACCCGTAACCCGTAACACGTAACACGTAACACTAAACACGAAACACGAAACACGAAACACGTAACCCGTAACACGTAACACTTAACCCGTAAAACGTAACCATAACACGTAACCCTTAACACGTAACCCGTAACCCGTAACACGTAACACGTAACCCGTAACACGTTACATGAATCACATAACCCGTAACACGTAACAAGTAGCCCGTAACACGTAAACCGTAACACGTAACCCGTAACACGTAACACGTAACCCGTAACACGTAAACCGTAACACGTAACCCGTAACCCGTAACACATAACACGTAAAACGTTACCCGTAACGCCAAGCACGTAATACGAAACACTAAACACGAAACACGAAACACGAAACACGTAACCCGCAAAACGTAACATGTAACCCTTCTCCCGAAACCCATAACACGTATCACGAATCACGTAACCCATAACACGTAACACGAATATCGTAACCCGTAACACGTAACCCTTAACCCGTAAAACTTAACCTGTAACACGTAACGCGTAACCCGTAACACGTAACCCGTAACATGTAATATGTAACACTTAAACCGTAAAAGTAACACGTAACCCGTAACACGTAACACGTAACCCGTAACCCGTAACCCGTAACACGTAACACGTAACACGTAACACGTAACACGTAACACGTAACACGTAACACGTAACCCGTAACGCCAAGGACGTAACACGAAACACGAAACACGAAACACGAAACACGAAACACGTAACCCGTAACACGTAACACTTAACCCGTAGAACGTAACCATAACACGTAACCCTTAACACGTAACCCGTAACCCGTAACACGTAACACGTAACCCGTAACACGTAACATGAATCACATAACCCGTAACACGTAACACGTAGCCCGTAACACGTAAACCGTAACACGTAACCCGTAACACGTAACACGTAACCCGTTACACGTAAACCGTAACACGTAACCCGTAACCCGTAACACGTAACACGTAACACGTAACACGTAACCCGTTACGCCAAGCACATAACTCGAAACACTAAACACGAAACACGTAACCCGTAAAACGTAACACATAACCCGAAACACAAAACCCGTAACCCGTAACACGTATCCCGTAAAACGTAACATGTAACCCTTCTCCCGAAACCCATAACACGTATCACGAATCACGTAAACCATAACACGTAACACGAATATCGTAACCCGTAACACGTAACCCTTAACCCGTAACACTTAACCTGTAACACGTAACCCGTAACCCGTAACACGTAACCCGTCACACGTAACCCGTAACATGTAATATGTAACACTTAACCCGTAACACTTAACCCGTAACCCGTAACACGTTACACTTTACCCGTAAAACGTAACCATAACACGTAACCCTTAACACGTAACCCGTAACCCGTAACACGTAACACGTAACCCGTAACACGTAACATGAATCACATAACCCGTAACAGGTAACACGTAGCTCATAACACGTAAACCGTAACACGTAACCCGTAACACGTAACCCGTAATACGTAACCCGTAACACGAAACACTTAACACTAAACACTTAACCCTAACGCGTAACACGTAACCCGTAAAACGTAACACGAATAACGCAACACGTAACCCGTAACACTTAACCCGTAACATTTAACGCGTAACCCGTAACACGTTACACTTAACCCGTAAAACGTAACCATAACACGTAACACGTAACACTTAACGCCTAACCCGTAACACGTAACCCGTAACACGTATCCCGTAACCCTTAACACGTAACACGTAGCCCGTAACATGTAACCCGTAACACGTAACCCGTAACACGTAACATGAATCACATAACCCGTAACACGTAACACGTAGCCCGTAACACGTAGCCCGTAACACGTAAACCGTAACACGTAACCCGTAACCCGTAACACATAACACGTAACCCGTATCACGTAACCCGTAACACGTAACCCGTAACACGTAACCCGTAACACGTAACCCGTTACACGTAACCCGTAACACGTAACCCGTAACACGTAACCCGTAACACGTAAACCGTAACACGTAACCCGTAACACGTAACCCGTAACACGAAACACTTAACACTAAACACGTAACCCTTAACACGTAACACTTAATCCGTAAAATTTAACAAGTAACCCGTAACACGTAACACGTAACCCGTAACACGTAACCCGTAACACGTAACCCGTAACACGTAACACGTAACACGTAACCCGTAACACGTAACCCGTAACACGTAACCCGTAACACGTAACACTTTACCCGTAAAACGTAACCATAACACGTAACCCGTAACACATAACACGTAACACGTATCACGTAACCCGTAACCCTTAACACGTAAAACGTAACGCGCCCGTAACGCGTTATACATAACCCGTAACACGTAACACGTAGCCCGTATCATGTAACAATTGAGCCGTAACACTTAACGCCTAAACCGTAACACCTAACACTAAATCCGTAATACGTATCCCGTAACACGTAACCCGCAACACTTAACACGTAACCCGTAACACGTAACCCGTAACACGTAACTAGTAACACGTAACACGAAACACTTAACACTAAACACTTAACCCTAACGCGTAACACGTAACCCGTAAAACGTAACACGAATAACGCAACACGTAACCCGTAACACTTAACACGTAATATTTAACGCGTAACCCGTAACACGTAACACTTAACCCGTAAAACGTAACCATAACACGTAACACGTAACACTTAACGCCTAACCATAACACGTAACACGTAACACTTAACGCCTAACCCGTAACACGTAACCCGTAACACGTATCCCGTAACCCTTAACACGTAACACGTAGCCCGTAACACGTAACCCGTAACACGTAACCCGTAACACGTAACATGAATCACATAACCCGTAACACGTAACACGTAGCCCGTAACACGTAGCCCGTAACACGTAAACCGTAACACGTAACCCGTAACACGTAACACGTAACACTAAACACGAAACACGTAACCCGTAACACGTAACACTTAACCCGTAAAACGTAACCATAACACGTAACCCTTAACACGTAACCCGTAACACGTAACACGTAACACGTAACCCGTAACACGTTACATGAATCACATAACCCGTAACACGTAACAAGTAGCCCGTAACACGTAAACCGTAACACGTAACCCGTAACACGTAACACGTAACCCGTAACACGTAAACCGTAACACGTAACCCGTAACCCGTAACACATAACACGTAAAACGTTACCCGTAACGCCAAGCACGTAATACGAAACACTAAACACGAAACACGAAACACGAAACACGTAACCCGCAAAACGTAACATGTAACCCTTCTCCCGAAACCCATAACACGTATCACGAATCACGTAACCCATAACACGTAACACGAATATCGTAAACCGTAACACGTAACCCTTAACCCGTAAAACTTAACCTGTAACACGTAACGCGTAACCCGTAACACGTAACCCGTAACATGTAATATGTAACACTTAAACCGTAAAAGTAACACGTAACCCGTAACACGTAACACGTAACCCGTAACCCGTAACCCGTAACACGTAACACGTAACACGTAACACGTAACACGTAACACGTAACACGTAACACGTAACCCGTAACGCCAAGGACGTAACACGAAACACTAAACACGAAACACGAAACACGTAACCCGTAACACGTAACACTTAACCCGTAACACGTTACATGAATCACATAACCCGTAACACGTAACAAGTAGCCCGTAACACGTAAACCGTAACACGTAACCCGTAACACGTAACACGTAACACGTAACACGTAAACCGTAACACGTAACCCGTAACCCGTAACACATAACACGTAAAACGTTACCCGTAACGCCAAGCACGTAATACGAAACACTAAACACGAAACACGAAACACGAAACACGAAACACGTAACCCGCAAAACGTAACATGTAACCCTTCTCCCGAAACCCATCGTAACCCGTAACACGTAACCCTTAACCCGTAAAACTTAACCTGTAACACGTAACGCGTAACCCGTAACACGTAACCCGTAACATGTAATATGTAACACTTAAACCGTAAAAGTAACACGTAACCCGTAACACGTAACACGTAACCCGTAACCCGTAACCCGTAACACGTAACACGTAACACGTAACACGTAACACGTAACCCGTAACGCCAATGACGTAACACGAAACACTAAACACGAAACACGAAACACGAAACACGTAACCCGTAACACGTAACACTTAACCCGTAGAACGTAACCATAACACGTAACCCTTAACACGTAACCCGTAACCCGTAACACGTAACACGTAACCCGTAACACGTAACATGAATCACATAACCCGTAACACGTAACACGTAGCCCGTAACACGTAAACCGTAACACGTAACCCGTAACACGTAACCCGTTACACGTAAACCGTAACACGTAACCCGTAACCCGTAACACGTAACACGTAACACGTAACCCGTAACGCCAAGCACATAACTCGAAACACTAAACACGAAACACGTAACCCGTAAAACGTAACACATAACCCGAAACACAAAACCCGTAACCCGTAACACGTATCCCGTAAAACGTAACATGTAACCTTCTCCCGAAACCCATAACACGTATCACGAATCACGTAAACCATAACACGTAACACGAATATCGTAACCCGTAACACGTAACCCTTAACCCGTAACACTTAACCTGTAACACGTAACCCGTAACCCGTAACACGTAACCCGTCACACGTAACCCGTAACATGTAATATGTAACACTTAACCCGTAACACTTAACCCGTAACCCGTAACACGTTACACTTTACCCGTAAAACGTAACCATAACACGTAACCCGTAACACATAACACGTAACATGTATCACGTAACCCGTAACCCTTAACACGTAACACGTAGCCCGTAACGCGTAATACATAACCCGTAACACGTAACACGTACCCCGTACCATGTAACAATTGAGCCGTAACACTTAACGCCTAACCCGTAACACCTAACCCGTAATCCGTAACACGTAACACTAAGCACGTAACCCGTAAAACGTAACATGTAACCCTTCTCCCGAAACCCATAACACGTATCACGAATCACGTAACCCATAACACGTAACACGAATATCGTAACCCGTAACACGTAACCCTTAACCCGTAACACTTAACCTGTAACACGTAACCCGTAACACGTAACCCGTAACACGTATCCCATAACCCTTAACACGTAACACGTAGCCCGTAACACTTAACCCGTAACACGTAACCTGTAACACGTAACATGAATCACATAACCCGTAACACGTAACACGTAGCCCGTAACACGTAAACCGTAACACGTAACCCGTAACCCGTAACACGTATCACGAATCACGTAACACGTAACAAGTAGCCCGTACCATGTAACAATTTAGCCGTAACACTTTACGCCTAACCCGTAACACGTAACCCGTATTCCTTAACACGTAACACTAAATCCGGAATACGTATCCCGTAACACGTAACCCGTAACACTTAACACGTAACCCGTAACCCGTAACACGTAACCCGTAACACGTAACACGAAACACTTAACACTAAACACTTAACCCGTAACGCGTAACACGTAAACCGTAAAACGTAACACGAATAACGTAACACGTAACCCTTAACCCGTAACACTTAACCCGTAACGTTTAACAAATAACCCGTAACACGTGACCCGTAACACTTAATCCGTAACACGTAACAGGTAACGCGTAAGACGTAACCCGTAACATGTAACATGAAACACGTAACACGTAGTCCGTAACACGTAACACGTAACGCTTAATCCGTTACACATAACCCTTAACTTGTAACCCGTAACCCGTAACACCTAAACCGTAACACGTAACACGTGGCCCGTAAACCGTTACACGAAACATTTAACCCGTAACACGTAACCCGTAACATGTAACACGTAACAAGTAGTCCGTAACACGTAACAGGTAACCCGTAACACGTAACACGTAGTCCTTAACACGTAACACGTAAGGCTTAAACCGTTTCACGTAACACGTAACCCGTAATACGTAACACTTAACACTTAACCCGTAAAACGTAACACGTAACATGTAACACGAAACACGTAACACGTAACATGTAACACGAAACACGTAACCTGTAACAGGTAACACGTAACAGGTAACACGTAGCCCACAACCCGTAACACATAATACTTAATCCGTAACACGTAACACGTATCCCGTAACACGTAACCCGTAACACTTAATCCGTAACACGTTACACGTAACCCGTAAAACGTAACTTGTAACACTAAACACTTAACACTAAACACGTAACCCTTAACACGTAACACTTAATCTGTAAAACGTAACCCGTAACACGTAACCCGTAACACGTAACCCGTAACCTGTAACACTTAACACTTAACACGTAACCCGTAACACGTAACCCGTAACCCGTAACATGTAACCCGTAACACGTAACCCCTAACACGTAACCCGTAACACGTAACCCGTAATACGTAACCCGTAACACGAAACACTTAACACTAAACACTTAACCCTAACGCGTAACACGTAACCCGTAAAACGTAACACGAATAACGCAACACGTAACCCGTAACACTTAACCCGTAACATTTAACGCGTAACACGTTACACTTAACCCGTAAAACGTAACCATAACACGTAACACGTAACACTTAACGACTAACCCGTAACACGTAACCCGTAACACGTATCCCGTAACCCTTAACACGTAACACGTAGCCCGTAACATGTAACCCGTAACACGTAACCCGTAACACGTAACATGAATCACATAACCCGTAACACGTAACACGTAGCCCGTAACACGTAGCCCGTAACACGTAAACCGTAACACGTAACCCGTAACCCGTAACACGTAACACGTAACACGTAACCCGTAACGCCAAGGACGTAACACTAAACACGAAACACGAAACACGAAACAAGAAACACGTAACCCGTAACACTTAACCCGTAAAACGTAACCATAACACGTAACCCTTAACACGTTACCCGTAACCCTAACACGTAACACGTAACCCGTAACACGTAACATGAATCACATAATCCGTAACACGTAACACGTAGCTAGTAACACGTAAACCGTAACACGTAACCCGTTACATGTAAACCGTAACAGGTAACCCGTAACACGTAACACGTAACCCGTAACGCCAAGCACGTAACACGAAACACGAAACACGAAACACGAAACACGTTACCCGTAAAACGTAACACGTAACCCGAAACACAAAACCCGTAACCCGTAACACGTAACCTGTAACACGAAACACTAAACACTTAACACTAAGCACGTAACCCGCAAAACGTAACATGTAACCCTTCTCCCGAAACCCATAACACGTATCACGAATCACGTAACCCATAACACGTAACACGAATATCGTAACCCGTAACACGTAACCCTTAACCCGTAAAACTTAACCTGTAACACGTAACGCGTAACCCGTAACACGTAACCCGTAACATGTAATATGTAACACTTAAACCGTAAAAGTAACACGTAACCCGTAACCCGTAACCCGTAACCCATAACACGTAACACGTAACACGTAACAGGTAACCCGTAACGCCAAGGACGTAACACGAAACACTAAACACGAAACACGAAACACGAAACACGAAACACGTAACCCGTAACACGTAACACTTAACCCGTAAAACTTAACCATAACACGTAACCCTTAACACGTAACCCGTAACCCGTAACACGTAACACGTAACCCGTAACACGTAACATGAATCACATAACCCGTAACACGTAACACGTAGCTCGTAACACGTAACCCGTAACACGTAACCCGTAACACGTAACCCGTAACACGTAACCCGTAATACGTAACCCGTAACACGAAACACTTAACACTAAACACTTAACCCTAACGCGTAACACGTAACCCGTAAAACGTAACACGAATAACGCAACACGTAACCCGTAACACTTAACCCGTAACATTTAACGCGTAACCCGTAACACGTTACACTTAACCCGTAAAACGTAACCATAACACGTAACACGTAACACTTAACGCCTAACCCGTAACACGTAACCCGTAACACGTATCCCGTAACCCTTAACACGTAACACGTAGCCCGTAACATGTAACCCGTAACACGTAACCCGTAACACGTAACATGAATCACATAACCCGTAACACGTAACACGTAGCCCGTAACACGTAGCCCGTAACACGTAGCCCGTAACACGTAAACCGTAACACGTAACCCGTAACCCGTAACACATAACACGTAACCCGTAACACGTAACCCGTAACACGTAACCCGTAACACGTAACCCGTAACACGTAACCCGTAACACGTAACCCGTAACACGTAAACCGTAACACGTAAACCGTAACACGTAACCCGTAACAGGTAACCCGTAACACGAAACACTTAACACTAAACACGTAACCCTTAACACGTAACACTTAATCCGTAAAACGTAACAAGTAACCCGTAACCCGTAACACGTAACCCGTAACACGTAACCCGTAACACGTAACCCGTAACACGTAACACGTAACACGTAACCCGTAACACGTAACCCGTAACACGTAACACTTTACCCGTAAAACGTAGCCATAACACGTAACCCGTAACACATAACACGTAACACGTATCACGTAACCCGTAACCCTTAACACGTAACACGTAGCCCGTAACGCGTTATACATAACCCGTAACACGTAACACGTAGCCCGTACCATGTAACAATTGAGCCGTAACACTTAACGCCTAAACCGTAACACCTAACCCGTAATCCGTAACACGGAACACTAAATCCGTAATACGTATCCCGTAACACGTAACCCGCAACACTTAACACGTAACCCGTAACACGTAACCCGTAACACGTAACTAGTAACACGTAACACGAAACACTTAACACTAAACACTTAACCCTAACGCGTAACACGTAACCCGTAAAACGTAACACGAATAACGCAACACGTAACCCGTAACACTTAACACGTAATATTTAACGCGTAACCCGTAACACGTAACACTTAACCCGTAAAACGTAACCATAACACGTAACACGTAACACTTAACGCCTAACCCGTAACACGTAACCCGTAACACGTATCCCGTAACACGTATCCCGTAACCCTTAACACGTAACACGTAGCCCGTAACACGTAACCCGTAACACGTAACATGAATCACATAACCCGTAACACGTAACACGTAGCCCGTAACACGTAGCCCGTAACACGTAAACCGTAACACGTAACCCGTAACCCCTAACACGTAACACGTAACACGTAACCCGTAACACCAAGCACGTAACACTAAACACGAAACACGAAACACGAAACACGTAACCCGTAACACGTAACACTTAACCCGTAAAACGTAACCATAACACGTAACCCTTAACACGTAACCCGTAACCCGTAACACGTAACACGTAACCCGTAACACGTTACATGAATCACATAACCCGTAACACGTAACAAGTAGCCCGTAACACGTAAACCGTAACACGTAACCCGTAACACGTAACCCGTAACACGTAAACCGTAACACGTAACCCGTAACCCGTAACACATAACAGGTAAAACGTTACCCGTAACGCCAAGCACGTAATACGAAACACTAAACACGAAACACGAAACACGAAACACGAAACATGTAACCCGCAAAACGTAACATGTAACCCTTCTCCCGAAACCCATAACACGTATCACGAATCACGTAACCCATAACACGTAACACGAATATCGTAACCCGTAACACGTAACCCTTAACCCGTAAAACTTAACCTGTAACACGTAACGCGTAACCCGTAACACGTAACCCGTAACATGTAATATGTAACACTTAAACCGTAAAAGTAACACGTAACCCGTAACACGTAACACGTAACCCGTAACCCGTAACCCGTAACCCGTAACACGTAACACGTAACACGTAACACGTAACACGTAACACGTAACACGTAACACGTAACACGTAACGCCAAGGACGTAACACGAAACACTAAACACGAAACACGAAACACGAAACACGAAACACGTAACCCGTAACACGTAACACTTAACCCGTAGAACGTAACCATAACACGTAACCCTTAACACGTAACCCGTAACACGTAACCCGTAACCCGTAACACGTAACACGTAACCCGTAACACGTAACATGAATCACATAACCCGTAACACGTAACACGTAGCCCGTAACACGTAAACCGTAACACGTAACCCGTAACACGTAACACGTAACCCGTTACACGTAAACCGTAACACGTAACCCGTAACCCGTAACCCGTAACACGTAACACGTAACCCGTAACGCCAAGCACATAACTCGAAACACTAAACACGAAACACGAAACCCGTAAAACGTAACACATAACCCGAAACACAAAACCCGTAACCCGTAACACGTAACCCGTAAAACGTAACATGTAACCCTTCTCCCGAAACCCATAACACGTATCACGAATCATGTAAACCATAACACGTAACACGAATATCGTAACCCGTAACACGTAACCCTTAACCCGTAACACTTAACCTGTAACACGTAACCGTAACCCGTAACACGTAACCCGTCACACGTAACCCGTAACATGTAATATGTAACACTTAACCCGTAAAAGTAACCCGTAACACGTAACCCGTAACACGTAACCCGTAACACGTAACCTGTAACACGAAAAACGTAACCCGTAACAAGTAACATGAAACTCGAAACACTAAACAATTAACATTAACCCGTAACACGTAACCCGTAACCCGTAACACGTAACCCGTAACACGTAACCCGTAACACGAAACACTTAATCCGTAAAACGTAACAAGTAACCCGTAACAGGTAACACGTAACCCGTCACACGTAACCCGTAACACTTAAAACGTAACACGTAACCCGTAACACTTAACCCGTAACCCGTAACACGTTACACTTTACCCTTAAAACGTAACCATAACACGTAACCCGTAACACATAACACGTAACACGTATCACGTAACCCGTTACCCTTAACACGTAACACGTAGCCCGTAACGCGTAATACATAACCCGTAACACGTAACACGTACCCCGTACCATGTAACAATTGAGCCGTAACACTTAACCCCTAACCCGTAACACCTAACCCGTAATCCGTAACACGTAACACTAAGCACGTAACCCGTAAAACGTAACATGTAACCCTTCTCCCGAAACCCATAACACGTATCACGAATCACGTAACCCATAACACGTAACACGAATATCTTAACCCGTAACACGTAACCCTTAACCCGTAACACTTAACCTGTAACACGTAACGCGTTACCCGTAACACGTAACCCGTAACACGTAACCCGTAAACCGTAACACGTAACCCGTAACACGTAACCCGTAACACGTAACCCGTAACACGTAACACGTAACCCGTAACACGTAACCCGTAACATGTAATATGTAACACTTAACCCGTAAAAGTAACACGTAACCCGTAACCCGTAACACGTAACCCGTAACACGTAACCCGTAACACGTAACACGTAACACGTAACCCGTAACACGTAACCCGTAACACGTAACCCGTAACACGTAACCCGTAACACGTAACCCGTAACACGTAACCCGTAACACGTAACCCGTAACCCGTAACACGTAACCCGTTACACGTAACCCGTAACACGTAACCCGTAACACGTAACCCGTAACACGTAACCCGTAACACGAAACACTTAACATTACACACGTAACCCTTAACACGTAACACTTAATCCGTAAAACGTAACAAGTAACCCGTAACCCGTAACACGTAACCCGTAACACGTAACCCGTAACACGTAACCCGTAACACGTAACACTTTACCCGTAAAACGTAACCATAACACGTAACCCGTAACACATAACACGTAACACGTAACACGTATCACGTAACCCGTAACCCTTAACACGTAACACGTAGACCGTAACGCGTTATACATAACCCGTAACACGTAACACGTACCCCGTACCATGTAACAATTGAGCCGTAACACTTAACGCCTAACCCGTAACACCTAACCCGTAATCCGTAACACGTAACACTAAATCCGTAATACGTATCCCGTTACACGTAACCCGCAACACTTAACACGTAACCCGTAACACGTAACCCGTAACACGTAACCCGTAACTAGTAACACGTAACACGAAACACTTAACACTAAACACTTAACCCTAACGCGTAACACGTAACCCGTAAAACGTAACACGAATAACGCAACACGTAACCCGTAACACTTAACACGTAATATTTAACGCGTAACCCGTAACACGTAACACTTAACCCGTAAAACGTAACCATAACACGTAACACGTAACACTTAACGCCTAACCCGTAACACGTAACCCGTAACACGTATCCCGTAACCCTTAACACGTAACACGTAGCCCGTAACACGTAACCCGTAACACGTAACCCGTAACACGTAACATGAATCACATAACCCGTAACACGTAACACGTAGCCCGTAACACGTAGCCCGTAACACGTAAACCGTAACACGTAACCCGTAACCCGTAACAGGTAACGCGTAAGACGTAACCCGTAACATGTAACATGAAACACGTAACACGTAGTCCGTAACACGTAACACGTAACGCTTAATCCGTAACACATAACCCTTAACCTGTAACCCGTAACCCGTAACACCTAAACCGTAACACGTAACACGTGGCCCGTAAACCGTTACACGAAACATTTAACCCGTAACACGTAACCCGTAACATGTAACACGTAACAAGTAGTCCGTAACACGTAACAGGTAACCCGTAACACGTAACACGTAGTCCTTAACACGTAACACGTAAGGCTTAAACCGTTTCACGTAACACGTAACCCGTAATACGTAACACTTAACACTTAACCCGTAAAACGTAACACGTAACATGTAACACGAAACACGTAACACGTAACATGTAAAACGAAACACGTAACCTGTAACAGGTAACACGTAACAGGTAACACGTAGCCCACAACCCGTAACACATAATACTTAATCCGTAACACGTAACACGTATCCCGTAACACGTAACCCGTAACACTTAATCCGTAACACGTAACACGTAACCCGTAAAACGTAACTTGTAACACTAAACACTTAACACTAAACACGTAACCCTTAACACGTAACACTTAATCTGTAAAACGTAACCTGTAACACGTAACCCGTAACACGTAACCCGTAACCTGTAACACTTAACACTTAACACGTAACCCGTAACACGTAACCCGTAACCCGTAACATGTAACCCGTAACACGTAACCCCTAACACGTAACCCGTAACACGTAACCCGTAATACGTAACCCGTAACACTAAACACTTAACCCTAACGCGTAACACGTAACCCGTAAAACGTAACACGAATAACGCAACAAGTAACCCGTAACACTTAACCCGTAACATTTAACGCGTAACACGTTACACTTAACCCGTAAAACGTAACCATAACACGTAACACGTAATACTTAACGCCTAACCCGTAACACGTAACCCGTAACACGTATCCCGTAACCCTTAACACGTAACACGTATCCCGTAACATGTAACCCGTAACACGTAACCCGTAACACGTAACATGAATCACATAACCCGTAACACGTAACACGTAGCCCGTAACACGTAGCCCGTAACACGTAAACCGTAACACGTAACCCGTAACCCGTAACACGTAACATGTAACACGTAACCCGTAACGCCAAGGACGTAACACTAAACACGAAACACGAAACACGAAACACGAAACAAGAAACACGTAACCCGTAACACGTAACACTTAACCCGTAAAACGTAACCATAACACGTAAACCTTAACACGTTACCCGTAACACGTAACCTGTAACACGAAACACTAAACACTTAACACTAAGCACGTAATCCGCAAAATGTAACATGTAACCCTTCTCCCGAAACCCATAACACGTATCACGAATCACGTAACCCATAACACGTAACACGAATATCGTAACCCGTAACACGTTACCCTTAACCCGTAAAACTTAACCTGTAACACGTAACGCGTAACCCGTAACACGTAACCCGTAACATGTAATATGTAACACTTAAACCGTAAAAGTAACACGTAACCCGTAACCCGTAACCCGTAACCCGTAACCCATAACACGTAACACGTAACACGTAACACGTAACACGTAACACGTAACCCGTAACGCCAAGGACGTAACACGAAACACTAAACACGAAACACGAAACACGAAACACGAAACACGTAACCCGTAACACGTAACACTTAACCCGTAAAACTTAACCATAACACGTAACCCTTAACACGTAACCCGTAACCCGTAACACGTAACACGTAACCCGTAACACGTAACATGAATCACATAACCCGTAACACGTAACACGTAGCTCGTAACACGTAAACCGTAACACGTAACCCGTAACACGTAACCCGTAACACGTAACCCGTAATACGTAACCCGTAACACGAAACACTTAACACTAAACACTTAACCCTAACGCGTAACACGTAACCCGTAAAACGTAACACGAATAACGCAACACGTAACCCGTAACACTTAACCCGTAACATTTAACGCGTAACCCGTAACACGTTACACTTAACCCGTAAAACGTAACCATAACACGTAACACGTAACACTTAACGCCTAACCCGTAACACGTAACCCGTAACACGTATCCCGTAACCCTTAACACGTAACACGTAGCCCGTAACATGTAACCCGTAACACGTAACCCGTAACACGTAACATGAATCACATAACCCGTAACACGTAACACGTAGCCCGTAACACGAAACACTTAACACTAAACACTTAACCCTAACGCGTAACACGTAACCCGTAAAACGTAACACGAATAACGCAACACGTAACCCGTAACACTTAACCCGTAACATTTAACGCGTAACCCGTAACACGTTACACTTAACCCATAAAACGTAACCATAACACGTAACACGTAACACTTAACGCCTAACCCGTAACACGTAACCCGTAACACGTATCCCGTAACCCTTAACACGTAACACGTAGCCCGTAACATGTAACCCGTAACACGTAACCCGTAACACGTAACATGAATCACATAACCCGTAACACGTAACACGTAGCCCGTAACACGTAGCCCGTAACACGTAGCCCGTAACACGTAAACCGTAACACGTAACCCGTAACCCGTAACACATAACACGTAACCCGTAACACGTAACCCGTAACACGTAACCCGTAACACGTAACCCGTAACACGTAACCCGTTACACGTAACCCGTAACACGTAACCCGTAACACGTAACCCGTAACACGTAAACCGTAACACGTAACCCGTAACAGGTAACCCGTAACACGAAACACTTAACACTAAACACGTAACCCTTAACACGTAACACTTAATCCGTAAAACGTAACAAGTAACCCGTAACCCGTAACACGTAACCCGTAACACGTAACCCGTAACACGTAACCCGTAACACGTAACACGTAACCCGTAACACGTAACCCGTAACACGTAACCCGTAACACGTAACACTTTACCCGTAAAACGTAACCATAACACGTAACCCGTAACACATAACACGTAACACGTATCACGTAACCCGTAACCCTTAACACGTAACACGTAGCCCGTAACGCGTTATACATAACCCGTAACACGTAACACGTAGCCCGTACCATGTAACAATTGAGCCGTAACACTTAACGCCTAAACCGTAACACCTAACCCGTAATCCGTAACACGGAACACTAAATCCGTAATACGTATCCCGTAACACGTAACCCGCAACACTTAACACGTAACCCGTAACACTTAACCCGTAACACTTAACTAGTAACACGTAACACGAAACACTTAACACTAAACACTTAACCCTAACGCGTAACACGTAACCCGTAAAACGTAACACGAATAACGCAACACGTAACCCGTAACACTTAACACGTAATATTTAACGCGTAACCCGTAACACGTAACACTTAACCCGTAAAACGTAACCCGTAACACGTAACCCGTAACACGTAACCCGTAACACGTAACCCGTAATACGTAACCCGTAACACGAAAAACTTAACACTAAACACTTAACCCTAACGCGTAACACGTAACCCGCAACACTTAACACGTAACCCGTAACACTTAACCCGTAACACTTAACTAGTAACACGAAACACTTAACACTTAACACTAAACACTTAACCCTAACGCGTAACACGTAACCCGTAAAACGTAACACGAATAACGCAACACGTAACCCGTAACACTTAACACGTAATATTTAACGCGTAACCCGTAACACGTAACACTTAACCCGTAAAACGTAACCCGTAACACGTAACCCGTAACACGTAACCCGTAACACGTAACCCGTAATACGTAACCCGTAACACGAAACACTTAACACTAAACACTTAACCCTAACGCGTAACACGTAACCCGTAAAACGTAACACGTAACCCGTAACACGTAACCCGTAATACGTAACCCGTAACACGAAACACTTAACACTAAACACTTAACCCTAACGCGTAACACGTAACCCGTAAAACGTAACACGTAACCCGTAACACGTAACCTGTAACACGAAACACTTAACATTAAACACGTAACCCTTAACACGTAACACTTAATCTGTAAAACGTAACCCGTAACACGTAACCCGTAACCTGTAACACTTAACACTTAACACGTAACCCGTAACACGTAACCCGTAACCCGTAACATGTAACCCGTAACACGTAACCCGTAACACGTAACCCGTAACCCGTAACCCGTAACACGTAACACGTAACACGTAACCCGTAACACGTAACCCGTAACACGTAACCCGTAACACGTAACCCGTAACACGCAACCTGTAACACGTAACCCGTAACACGTAACCCGTAACACGTAACCCGTAACACGTAACCCGTAACACGTAACCCGTATCACGTAAACCGTAACACGTAACCCGTAACACGTAACCCGTTACACGTAACCCGTAACACGTAACCCGTAACACGTAACCCGTAACACGTAACCCGTAACACGTAAAGCGTTCGAGTAAACCGTAACACGTGACCCGTAACACGTAACCCGTAACACGTAACCCGTAACACGTAACCCGTAACACGTAACACGTAACACATAATATTTATTCCGTAACACGTAACACGTATCCCGTAACACGTAACCCGTAAAACGTAACCTGTAACACGAAACACTTAACATTAAACACGTAACCCTTAACCCGTAAAATTTAATCTGTAAAACGTAACCCGTAACACGTAACCCGTAACCTGTAACACGTAACCCGTAACATGTAACCCGTAACACGTAACCCGTAACACGTAACCCGTAATACGTAACCGGTAACACGTAACCCGTAACACGTAACCCGTAACCCGTAACACGTAACCCGTAACCCGTAACACGTAACCCGTAACCCGTAACACGTAACAGGTAGCCCGTATCACGTATCCCGTAACCCGTAACACGTAACACGTAACCCGTAACACGTAACCCGTAACACGTAACCCGTAACACGTAACCCGTAACACGCAACCCGTAACACGTAACCCGTAACACGTAACCCGTAACACGTAACCCGTAACACGTAACCCGTAACACGTAACCCGTAACACGTAACCCGTAACACGTAACCCGTAACACGTAACCCGTAACACGTAACCCGTAACACGTAACCCGTAACACGTAACCCGTAACACGTAACCCGTAACACGTAACCCATAACACGTAACCCGTAACACATAACACGTAACACGTATCACGTAACCCGTAACCCGTAACCCGTAACACGTAACACGTAGCCCGTACCATGTAACAATTTAGCCGTAACACTTAACGCCTAACCCGTAACACCTAACCCGTAATCCGTAACACGTAACACTAAATCCGTAATAAGTATCCCGTAACACGTAACCCGTAACACGTAACCCGTAACACGTAACCCGTAACACGTAACCCGTAACACGTAACCCGTAACACGTAACCCGTAACCCGGAACAAGTAACCCGTAACCCGTAACACGTAACCCGTAACCCGTAACACGTAACCCGTAACACGTAACAGGTAGCCCGTATCACGTAACACGTAACCCGTAACACGTAACACGTAACACGCAACCCGTAACCCGTAACACGTAACCCGTAACACGTAACCCGTAACACGTAACACTTTACCCGTAAAACGTAACCATAACACGTATCCCGTAACACATAACACGTAACACGTTTCACGTAACCCGTAACCCTTAACACGTAACACGTAGCCCGTAACGCGTAATACATAAACCGTAACACATAACACGTAGCCCGTACCATGTAACAATTTAGCCGTAACACTTAACGCCTAACCCGTAACACCTAACCCGTAATCCGTAACACGTAACACTAAATCCGTAATACGTATCCCGTAACACGTAACCCGTAACACTTAACACGTAACCCGTAACACGTAACCCGTAAAACTTACCCCTTAACACGTAACCCGTAACACGTAACCCGTAAAACGTAACCCGTAACACGTAACACGTAACCCGTAACACGTAACCCGTAACACGTAACCCGTAACACGTAACCCGTAACAAGTAACCCGCAACACGTAACACGTAACCCGTAACAAGTAACCCGTAACACGTAACACGTAACCCGTAACAAGTAACCCGCAACACGTAACACGTAACCCGTAACAAGTAACCCGTAACACGTAACCCGTAACCCGTAACACGTAACCCGTAACACGTAACCCGTAACACGTAACCCGTAACAAGTAACCCGTAACAAGTAACCCGTAACAAGTAACCCGTAACACGTAACCCGTAACACGTAACACGAAACCCGTAACACGTAACCCGTATCACGTAACCCGTAACACGTAACCCTTAACACGTAACCCGTAACACGTAACCCGTAACCCGTAACCCGTAACACGTAACCCGTAACACGTAACCCGTAACACGTAACCCGTAACACGTAACCCGTAACAAGTAACCCGTAACAAGTAACCCGTAACAAGTAACCCGTAACACGTAACCCGTAACACGTAACACGAAACCCGTAACACGTAACCCGTATCACGTAACCCGTAACACGTAACCCTTAACACGTAACCCGTAACACGTAACCCGTAACACGTAACACGTAACCCGTAACACGTAACCCGTAACACGTAACCCGTAACATGTAACCCGTAACAAGTAACCCGCAACACGTAACACGTAACCCGTAACAAGTAACCCGTAACACGTAACCCGTAACCCGTAACACGTAACCCGTAACACGTAACCCGTAACACGTAACCCGTAACACGTAACCCGTAACAAGTAACCCGTAACAAGTAACCCGTAACAAGTAACCCGTAACACGTAACCCGTAACACGTAACACGAAACCCGTAACACGTAACCCGTATCACGTAACCCGTAACACGTAACCCGTAACAAGTAACCCGTAACACGTAACCCGTAACACGTAACACGAAACCCGTAACACGTAACCCGTATCACGTAACCCGTAACACGTAACCCGTAACACGTAACCCGTTACACGTAACCCGTAACACGTAACCCGTAACACGTAACCCGTAACACGTAACCCGTAACACGTAACCCGTAACACGTAAACCGTAACACGTAACCCGTAACACGTAAAACGTAACACGTAACACGTAACACATAATATTTATTCCGTAACACGTAACACGTATCCCGTAACACGTAACCCGTAAAACGTAACCTGTAACACGAAACACTTAACATTAAACACGTAACCCTTAACCCGTAAAACTTAATCTGTAAAACGTAACCCGTAACACGTAACCCGTAACCTGTAACACTTAACACTTAACACGTAACCCGTAACACGTAACACGTAACCCGTTACCCGGAACACGTAACCCGTAACCCGTAACACGTAACCCGTAACACGTAACAGGTAGCCCGTATCACGTAACCCATAACCCGTAACACGTAACACGTAACCCGTAACACGTAACCCGTAACACGTAACCCGTAACACGTAACCCGTAACACGTAACCCGTAACACGTAACACTAAATCCGTAATACGTATCCCGTAACACGTAACCCGTAACACTTAACACGTAACCCGTAACACGTAACCCGTAAAACGTACCCCTTAACACGGAACCCGTAACACGTGACTCGTAACACGTAACCCGTAACACGTAAACCGTTCAGGTAACACGTAACACGTGACCCGTAACACGTAACCCGTAAAACGTAACCATAACACGTATCCCGTAACCCTTAACTCGTAACACGTAGCCCATAACGCATAACACATAACCCGTAACACATAACATGTATCACAAATCACGTAACACGTAACACGTAGCCCGTACCATGTAACAATTTAGCCGTAACACTTAACGCTTAACCCGTAACACGTAACCCGTAATCCGTAACACGTAACACTAAATCCGTAATACGTATCCCGTAACACGTAACCCGTAAAACTTAACACGTAACCCATAACACGTAACCCGTAACACGTAACCCGTAACCCGTAACACGTAAACCGTAAAACGTAACACGAATAACGTAACACGTAACCCTTAACCCGTAACACTTAACCCGTAACGTTCAACAAATAACCCGTAACACGTGACCCGTAACATTTAATCCGTAACACGTAACAGGTAACACGTAAGACGTAACCCGTAACATGTAACATGAAACACGTAACACGTATCCCGTAACACGTAACCCGTAACACTTAATCCGTAACACGTAACACGTAACCCGTAAAACGTAACCAGTAACACGAAACCCGTAACAAGTAACCCGTAACAAGTAACCCGTAACACGTAACCCGTAACACGTAACACGAAACCCGTAACACGTAACCCGTATCACGTAACCCGTAACACGTAACCCTTAACACGTAACCCGTTACACGTAACCCGTAACCCGTAACCCGTAACACGTAACCCGTAACACGTAACCCGTAACACGTAACCCGTAACACGTAACCCGTAACAAGTAACCCGTAACAAGTAACCCGTAACAAGTAACCCGTAACACGTAACCCGTAACACGTAACACGAAACCCGTAACACGTAACCCGTATCACGTAACCCGTAACACGTAACCCTTAACACGTAACCCGTAACACGTAACCCGTAACACGTAACACGTAACCCGTAACACGTAACCCGTAACACGTAACCCGTAACACGTAACCCGTAACATGTAACCCGTAACAAGTAACCCGCAACACGTAACACGTAACCCGTAACAAGTAACCCGTAACACGTAACCCGTAACCCGTAACACGTAACCCGTAACACGTAACCCGTAACACGTAACCCGTAACACGTAACCCGTAACAAGTAACCCGTAACAAGTAACCCGTAACAAGTAACCCGTAACACGTAACCCGTAACACGTAACACGAAACCCGTAACACGTAACCCGTATCACGTAACCCGTAACACGTAACCCGTAACAAGTAACCCGTAACACGTAACCCGTAACACGTAACACGAAACCCGTAACACGTAACCCGTATCACGTAACCCGTAACACGTAACCCGTAACACGTAACCCGTTACACGTAACCCGTAACACGTAACCCGTAACACGTAACCCGTAACACGTAACCCGTAACACGTAACCCGTAACACGTAAACCGTAACACGTAACCCGTAACACGTAAAACGTAACACGTAACACGTAACACATAATATTTATTCCGTAACACGTAACACGTATCCCGTAACACGTAACCCGTAAAACGTAACCTGTAACACGAAACACTTAACATTAAACACGTAACCCTTAACCCGTAAAACTTAATCTGTAAAACGTAACCCGTAACACGTAACCCGTAACCTGTAACACTTAACACTTAACACGTAACCCGTAACACGTAACACGTAACCCGTAACCCGGAACACGTAACCCGTAACCCGTAACACGTAACCCGTAACACGTAACAGGTAGCCCGTATCACGTAACCCATAACCCGTAACACGTAACACGTAACCCGTAACACGTAACCCGTAACACGTAACCCGTAACACGTAACCCGTAACACGCAACCCGTAACACGTAACCCGTAACACGTAACCCGTAACACGTAACCCGTATCACGTAACCCGTAACACGTAACCCGTAACACGTAACCCGTAACACGTAACCCGTAACACGTAACCCGTAACACGTAACCCGTAACACGTAACCCGTAACACGTAACCCGTAACCCGGAACACGTAACCCGTAACACGTAACCCGTAACCCATAACACGTAACCCGTAACACATAACACGTAACACGTATCACGTAACCCGTAACCCGTAACCCGTAACACGTAACACGTAGCCCGTACCATGTAACAATTTAGCCGTAACACTTAACGCCTAACCCTTAACACCTAACCCGTAATCCGTAACACGTAACACTAAATCCGTAATAAGTATCCCGTAACACGTAACCCGTAACACGTAACCCGTAACACGTAACCCGTAACACGTAACCCGTAACACGTAACCCGTAACACGTAACCCGTAACCCGGAACAAGTAACCCGTAACCCGTAACACGTAACCCGTAACCCGTAACACGTAACAGGTAGCCCGTATCACGTAACCCGTAACCCGTAACACATAACACGTAACACGCAACCCGTAACACGTAACCCGTAACACGTAACCCGTAACACGTAACCCGTAACACGTAACCCGTAACACGTAACCCGTAACACGTAACCCGTAACACGTAACCCGTAACACGTAACCCGTAACACGTAACCCGTAACACGTAACCCGTAACACGTAACCCGTAACACGTAACCCGTAACACGTAACCCGTAACCCGGAACACGTAACCCGTAACCCATAACACGTAACCCGTAACACATAACACGTAACACGTATCACGTAACCCGTAACCCGTAACCCGTAACACGTAACACTTAGCCCGTACCATGTAACAATTTAGCCGTAACACTTAACGCCTAACCCGTAACACCTAACCCGTAATCCGTAACACGTAACACTAAATCCGTAATAAGTATCCCGTAACACGTAACCCGTAACACGTAACCCGTAACACGTAACCCGTAACACGTAACCCGTAACACGTAACCCGTAACACGTAACCCGTAACCCGGAACAAGTAACCCGTAACACGTAACCCGTAACCCGTAACACGTAACAGGTAGCCCGTATCACGTAACCCGTAACCCGTAACACGTAACACGTAACACGCAACCCGTAACACGTAACCCGTAACACGTAACCCGTAACACGTAACCCGTATCACGTAACCCGTAACACGTAACCCGTAACACGTAACCCGTTACACGTAACCCGTAACACGTAACCCGTAACACGTAACCCGTAACACGTAACCCGTAACACGTAAAGCGTTCACGTAAACCGTAACACGTAACCCGTAACACGTTTCCCGTAACACGTAACCCGTAACACGTAACCCGTAACACGTAACCCGTAACCCGTAACCGGTAACACGTAACCCGTAACACGTAACCCGTAAAACATAACCCGTTACACGTAACCCGTAACACGTAACCCGTAACACGTAACCCGTAACACGTAACCCGTAACACGTAACCCGTAACACGTAACCCGTAACACGTAACCCGTAACACGTAACCCGTAATACGTAACCCGTAACACGTAACCCGTAACACGTAACACATAACACGTAACACGTTTCACGTAACCCTTAACACATAACACGTAGCCCGTAACGCGTAATACGTAACCCGTAACACGTAACACGTAGTCCGTACCATGTAACAATTTAGCCGTAACACTTAACGCCTAACCCTTAACACCTAACCCGTAATCCGTAACACGTAACACTAAATCCGTAATACGTATCCCGTAACACGTAACCCGTAACACTTAACACGTAACCCGTAACACGTAACCCGTAAAACGTACCCCTTAACACGTAACCCGTAACACGTAACCCGTAACACGTAACCCGTATCACGTAACCCGTAACACGTAACCCGTAACACGTAACCCGTTACAAGTAACCCGTAACACTTAACCCGTAACACGTAACCCGTAACACGTAACCCGTAACACGTAACCCGTAACACGTAAAGCGTTCACGTAAACCGTAACACGTAACCCGTAACACGTATCCCGCAACACGTAACCCGTAACACGTAACCCGTAACACGTAACCCGTAACACGTAACCCGTAACACGTAACCCGTAACACGTAACCCGTAACACGTAACCCGTAACACGTAACACTTTACCCGTAAAAAGTAACCATAACACGTAACCCGTAACACATAACATCACGTAACACGTTTCACGTAATCCTTAACACGTAACACGTAGCCCGTAACGCGTAATACATAACCCGTAACACGTAACACGTAGTCCGTACCATGTAACTATTTAGCCGTAACACTTAACGCCTAACCCGTAACACCTAACCCGTAATCCGTAACACGTAACACTAAATCCGTAATACGTATCCCGTAACACGTAACCCGTAACACTTAACACGTAACCCGTAACACGTAACCCGTAAAACGTACCCCTTAACACGTAACCCGTAACACGTAACCCGTAACACGTAACCCGTAACACGTAACCCGTAACACGTAACCCGTAACACATAACCCGTAACACGTATCCCGTAACACGTAACCCGTAACACGTAACCCGTAACACGTAACCCGTAACACGTAACACGTAACCCGTAAAACGTACCCCTTAACACGTAACCCGTAACACGTAACCCGTAACACGTAACCCGTAACACGTAACCCGTAACACGTAACCCGTAACACATAACCCGTAACACGTATCCCGTAACACGTAACCCGTAACACGTAACCCGTAACACGTAACCCGTAACACGTAACACGTAACCCGTTACACGTAACCCGTAACACGTAACCCGTAACACTTAACCCGTAACACTTAACCCGTAACACGTAACCCGTAACACGTAACCCGTAACACGTAACCCGTAACACGTAACACGTAACCCGTAACACGTAACCCGTAACACGTAACACGTAACACGTAACACGTAACACGTAACACGTAACACGTAACCCGTAACACGTAACCCGTAACACGTAACCCGTAACACGTAACCCGTAACACGTAACCCGTAACACTTAACACGTAACCCGTAACACGTAACCCGTAACACGTAACCCGTAACACTAAACACTTAAACCTAAGGCGTAACACGTAACCCGTAAACCGTTCACGGAACCCGTAACACGTGACCCGTAACACGTAACCCGTAACACGAAACACTTAACACTAAACACTGAACCCGTAACACGTAAACCGTAACACGTAAACCGTTCAGGTAACACGTAACACGTGACCCGTAACACGTAACCCGTTAAACGTAACCATAACACGTAAACCGTAACACGTAACCAGTAACACGTATCCCGTAACCCTTAACACGTAACACGTAGCCCATAACGCGTAACACATAACCCGTAACACATAACATGTATCACAAATCACGTAACACGTAACACGTAGCCCGTACCATGTAACAATTTAGCCGTAACACTTAACGCTTAACCCGTAACACGTAACCCGTAATCCGTAACACGTAACACTAAATCCGTAATACGTATCCCGTAACACGTAACCCGTAACACGTAACCCGTAACACGTAACCCGTAACCCGTAACACGTAACCCGTAACACTTAACACTAAACACTTAACCCGTAACGCGTAACACGTAAACCGTAAAACGTAACACGAATAACGTAACACGTAACCCTTAACCCGTAACACTTAACCCGTAACGTTCAACAAATAACCCGTAACACGTGACCCGTAACATTTAATCCGTAACACGTAACAGGTAACACGTAAGACGTAACCCGTAACATGTAACATGAAACACGTAACACGTATCCCGTAACACGTAACCCGTAACACTTAATCCGTAACACGTAACACGTAACCCGTAAAACGTAACCTGTAACACGAAAAACACTTAACACTAAACACGTAACCCTTAACACGTAACACTTAATCTGTAAAACGTAACCCGTAACACTTAACCCGTAACCTGTAACACTTAACACTTAACACGTAACTCGTAACACGTAACCCGTAACATGTAACCCGTAACAAGTAACCCGTAAAACGTAACCCGTAACACGTAACCCGTAACACGTAACACGTAACAAGAAACACTTAACACTAAACACTTAACCCGTAACGCGTAACACGTAAACCGTAAAACGTAACACGAATAACGTAACACGTAACCCTTAACCCGTAACACTTAACCCGTAACGTTTAACAAATAACCCGTAACACGTGAACCGTAACACTTAATCCGTAACACGTAACAGGTAACACGTAAGACGTAACCCGTAACATGTAACATGAAACAGGTAACACGTAGTCCGTAACACGTAACACGTAACACATAATACTTAATCCGTAACACGTAACACGTATCCCGTGAGACGTAACCCGTAACACTTAATCCGTAACACGTAACACGTAACCCGTAAAACGTAACCTGTAACACAAAACACTTAACACTAAACACGTAACCCTTAACACGTAACACTTAATCTGTAAAACGTAACCCGTAACACGTAACCCGTAACCTGTAACACTTATCACTTAACACGTAACCCGTAACACGTAACCCGTAACCCGTAACCCGTAACCCGTAACACGTAACCCGTAACACGTAACCCGTAACACGTAACCCGTAACACGTAACCCGTAACACGTAAAGCGTTCGAGTAAACCGTAACACGTGACCCGTAACCCGTAACACGTAAAGCGTTCGAGTAAACCGTAACACGTGACCCGTAACACGTAACCCGTAACACGTAACCCGTAACACGTAACCCGTAACACGTAACCCGTAACACGTAACCCGTAACACGTAACACGTAACACGTAATATTTATTCCGTAACACGTAACACGTATCCCGTAACACGTAACCCGTAAAACGTAACCTGTAACACGAAACACTTAACATTAAACACGTAACCCTTAACCCGTAAAACTTAATCTGTAAAACGTAACCCGTAACACGTAACCCGTAACCTGTAACACTTAACACTTAACACTTAACCCGTAACACGTAACCCGTAACCCGTAACATGTAACCCGTAACACGTAACCCGTAACACGTAACCCGTAATACGTAACCCGTAACACGTAACCCGTAACACGTAACCCGTAACCCGGAACACGTAACCCGTAACCCGTAACCCGTAACACGTAACCCGTAACACGTAACACGTAACAGGTAGCCCGTATCACGTATCCCGTAACCCGTAACACGTAACACGTAACCCGTAACACGTAACCCGTATCACGTAACCCGTAACACGTAACCCGTAACACGTAACCCGTAACACGTAACCCGTAACACGTAACCCGTAACACGTAACCCGTAACACGTAACCCGTAACAAGTAACCCGTAACCCGGAACACGTAACCCGTAACCCATAACACGTAACCCGTAATACATAACACGTAACACGTATCACGTAACCCGTAACCCGTAACCCGTAACACGTAACACGTAGCCCGTACCATGTAACAATTTAGCCGTAACACTTAACGCCTAACCCGTAACACCTAACCCGTAATCCGTAACACGTAACACGTAACACGTAACACTAAATCCGTAATAAGTATCCCGTAACACGTAACCCGTAACACGTAACCCGTAACCCGTAACACGTAACCCGTAACACGTAACCCGTAACACGTAACCCGTAACCCGGAACAAGTAACCCGTAACCCGTAACACGTAACCCGTAACCCGTAACACGTAACCCGTAACACGTAACAGGTAGCCCGTATCACGTAACCCGTAACCCGTAACACGTAACACGTAACACGCAACCCGTAACACGTAACCCGTAACACGTAACCCGTAACACGTAACCCGTATCACGTAACCCGTAACACGTAACCCGTAACACGTAACCCGTTACAAGTAACCCGTAACACTTAACCCGTAACACGTAACCCGTAACACGTAAAGCGTTCACGTAAACCGTAACACGTAACCCGTAACACGTAACCCGTAACACGTAACCCGTAACACGTAACCCGTAACACGTAACCCGTAACACGTAACCCGTAACACGTAACCCGTAACACGTAACACTTTACCCGTAAAAAGTAACCATAACACGTAACCCGTAACACATAACACGTAACACGTTTCACGTAACCCTTAACACGTAACACGTAGCCCGTAACGCGTAATACATAACCCGTAACACGTAACACGTAGTCCGTACCATGTAACAATTTAGCCGTAACACTTAACGCCTAACCCGTAACACCTAACCCGTAATCCGTAACACGTAACACTAAATCCGTAATACGTATCCCGTAACACGTAACCCGTAACACTTAACACGTAACCCGTAACACGTAACCCGTAAAACGTACCCCTTAACACGTAACCCGTAACACGTAACCCGTAACACGTAACCCGTAACACGAAACACGTAACACGTAACCCGTAACACATAACCCGTAACACGTAACCCGTAACACGTAACCCGTAACACGTAACCCGTAACACGTAACCCGTAACCCGTAACACGTAACCCGTTACACGTAACCCGTAACACGTAACCCGTAACACTTAACCCGTAACACGTAACCCGTAACACGTAACCCGTAACACGTAACCCGTAACACGTAACCCGTAACACGTAACCCGTAACACGTAACCCGTAACACGTAACCCGTAACCCGTAACACGTAACCCGTAACACGTAACCCGTAACACGTAACCCGTAACACGTAACCCGTAACACGTAACCCGTAACCCGTAACACGTAACCCGTAACACGTAACCCGTAAACCGTTCACGGAACCCGTAACACGTGACCCGTAACACGTAACCCGTAACACGAAACACTTAACACTAAACACTGAACCCGTAACACGTAAACCGTAACACGTAAACCGTTCAGGTAACACGTAACACGTGACCCGTAACACGTAACCCGTAAAACGTAACCATAACACGTATCCCGTAACCCTTAACACGTAACACGTAGCCCATAACGCGTAACACATAACCCGTAACACATAACATGTATCACAAATCACGTAACACGTAACACGTAGCCCGTACCATGTAACAATTTAGCCGTAACACTTAACGCTTAACCCGTAACACGTAACCCGTAATCCGTAACACGTAACACTAAATCCGTAATACGTATCCCGTAACACGTAACCCGTAAAACTTAACACGTAACCGTAACACGTAACCCGTAACACGTAACCCGTAACCCGTAACCCGTAACCCGTAACACGTAACCCGTAACACGTAACCCGTAACACGTAACCCGTAACACGTAACCCGTAACACGTAACCCGTAACACGTAAAGCGTTCGAGTAAACCGTAACACGTGACCCGTAACACGTAACCCGTAACACGTAAAGCGTTCGAGTAAACCGTAACACGTGACCCGTAACACGTAACCCGTAACACGTAACCCGTAACACGTAACCCGTAACACGTAACCCGTAACACGTAACCCGTAACACGTAACACGTAACACGTAATATTTATTCCGTAACACGTAACACGTATCCCGTAACACGTAACCCGTAAAACGTAACCTGTAACACGAAACACTTAACATTAAACACGTAACCCTTAACCCGTAAAACTTAATCTGTAAAACGTAACCCGTAACACGTAACCCGTAACCTGTAACACTTAACACTTAACACTTAACCCGTAACACGTAACCCGTAACCCGTAACATGTAACCCGTAACACGTAACCCGTAACACGTAACCCGTAATACGTAACCCGTAACACGTAACCCGTAACACGTAACCCGTAACCCGGAACACGTAACCCGTAACCCGTAACACGTAACCCGTAACACGTAACACGTAACAGGTAGCCCGTATCACGTATCCCGTAACCCGTAACACGTAACACGTAACCCGTAACACGTAACCCGTAACACGTAACACGTAACACGTAACCCGTAACACGCAACCCGTAACACGTAACCCGTAACACGTAACCCGTAACCCGTAACACGTAACCCGTAACACGTAACCCGTATCACGTAACCCGTAACACGTAACCCGTAACACGTAACCCGTAACACGTAACCCGTAACACGTAACCCGTAACACGTAACCCGTAACACGTAACCCGTAACCCGGAACACGTAACCCGTAACCCATAACACGTAACCCGTAACACATAACACGTAACACGTATCACGTAACCCGTAACCCGTAACCCGTAACACGTAACACGTAGCCCGTACCATGTAACAATTTAGCCGTAACACTTAACGCCTAACCCGTAACACCTAACCCGTAATCCGTAACACGTAACACTAAATCCGTAATAAGTATCCCGTAACACGTAACCCGTAACACGTAACCCGTAACCCGTAACACGTAACCCGTAACACGTAACCCGTAACACGTAACCCGTAACCCGGAACAAGTAACCCGTAACCCGTAACACGTAACCCGTAACCCGTAACACGTAACCCGTAACACGTAACAGGTAGCCCGTATCACGTAACCCGTAACCCGTAACACGTAACACGTAACACGCAACCCGTAACACGTAACCCGTAACACGTAACCCGTAACACGTAACCCGTATCACGTAACCCGTAACACGTAACCCGTAACACGTAACCCGTTACAAGTAACCCGTAACACTTAACCCGTAACACGTAACCCGTAACACGTAACCCGTAACACGTAACCCGTAACACGTAAAGCGTTCACGTAAACCGTAACACGTAACCCGTAACACGTATCCCGTAACACGTAACCCGTAACACGTAACCCGTAACACGTAACCCGTAACACGTAACCCGTAACACGTAACCCGTAACACGTAACACTTTACCCGTAAAAAGTAACCATAACACGTAACCCGTAACACATAACACGTAACACGTTTCACGTAACCCTTAACACGTAACACGTAGCCCGTAACGCGTAATACATAACCCGTAACACGTAACACGTAGTCCGTACCATGTAACAATTTAGCCGTAACACTTAACGCCTAACCCGTAACACCTAACCCGTAATCCGTAACACGTAACACTAAATCCGTAATACGTATCCCGTAACACGTAACCCGTAACACTTAACACGTAACCCGTAACACGTAACCCGTAAAACGTACCCCTTAACACGTAACCCGTAACACGTAACCCGTAACACGTAACCCGTAACACGAAACACGTAACACGTAACCCGTAACACATAACCCGTAACACGTAACCCGTAACACGTAACCCGTAACACGTAACCCGTAACACGTAACCCGTAACACGTAACACGTAACCCGTTACACGTAACCCGTAACACGTAACCCGTAACACTTAACCCGTAACACGTAACCCGTAACACTTAACCCGTAACACGTAACCCGTAACACGTAACCCGTAACACGTAACCCGTAACACGTAACCCGTAACACGTAACCCGTAACACGTAACCCGTAACACGTAACCCGTAACCCGTAACACGTAACCCGTAACACGTAACCCGTAACACGTAACCCGTAACACGTAACCCGTAACACGTAACCCGTAACCCGTAACACGTAACCCGTAACACGTAACCCGTAAACCGTTCACGGAACCCGTAACACGTGACCCGTAACACGTAACCCGTAACACGAAACACTTAACACTAAACACTGAACCCGTAACACGTAAACCGTAACACGTAAACCGTTCAGGTAACACGTAACACGTGACCCGTAACACGTAACCCGTAAAACGTAACCATAACACGTATCCCGTAACCCTTAACACGTAACACGTAGCCCATAACGCGTAACACATAACCCGTAACACATAACATGTATCACAAATCACGTAACACGTAACACGTAGCCCGTACCATGTAACAATTTAGCCGTAACACTTAACGCTTAACCCGTAACACGTAACCCGTAATCCGTAACACTTAACACTAAATCCGTAATACGTATTCCGTAACACGTAACCCGTAAAACTTAACACGTAACCCGTAACACGTAACCCGTAACACGTAACCCGTAACCCGTAACACGTAAACCGTAAAAGGTAACACGAATAACGTAACACGTAACCCTTAACCCGTAACACTTAACCCGTAACGTTCAACAAATAACCCGTAACACGTGACCCGTAACATTTAATCCGTAACACGTAACAGGTAACACGTAAGACGTAACACGTAACATGTAACATGAAACACGTAACACGTATCCCGTAACACGTAACCCGTAACACTTAACCCGTTACAAGTAACCCGTAACACTTAACCCGTAACACGTAACCCGTAACACGTAACCCGTAACACGTAACCCGTAACACGTAAAGCGTTCACGTAAACCGTAACACGTAACCCGTAACACGTATCCCGTAACACGTAACCCGTAACACGTAACCCGTAACACGTAACCCGTAACACGTAACCCGTAACACGTAACCCGTAACACGTAACCCGTAACACGTAACACTTTACCCGTAAAAAGTAACCATAACACGTAACCCGTAACACATAACACGTAACACGTTTCACGTAACCCTTAACACTAAACACGTAACCCTTAACACGTAACACTTAATCTGTAAAACGTAACCCGTAACACGTAACCCGTAACCTGTAACACTTATCACTTAACACGTAACCCGTAACACGTAACCCGTAACCCGTAACCCGTAACACGTAACCCGTAACACGTAACCCGTAACACGTAACCCGTAACACGTAACCCGTAACACGTAAAGCGTTCGAGTAAACCGTAACACGTGACCCGTAACACGTAACCCGTAACACGTAAAGCGTTCGAGTAAACCGTAACACGTGACCCGTAACACGTAACCCGTAACACGTAACCCGTAACACGTAACCCGTAACACGTAACCCGTAACACGTAACCCGTAACACGTAACCCGTAACACGTAACCCGTAACACGTAACACGTAATATTTATTCCGTAACACGTAACACGTATCCCGTAACACGTAACCCGTAAAACGTAACCTGTAACACGAAACACTTAACATTAAACACGTAACCCTTAACCCGTAAAACTTAATCTGTAAAACGTAACCCGTAACACGTAACCCGTAACCTGTAACACTTAACACTTAACACTTAACCCGTAACACGTAACCCGTAACCCGTAACATGTAACCCGTAACACGTAACCCGTAACACGTAACCCGTAATACGTAACCCGTAACACGTAACCCGTAACACGTAACCCGTAACCCGGAACACGTAACCCGTAACCCGTAACCCGTAACACGTAACCCGTAACACGTAACACGTAACAGGTAGCCCGTATCACGTATCCCGTAACCCGTAACACGTAACACGTAACCCGTAACACGTAACCCGTATCACGTAACCCGTAACACGTAACCCGTAACACGTAACCCGTAACACGTAACCCGTAACACGTAACCCGTAACACGTAACCCGTAACACGTAACCCGTAACAAGTAACCCGTAACCCGGAACACGTAACCCGTAACCCATAACACGTAACCCGTAATACATAACACGTAACACGTATCACGTAACCCGTAACCCGTAACCCGTAACACGTAACACGTAGCCCGTACCATGTAACAATTTAGCCGTAACACTTAACGCCTAACCCGTAACACCTAACCCGTAATCCGTAACACGTAACACTAAATCCGTAATAAGTATCCCGTAACACGTAACCCGTAACACGTAACCCGTAACCCGTAACACGTAACCCGTAACACGTAACCCGTAACACGTAACCCGTAACACGTAACCCGTAACCCGGAACAAGTAACCCGTAACCCGTAACACGTAACCCGTAACCCGTAACACGTAACCCGTAACACGTAACAGGTAGCCCGTATCACGTAACCCGTAACCCGTAACACGTAACACGTAACACGCAACCCGTAACACGTAACCCGTAACACGTAACCCGTAACACGTAACCCGTATCACGTAACCCGTAACACGTAACCCGTAACACGTAACCCGTTACAAGTAACCCGTAACACTTAACCCGTAACACGTAACCCGTAACACGTAAAGCGTTCACGTAAACCGTAACACGTAACCCGTAACACGTAACCCGTAACACGTAACCCGTAACACGTAACCCGTAACACGTAACCCGTAACACGTAACCCGTAACACGTAACCCGTAACACGTAACACTTTACCCGTAAAAAGTAACCATAACACGTAACCCGTAACACATAACACGTAACACGTTTCACGTAACCCTTAACACGTAACACGTAGCCCGTAACGCGTAATACATAACCCGTAACACGTAACACGTAGTCCGTACCATGTAACAATTTAGCCGTAACACTTAACGCCTAACCCGTAACACCTAACCCGTAATCCGTAACACGTAACACTAAATCCGTAATACGTATCCCGTAACACGTTACCCGTAACACTTAACACGTAACCCGTAACACGTAACCCGTAAAACGTACCCCTTAACACGTAACCCGTAACACGTAACCCGTAACACGTAACCCGTAACACGAAACACGTAACACGTAACCCGTAACACATAACCCGTAACACGTAACCCGTAACACGTAACCCGTAACACGTAACCCGTAACACGTAACCCGTAACCCGTAACACGTAACCCGTTACACGTAACCCGTAACACGTAACCCGTAACACTTAACCCGTAACACGTAACCCGTAACACGTAACCCGTAACACGTAACCCGTAACACGTAACCCGTAACACGTAACCCGTAACACGTAACCCGTAACACGTAACCCGTAACCCGTAACACGTAACCCGTAACACGTAACCCGTAACACGTAACCCGTAACACGTAACCCGTAACACGTAACCCGTAACCCGTAACACGTAACCCGTAACACGTAACCCGTAAACCGTTCACGGAACCCGTAACACGTGACCCGTAACACGTAACCCGTAACACGAAACACTTAACACTAAACACTGAACCCGTAACACGTAAACCGTAACACGTAAACCGTTCAGGTAACACGTAACACGTGACCCGTAACACGTAACCCGTAAAACGTAACCATAACACGTATCCCGTAACCCTTAACACGTAACACGTAGCCCATAACGCGTAACACATAACCCGTAACACATAACATGTATCACAAATCACGTAACACGTAACACGTAGCCCGTACCATGTAACAATTTAGCCGTAACACTTAACGCTTAACCCGTAACACGTAACCCGTAATCCGTAACACGTAACACTAAATCCGTAATACGTATCCCGTAACACGTAACCCGTAAAACTTAACACGTAACCGTAACACGTAACCCGTAACACGTAACCCGTAACCCGTAACCCGTAACCCGTAACACGTAACCCGTAACACGTAACCCGTAACACGTAACCCGTAACACGTAACCCGTAACACGTAACCCGTAACACGTAAAGCGTTCGAGTAAACCGTAACACGTGACCCGTAACACGTAACCCGTAACACGTAAAGCGTTCGAGTAAACCGTAACACGTGACCCGTAACACGTAACCCGTAACACGTAACCCGTAACACGTAACCCGTAACACGTAACCCGTAACACGTAACCCGTAACACGTAACACGTAACACGTAATATTTATTCCGTAACACGTAACACGTATCCCGTAACACGTAACCCGTAAAACGTAACCTGTAACACGAAACACTTAACATTAAACACGTAACCCTTAACCCGTAAAACTTAATCTGTAAAACGTAACCCGTAACACGTAACCCGTAACCTGTAACACTTAACACTTAACACTTAACCCGTAACACGTAACCCGTAACCCGTAACATGTAACCCGTAACACGTAACCCGTAACACGTAACCCGTAATACGTAACCCGTAACACGTAACCCGTAACACGTAACCCGTAACCCGGAACACGTAACCCGTAACCCGTAACACGTAACCCGTAACACGTAACACGTAACAGGTAGCCCGTATCACGTATCCCGTAACCCGTAACACGTAACACGTAACCCGTAAAACGTAACCCGTAACACGTAACACGTAACACGTAACCCGTAACACGCAACCCGTAACACGTAACCCGTAACACGTAACCCGTAACCCGTAACACGTAACCCGTAACACGTAACCCGTATCACGTAACCCGTAACACGTAACCCGTAACACGTAACCCGTAACACGTAACCCGTAACACGTAACCCGTAACACGTAACCCGTAACACGTAACCCGTAACCCGGAACACGTAACCCGTAACCCATAACACGTAACCCGTAACACATAACACGTAACACGTATCACGTAACCCGTAACCCGTAACCCGTAACACGTAACACGTAGCCCGTACCATGTAACAATTTAGCCGTAACACTTAACGCCTAACCCGTAACACCTAACCCGTAATCCGTAACACGTAACACTAAATCCGTAATAAGTATCCCGTAACACGTAACCCGTAACACGTAACCCGTAACCCGTAACACGTAACCCGTAACACGTAACCCGTAACACGTAACCCGTAACCCGGAACAAGTAACCCGTAACCCGTAACACGTAACCCGTAACCCGTAACACGTAACCCGTAACACGTAACAGGTAGCCCGTATCACGTAACCCGTAACCCGTAACACGTAACACGTAACACGCAACCCGTAACACGTAACCCGTAACACGTAACCCGTAACACGTAACCCGTATCACGTAACCCGTAACACGTAACCCGTAACACGTAACCCGTTACAAGTAACCCGTAACACTTAACCCGTAACACGTAACCCGTAACACGTAACCCGTAACACGTAACCCGTAACACGTAAAGCGTTCACGTAAACCGTAACACGTAACCCGTAACACGTATCCCGTAACACGTAACCCGTAACACGTAACCCGTAACACGTAACCCGTAACACGTAACCCGTAACACGTAACCCGTAACACGTAACACTTTACCCGTAAAAAGTAACCATAACACGTAACCCGTAACACATAACACGTAACACGTTTCACGTAACCCTTAACACGTAACACGTAGCCCGTAACGCGTAATACATAACCCGTAACACGTAACACGTAGTCCGTACCATGTAACAATTTAGCCGTAACACTTAACGCCTAACCCGTAACACCTAACCCGTAATCCGTAACACGTAACACTAAATCCGTAATACGTATCCCGTAACACGTAACCCGTAACACTTAACACGTAACCCGTAACACGTAACCCGTAAAACGTACCCCTTAACACGTAACCCGTAACACGTAACCCGTAACACGTAACCCGTAACACGAAACACGTAACACGTAACCCGTAACACATAACCCGTAACACGTAACCCGTAACACGTAACCCGTAACACGTAACCCGTAACACGTAACCCGTAACACGTAACACGTAACCCGTTACACGTAACCCGTAACACGTAACCCGTAACACTTAACCCGTAACACGTAACCCGTAACACTTAACCCGTAACACGTAACCCGTAACACGTAACCCGTAACACGTAACCCGTAACACGTAACCCGTAACACGTAACCCGTAACACGTAACCCGTAACACGTAACCCGTAACCCGTAACACGTAACCCGTAACACGTAACCCGTAACACGTAACCCGTAACACGTAACCCGTAACACGTAACCCGTAACCCGTAACACGTAACCCGTAACACGTAACCCGTAAACCGTTCACGGAACCCGTAACACGTGACCCGTAACACGTAACCCGTAACACGAAACACTTAACACTAAACACTGAACCCGTAACACGTAAACCGTAACACGTAAACCGTTCAGGTAACACGTAACACGTGACCCGTAACACGTAACCCGTAAAACGTAACCATAACACGTATCCCGTAACCCTTAACACGTAACACGTAGCCCATAACGCGTAACACATAACCCGTAACACATAACATGTATCACAAATCACGTAACACGTAACACGTAGCCCGTACCATGTAACAATTTAGCCGTAACACTTAACGCTTAACCCGTAACACGTAACCCGTAATCCGTAACACTTAACACTAAATCCGTAATACGTATTCCGTAACACGTAACCCGTAAAACTTAACACGTAACCCGTAACACGTAACCCGTAACACGTAACCCGTAACCCGTAACACGTAAACCGTAAAAGGTAACACGAATAACGTAACACGTAACCCTTAACCCGTAACACTTAACCCGTAACGTTCAACAAATAACCCGTAACACGTGACCCGTAACATTTAATCCGTAACACGTAACAGGTAACACGTAAGACGTAACACGTAACATGTAACATGAAACACGTAACACGTATCCCGTAACACGTAACCCGTAACACTTAACCCGTTACAAGTAACCCGTAACACTTAACCCGTAACACGTAACCCGTAACACGTAACCCGTAACACGTAACCCGTAACACGTAAAGCGTTCACGTAAACCGTAACACGTAACCCGTAACACGTATCCCGTAACACGTAACCCGTAACACGTAACCCGTAACACGTAACCCGTAACACGTAACCCGTAACACGTAACCCGTAACACGTAACCCGTAACACGTAACCCGTAACACGTAACACTTTACCCGTAAAAAGTAACCATAACACGTAACCCGTAACACATAACACGTAACACGTTTCACGTAACCCTTAACACGTAACACGTAGCCCGTAACGCGTAATACATAACCCGTAACACGTAACACGTAGTCCGTACCATGTAACAATTTAGCCGTAACACTTAACGCCTAACCCGTAACACCTAACCCGTAATCCGTAACACGTAACACTAAATCCGTAATACGTATCCCGTAACACGTAACCCGTAACACTTAACACGTAACCCGTAACACGTAACCCGTAAAACGTACCCCTTAACACGTAACCCGTAACACGTAACCCGTAACACGTAACCCGTAACACGAAACACGTAACACGTAACCCGTAACACATAACCCGTAACACGTAACCCGTAACACGTAACCCGTAACACGTAACCCGTAACACGTAACCCGTAACACGTAACACGTAACCCGTTACACGTAACCCGTAACACGTAACCCGTAACACTTAACCCGTAACACGTAACCCGTAACACTTAACCCGTAACACGTAACCCGTAACACGTAACCCGTAACACGTAACCCGTAACACGTAACCCGTAACACGTAACCCGTAACACGTAACCCGTAACCCGTAACACGTAACCCGTAACACGTAACCCGTAACACGTAACCCGTAACACGTAACCCGTAACACGTAACCCGTAACCCGTAACACGTAACCCGTAACACGTAACCCGTAAACCGTTCACGGAACCCGTAACACGTGACCCGTAACACGTAACCCGTAACACGAAACACTTAACACTAAACACTGAACCCGTAACACGTAAACCGTAACACGTAAACCGTTCAGGTAACACGTAACACGTGACCCGTAACACGTAACCCGTAAAACGTAACCATAACACGTATCCCGTAACCCTTAACACGTAACACGTAGCCCATAACGCGTAACACATAACCCGTAACACATAACATGTATCACAAATCACGTAACACGTAACACGTAGCCCGTACCATGTAACAATTTAGCCGTAACACTTAACGCTTAACCCGTAACACGTAACCCGTAATCCGTAACACTTAACACTAAATCCGTAATACGTATTCCGTAACACGTAACCCGTAAAACTTAACACGTAACCCGTAACACGTAACCCGTAACACGTAACCCGTAACCCGTAACACGTAAACCGTAAAAGGTAACACGAATAACGTAACACGTAACCCTTAACCCGTAACACTTAACCCGTAACGTTCAACAAATAACCCGTAACACGTGACCCGTAACATTTAATCCGTAACACGTAACAGGTAACACGTAAGACGTAACACGTAACATGTAACATGAAACACGTAACACGTATCCCGTAACACGTAACCCGTAACACTTAATCCGTAACACGTAACACGTAACCCGTAAAACGTAACCTGTAACACGAAACACTTAACACTAAACACGTAACCCGTAAAACGTAACCCGTAACACGTAACCCGTAAAACGTACCCCTTAACACGTAACCCGTAACACGTAACCAGTAACACGTAACCCGTAACACGAAACACGTAACACGTAACCCGTAACACATAACCCGTAACACGTAACCCGTAACACGTAACCCGTAACACGTAACCCGTAACACGTAACCCGTAACACGTAACACGTAACCCGTTACACGTAACCCGTAACACGTAACCCGTAACACTTAACCCGTAACACGTAACCCGTAACACGTAACCCGTAACACGTAACCCGTAACACGTAACCCGTAACACGTAACCCGTAACACGTAACACGTAACCCGTTACACGTAACCCGTAACACGTAACCCGTAACACGTAACCCGTAACCCGTAACACGTAACCCGTAACACGTAACCCGTAAACCGTCCACGGAACCCGTAACACGTGACCCGTAACACGTGACCCGTAACACGTAACCCGTAACACGAAACACTTAACACTAAACACTGAACCCGTAACACGTAAACCGTAACACGTAAACCGTTCAGGTAACACGTAACACGTGACCCGTAACACGTAACCCGTAAAACGTAACCATAACACGTATCCCGTAACCCTTAACACGTAACACGTAGCCCATAACGCGTAACACATAACCCGTAACACATAACATGTATCACAAATCACGTAACACGTAACACGTAGCCCGTACCATGTAACAATTTAGCCGTAACACTTAACGCTTAACCCGTAACACGTAACCCGTAATCCGTAACACGTAACACTAAATCCGTAATACGTATCCCGTAACACGTAACCCGTAAAACTTAACACGTAACCCGTAACACGTAACCCGTAACACGTAACCCGTAACCCGTAACACGTAAACCGTAAAACGTAACACGAATAACGTAACACGTAACCCTTAACCCGTAACACTTAACCCGTAACGTTCAACAAATAACCCGTAACACGTGACCCGTAACATTTAATCCGTAACACGTAACAGGTAACACGTAAGACGTAACCCGTAACATGTAACATGAAACACGTAACACGTATCCCGTAACACGTAACCCGTAACACTTAATCCGTAACACGTAACACGTAACCCGTAAAACGTAACCTGTAACACGAAACACTTAACACTAAACACGTAACCCTTAACACGTAACACTTAATCTGTAAAACGTAACCCGTAACACTTAACCCGTAACCTGTAACACTTAACACTTAACACGTAACCCGTAACACGTAACCCGTAACATGTAACCCGTAACAAGTAACCCGTAAAACGTAACCCGTAACACGTAACCCGTAACAAGTAACACGTAACAAGAAACACTTAACACTAAACACTTAACCCGTAACGCGTAACACGTAAACCGTAAAACGTAACACGAATAACGTAACACGTAACCCTTAACCCGTAACACTTAACCCGTAACGTTTAACAAATAACCCGTAACACGTGAACCGTAACACTTAATCCGTAACACGTAACAGGTAACACGTAAGACGTAAAACGTAACATGTAACATGAAACAGGTAACACGTAGTCCGTAACACGTAACACGTAACACATAATACTTAATCCGTAACACGTAACACGTATCCCGTAAGACGTAACCCGTAACACTTAATCCGTAACACGTAACACGTAACCCGTAAAACGTAACCTGTAACACGAAACACTTAACACTAAACACGTAACCCTTAACACGTAACACTTAATCTGTAAAACGTAACCCGTAACACGTAACCCGTAACCTGTAACACTTATCACTTAACACGTAACCCGTAACACGTAACCCGTAACCCGTAACCCGTAACCCGTAACACGTAACCCGTAACACGTAACCCGTAACACGTAACCCGTAACACGTAACCCGTAACACGTAACCCGTAACACGTAACCCGTAACACGTAACCCGTAATACGAAACCCTTAACACGAAACACTTAACACGAAACACTTAACACTAAACACTTAACCCTAACGCGTAACACCTAACCCGTAATCCGTAACACGTAACACTAAATCCGTAATACGTATCCCGTAACACGTAACCCGTAACACTTAACACGTAACCCGTAACACGTAACCCGTAACACGTAACCCGTAACACGTAACCCTTAACACGTAACCCGTAACACGTAACCCGTAACCCGTAACCCGTAACACGTAACCCGTAACACGTAACCCGTAACACCTAACCCGTAACACGTAACCCGTAACAAGTAACCCGTAACAAGTAACCCGTAACAAGTAACCCGTAACACGTAACCCGTAACACGTAACACGAAACCCGTAACACGTAACCCGTATCACGTAACCCGTAACACGTAACCCTTAACACGTAACCCGTAACACGTAACCCGTAAAACGTAACCCGTAACACGTAACACGTAACCCGTAACACGTAACCCGTAACACGTAACCCGTAACACGTAACCCGTAACAAGTAACCCGCAACACGTAACAAGTTACCCGTAACAAGTAACCCGTAACAAGAAACACTTAACACTAAACACTTAACCCGTAACGCGTAACACGTAAACCGTAAAACGTAACACGAATAACGTAACACGTAACCCTTAACCCGTAACACTTAACCCGTAACGTTTAACAAATAACCCGTAACACGTGAACCGTAACACTTAATCCGTAACACGTAACAGGTAACACGTAAGACGTAAAACGTAACATGTAACATGAAACAGGTAACACGTAGTCCGTAACACGTAACACGTAACCCGTAACACGTAACCCGTAACCCGTAACCCGTAACCCGTAACCCGTAACACGTAACCCGTAACACGTAACCCGTAACATGTAACCCGTAACACGTAACCCGTAACACGTAACCCGTAATACGTAACCGGTAACACGTAACCCGTAACACGTAACCCGTAACCCGTAACCCGTAACCCGTAAAACGTAACCCGTAACACGTAACACGTAACCCGTAACACGTAACCCGTAACACGTAACCCGTAACACGTAACCCGTAACAAGTAACCCGCAACACGTAACACGTAACCCGTAACAAGTAACCCGTAACACGTAACCCGTAACCCGTAACACGTAACCCGTAACACGTAACCCGTAACACGTAACCCGTAACAAGTAACCCGTAACAAGTAACCCGTAACAAGTAACCCGTAACACGTAACCCGTAACACGTAACACGAAACCCGTAACACGTAACCCGTATCACGTAACCCGTAACACGTAACCCTTAACACGTAACCCGTAACACGTAACCCGTAACCCGTAACCCGTAACACGTAACCCGTAACACGTAACCCGTAACACGTAACCCGTAACACGTAACCCGTAACACGTAACCCGTAACAAGTAACCCGTAACAAGTAACCCGTAACAAGTAACCCGTAACACGTAACCCGTAACACGTAACACGAAACCCGTAACACGTAACCCGTATCACGTAACCCGTAACACGTAACCCTTAACACGTAACCCGTAACACGTAACCCGTAACACGTAACACGTAACCCGTAACACGTAACCCGTAACACGTAACCCGTAACATGTAACCCGTAACAAGTAACCCGCAACACGTAACACGTAACCCGTAACAAGTAACCCGTAACACGTAACCCGTAACCCGTAACACGTAACCCGTAACACGTAACCCGTAACACGTAACCCGTAACACGTAACCCGTAACAAGTAACCCGTAACAAGTAACCCGTAACAAGTAACCCGTAACACGTAACCCGTAACACGTAACACGAAACCCGTAACACGTAACCCGTATCACGTAACCCGTAACACGTAACCCGTAACAAGTAACCCGTAACACGTAACCCGTAACACGTAACACGAAACCCGTAACACGTAACCCGTATCACGTAACCCGTAACACGTAACCCGTAACACGTAACCCGTTACACGTAACCCGTAACACGTAACCCGTAACACGTAACCCGTAACACGTAACCCGTAACACGTAACCCGTAACACGTAAACCGTAACACGTAACCCGTAACACGTAAAACGTAACACGTAACACGTAACACATAATATTTATTCCGTAACACGTAACACGTATCCCGTAACACGTAACCCGTAAAACGTAACCTGTAACACGAAACACTTAACATTAAACACGTAACCCTTAACCCGTAAAACTTAATCTGTAAAACGTAACCCGTAACACGTAACCCGTAACATGTAACACTTAACACTTAACACGTAACCCGTAACACGTAACACGTAACCCGTAACCCGGAACACGTAACCCGTAACCCGTAACACGTAACCCGTAACACGTAACAGGTAGCCCGTATCACGTAACCCATAACCCGTAACACGTAACACGTAACCCGTAACACGTAACCCGTAACACGTAACCCGTAACACGTAACCCGTAACACGTAACCCGTAACACGTAACACTAAATCCGTAATACGTATCCCGTAACACGTAACCCGTAACACTTAACACGTAACCCGTAACACGTAACCCGTAAAACGTACCCCTTAACACGGAACCCGTAACACGTGACCCGTAACACGTAACCCGTAACACGTAAACCGTTCAGGTAACACGTAACACGTGACCCGTAACACGTAACCCGTAAAACGTAACCATAACACGTATCCCGTAACCCTTAACTCGTAACACGTAGCCCATAACGCATAACACATAACCCGTAACACATAACATGTATCACAAATCACGTAACACGTAACACGTAGCCCGTACCATGTAACAATTTAGCCGTAACACTTAACGCTTAACCCGTAACACGTAACCCGTAATCCGTAACACGTAACACTAAATCCGTAATACGTATCCCGTAACACGTAACCCGTAAAACTTAACACGTAACCCATAACACGTAACCCGTAACACGTAACCCGTAACCCGTAACACGTAAACCGTAAAACGTAACACGAATAACGTAACACGTAACCCTTAACCCGTAACACTTAACCCGTAACGTTCAACAAATAACCCGTAACACGTGACCCGTAACATTTAATCCGTAACACGTAACAGGTAACACGTAAGACGTAACCCGTAACATGTAACATGAAACACGTAACACGTATCCCGTAACACGTAACCCGTAACACTTAATCCGTAACACGTAACACGTAACCCGTAAAACGTAACCAGTAACACGAAACCCGTAACAAGTAACCCGTAACAAGTAACCCGTAACACGTAACCCGTAACACGTAACACGAAACCCGTAACACGTAACCCGTATCACGTAACCCGTAACACGTAACCCTTAACACGTAACCCGTTACACGTAACCCGTAACCCGTAACCCGTAACACGTAACCCGTAACACGTAACCCGTAACACGTAACCCGTAACACGTAACCCGTAACAATTAACCCGTAACAAGTAACCCGTAACAAGTAACCCGTAACACGTAACCCGTAACACGTAACACGAAACCCGTAACACGTAACCCGTATCACGTAACCCGTAACACGTAACCCTTAACACGTAACCCGTAACACGTAACCCGTAACACGTAACACGTAACCCGTAACACGTAACCCGTAACACGTAACCCGTAACACGTAACCCGTAACATGTAACCCGTAACAAGTAACCCGCAACACGTAACACGTAACCCGTAACAAGTAACCCGTAACACGTAACCCGTAACCCGTAACACGTAACCCGTAACACGTAACCCGTAACACGTAACCCGTAACACGTAACCCGTAACAAGTAACCCGTAACAAGTAACCCGTAACAAGTAACCCGTAACACGTAACCCGTAACACGTAACACGAAACCCGTAACACGTAACCCGTATCACGTAACCCGTAACACGTAACCCGTAACAAGTAACCCGTAACACGTAACCCGTAACACGTAACACGAAACCCGTAACACGTAACCCGTATCACGTAACCCGTAACACGTAACCCGTAACACGTAACCCGTTACACGTAACCCGTAACACGTAACCCGTAACACGTAACCCGTAACACGTAACCCGTAACACGTAACCCGTAACACGTAAACCGTAACACGTAACCCGTAACACGTAAAACGTAACACGTAACACGTAACACATAATATTTATTCCGTAACACGTAACACGTATCCCGTAACACGTAACCCGTAAAACGTAACCTGTAACACGAAACACTTAACATTAAACACGTAACCCTTAACCCGTAAAACTTAATCTGTAAAACGTAACCCGTAACACGTAACCCGTAACCTGTAACACTTAACACTTAACACGTAACCCGTAACACGTAACACGTAACCCGTAACCCGGAACACGTAACCCGTAACCCGTAACACGTAACCCGTAACACGTAACAGGTAGCCCGTATCACGTAACCCATAACCCGTAACACGTAACACGTAACCCGTAACACGTAACCCGTAACACGTAACCCGTAACACGTAACCCGTAACACGCAACCCGTAACACGTAACCCGTAACACGTAACCCGTAACACGTAACCCGTATCACGTAACCCGTAACACGTAACCCGTAACACGTAACCCGTAACACGTAACCCGTAACACGTAACCCGTAACACGTAACCCGTAACACGTAACCCGTAACACGTAACCCGTAACCCGGAACACGTAACCCGTAACACGTAACCCGTAACCCATAACACGTAACCCGTAACACATAACACGTAACACGTATCACGTAACCCGTAACCCGTAACCCGTAACACGTAACACGTAGCCCGTACCATGTAACAATTTAGCCGTAACACTTAACGCCTAACCCTTAACACCTAACCCGTAATCCGTAACACGTAACACTAAATCCGTAATAAGTATCCCGTAACACGTAACCCGTAACACGTAACCCGTAACACGTAACCCGTAACACGTAACCCGTAACACGTAACCCGTAACACGTAACCCGTAACCCGGAACAAGTAACCCGTAACCCGTAACACGTAACCCGTAACCCGTAACACGTAACAGGTAGCCCGTATCACGTAACCCGTAACCCGTAACACATAACACGTAACACGCAACCCGTAACACGTAACCCGTAACACGTAACCCGTAACACGTAACCCGTAACACGTAACCCGTAACACGTAACCCGTAACACGTAACCCGTAACACGTAACCCGTAACACGTAACCCGTAACACGTAACCCGTAACACGTAACCCGTAACACGTAACCCGTAACACGTAACCCGTAACACGTAACCCGTAACACGTAACCCGTAACCCGGAACACGTAACCCGTAACCCATAACACGTAACCCGTAACACATAACACGTAACACGTATCACGTAACCCGTAACCCGTAACCCGTAACACGTAACACTTAGCCCGTACCATGTAACAATTTAGCCGTAACACTTAACGCCTAACCCGTAACACCTAACCCGTAATCCGTAACACGTAACACTAAATCCGTAATAAGTATCCCGTAACACGTAACCCGTAACACGTAACCCGTAACACGTAACCCGTAACACGTAACCCGTAACACGTAACCCGTAACACGTAACCCGTAACCCGGAACAAGTAACCCGTAACACGTAACCCGTAACCCGTAACACGTAACAGGTAGCCCGTATCACGTAACCCGTAACCCGTAACACGTAACACGTAACACGCAACCCGTAACACGTAACCCGTAACACGTAACCCGTAACACGTAACCCGTATCACGTAACCCGTAACACGTAACCCGTAACACGTAACCCGTTACACGTAACCCGTAACACGTAACCCGTAACACGTAAACCGTAACACGTAACCCGTAACACGTTTCCCGTAACACGTAACCCGTAACACGTAACCCGTAACACGTAACCCGTAACCCGTAACCGGTAACACGTAACCCGTAACACGTAACCCGTAAAACATAACCCGTTACACGTAACCCGTAACACGTAACCCGTAACACGTAACCCGTAACACGTAACCCGTAACACGTAACCCGTAACACGTAACCCGTAACACGTAACCCGTAATACGTAACCCGTAACACGTAACCCGTAACACGTAACACATAACACGTAACACGTTTCACGTAACCCTTAACACATAACACGTAGCCCGTAACGCGTAATACGTAACCCGTAACACGTAACACGTAGTCCGTACCATGTAACAATTTAGCCGTAACACTTAACGCCTAACCCTTAACACCTAACCCGTAATCCGTAACACGTAACACTAAATCCGTAATACGTATCCCGTAACACGTAACCCGTAACACTTAACACGTAACCCGTAACACGTAACCCGTAAAACGTACCCCTTAACACGTAACCCGTAACACGTAACCCGTAACACGTAACCCGTATCACGTAACCCGTAACACGTAACCCGTAACACGTAACCCGTTACAAGTAACCCGTAACACTTAACCCGTAACACGTAACCCGTAACACGTAACCCGTAACACGTAACCCGTAACACGTAAAGCGTTCACGTAAACCGTAACACGTAACCCGTAACACGTATCCCGCAACACGTAACCCGTAACACGTAACCCGTAACACGTAACCCGTAACACGTAACCCGTAACACGTAACCCGTAACACGTAACCCGTAACACGTAACCCGTAACACGTAACACTTTACCCGTAAAAAGTAACCATAACACGTAACCCGTAACACATAACAACACGTAACACGTTTCACGTAACCCTTAACACGTAACACGTAGCCCGTAACGCGTAATACATAACCCGTAACACGTAACACGTAGTCCGTACCATGTAACTATTTAGCCGTAACACTTAACGCCTAACCCGTAACACCTAACCCGTAATCCGTAACACGTAACACTAAATCCGTAATACGTATCCCGTAACACGTAACCCGTAACACTTAACACGTAACCCGTAACACGTAACCCGTAAAACGTACCCCTTAACACGTAACCCGTAACACGTAACCCGTAACACGTAACCCGTAACACGTAACCCGTAACACGTAACCCGTAACACATAACCCGTAACACGTATCCCGTAACACGTAACCCGTAACACGTAACCCGTAACACGTAACCCGTAACACGTAACACGTAACCCGTTACACGTAACCCGTAACACGTAACCCGTAACACTTAACCCGTAACACTTAACCCGTAACACGTAACCCGTAACACGTAACCCGTAACACGTAACCCGTAACACGTAACACGTAACCCGTAACACGTAACCCGTAACACGTAACACGTAACACGTAACACGTAACCCGTAACACGTAACCCGTAACACGTAACCCGTAACACGTAACACGTAACCCGTAACACGTAACCCGTAACACTTAACACGTAACCCGTAACACGTAACCCGTAACACGTAACCCGTAACACTAAACACTTAAACCTAAGGCGTAACACGTAACCCGTAAACCGTTCACGGAACCCGTAACACGTGACCCGTAACACGTAACCCGTAACACGAAACACTTAACACTAAACACTGAACCCGTAACACGTAAACCGTAACACGTAAACCGTTCAGGTAACACGTAACACGTGACCCGTAACACGTAACCCGTTAAACGTAACCATAACACGTAAACCGTAACACGTAACCAGTAACACGTATCCCGTAACCCTTAACACGTAACACGTAGCCCATAACGCGTAACACATAACCCGTAACACATAACATGTATCACAAATCACGTAACACGTAACACGTAGCCCGTACCATGTAACAATTTAGCCGTAACACTTAACGCTTAACCCGTAACACGTAACCCGTAATCCGTAACACGTAACACTAAATCCGTAATACGTATCCCGTAACACGTAACCCGTAACACTTAACACGTAACCCATAACACGTAACCCGTAACACGTAACCCGTAACCCGTAACACGTAAACCGTAAAACGTAACACGAATAACGTAACACGTAACCCTTAACCCGTAAAAAGTAACCATAACACGTAACCCGTAACACATAACACGTAACACGTTTCACGTAACCCTTAACACGTAACACGTAGCCCGTAACGCGTAATACATAACCCGTAACACGTAACACGTAGTCCGTACCATGTAACAATTTAGCCGTAACACTTAACGCCTAACCCGTAACACCTAACCCGTAATCCGTAACACGTAACACTAAATCCGTAATACGTATCCCGTAACACGTAACCCGTAACACTTAACACGTAACCCGTAACACGTAACCCGTAAAACGTACCCCTTAACACGTAACCCGTAACACGTAACCCGTAACACGTAACCCGTAACACGAAACACGTAACACGTAACCCGTAACACATAACCCGTAACACGTAACCCGTAACACGTAACCCGTAACACGTAACCCGTAACACGTAACCCGTAACACGTAACACGTAACCCGTTACACGTAACCCGTAACACGTAACCCGTAACACTTAACCCGTAACACGTAACCCGTAACACTTAACCCGTAACACGTAACCCGTAACACGTAACCCGTAACACGTAACCCGTAACACGTAACCCGTAACACGTAACCCGTAACACGTAACCCGTAACCCGTAACACGTAACCCGTAACACGTAACCCGTAACACGTAACCCGTAACACGTAACCCGTAACACGTAACCCGTAACCCGTAACACGTAACCCGTAACACGTAACCCGTAAACCGTTCACGGAACCCGTAACACGTGACCCGTAACACGTAACCCGTAACACGAAACACTTAACACTAAACACTGAACCCGTAACACGTAAACCGTAACACGTAAACCGTTCAGGTAACACGTAACACGTGACCCGTAACACGTAACCCGTAAAACGTAACCATAACACGTATCCCGTAACCCTTAACACGTAACACGTAGCCCATAACGCGTAACACATAACCCGTAACACATAACATGTATCACAAATCACGTAACACGTAACACGTAGCCCGTACCATGTAACAATTTAGCCGTAACACTTAACGCTTAACCCGTAACACGTAACCCGTAATCCGTAACACTTAACACTAAATCCGTAATACGTATTCCGTAACACGTAACCCGTAAAACTTAACACGTAACCCGTAACACGTAACCCGTAACACGTAACCCGTAACCCGTAACACGTAAACCGTAAAAGGTAACACGAATAACGTAACACGTAACCCTTAACCCGTAACACTTAACCCGTAACGTTCAACAAATAACCCGTAACACGTGACCCGTAACATTTAATCCGTAACACGTAACAGGTAACACGTAAGACGTAACACGTAACATGTAACATGAAACACGTAACACGTATCCCGTAACACGTAACCCGTAACACTTAACCCGTTACAAGTAACCCGTAACACTTAACCCGTAACACGTAACCCGTAACACGTAACCCGTAACACGTAACCCGTAACACGTAAAGCGTTCACGTAAACCGTAACACGTAACCCGTAACACGTATCCCGTAACACGTAACCCGTAACACGTAACCCGTAACACGTAACCCGTAACACGTAACCCGTAACACGTAACCCGTAACACGTAACCCGTAACACGTAACACTTTACCCGTAAAAAGTAACCATAACACGTAACCCGTAACACATAACACGTAACACGTTTCACGTAACCCTTAACACGTAACACGTAGCCCGTAACGCGTAATACATAACCCGTAACACGTAACACGTAGTCCGTACCATGTAACAATTTAGCCGTAACACTTAACGCCTAACCCGTAACACCTAACCCGTAATCCGTAACACGTAACACTAAATCCGTAATACGTATCCCGTAACACGTAACCCGTAACACTTAACACGTAACCCGTAACACGTAACCCGTAAAACGTACCCCTTAACACGTAACCCGTAACACGTAACCCGTAACACGTAACCCGTAACACGAAACACGTAACACGTAACCCGTAACACATAACCCGTAACACGTAACCCGTAACACGTAACCCGTAACACGTAACCCGTAACACGTAACCCGTAACACGTAACACGTAACCCGTTACACGTAACCCGTAACACGTAACCCGTAACACTTAACCCGTAACACGTAACCCGTAACACTTAACCCGTAACACGTAACCCGTAACACGTAACCCGTAACACGTAACCCGTAACACGTAACCCGTAACACGTAACCCGTAACACGTAACCCGTAACCCGTAACACGTAACCCGTAACACGTAACCCGTAACACGTAACCCGTAACACGTAACCCGTAACACGTAACCCGTAACCCGTAACACGTAACCCGTAACACGTAACCCGTAAACCGTTCACGGAACCCGTAACACGTGACCCGTAACACGTAACCCGTAACACGAAACACTTAACACTAAACACTGAACCCGTAACACGTAAACCGTAACACGTAAACCGTTCAGGTAACACGTAACACGTGACCCGTAACACGTAACCCGTAAAACGTAACCATAACACGTATCCCGTAACCCTTAACACGTAACACGTAGCCCATAACGCGTAACACATAACCCGTAACACATAACATGTATCACAAATCACGTAACACGTAACACGTAGCCCGTACCATGTAACAATTTAGCCGTAACACTTAACGCTTAACCCGTAACACGTAACCCGTAATCCGTAACACTTAACACTAAATCCGTAATACGTATTCCGTAACACGTAACCCGTAAAACTTAACACGTAACCCGTAACACGTAACCCGTAACACGTAACCCGTAACCCGTAACACGTAAACCGTAAAAGGTAACACGAATAACGTAACACGTAACCCTTAACCCGTAACACTTAACCCGTAACGTTCAACAAATAACCCGTAACACGTGACCCGTAACATTTAATCCGTAACACGTAACAGGTAACACGTAAGACGTAACACGTAACATGTAACATGAAACACGTAACACGTATCCCGTAACACGTAACCCGTAACACTTAACCCGTTACAAGTAACCCGTAACACTTAACCCGTAACACGTAACCCGTAACACGTAACCCGTAACACGTAACCCGTAACACGTAAAGCGTTCACGTAAACCGTAACACGTAACCCGTAACACGTATCCCGTAACACGTAACCCGTAACACGTAACCCGTAACACGTAACCCGTAACACGTAACCCGTAACACGTAACCCGTAACACGTAACCCGTAACACGTAACCCGTAACACGTAACACTTTACCCGTAAAAAGTAACCATAACACGTAACCCGTAACACATAACACGTAACACGTTTCACGTAACCCTTAACACGTAACACGTAGCCCGTAACGCGTAATACATAACCCGTAACACGTAACACGTAGTCCGTACCATGTAACAATTTAGCCGTAACACTTAACGCCTAACCCGTAACACCTAACCCGTAATCCGTAACACGTAACACTAAATCCGTAATACGTATCCCGTAACACGTAACCCGTAACACTTAACACGTAACCCGTAACACGTAACCCGTAAAACGTACCCCTTAACACGTAACCCGTAACACGTAACCCGTAACACGTAACCCGTAACACGAAACACGTAACACGTAACCCGTAACACATAACCCGTAACACGTAACCCGTAACACGTAACCCGTAACACGTAACCCGTAACACGTAACCCGTAACACGTAACACGTAACCCGTTACACGTAACCCGTAACACGTAACCCGTAACACTTAACCCGTAACACGTAACCCGTAACACTTAACCCGTAACACGTAACCCGTAACACGTAACCCGTAACACGTAACCCGTAACACGTAACCCGTAACACGTAACCCGTAACACGTAACCCGTAACCCGTAACACGTAACCCGTAACACGTAACCCGTAACACGTAACCCGTAACACGTAACCCGTAACACGTAACCCGTAAAACTTAACACGTAACCCGTAACACGTAACCCGTAACACGTAACCCGTAACCCGTAACACGTAAACCGTAAAAGGTAACACGAATAACGTAACACGTAACCCTTAACCCGTAACACTTAACCCGTAACGTTCAACAAATAACCCGTAACACGTGACCCGTAACATTTAATCCGTAACACGTAACAGGTAACACGTAAGACGTAACACGTAACATGTAACATGAAACACGTAACACGTATCCCGTAACACGTAACCCGTAACACTTAATCCGTAACACGTAACACGTAACCCGTAAAACGTAACCTGTAACACGAAACACTTAACACTAAACACGTAACCCGTAAAACGTAACCCGTAACACGTAACCCGTAAAACGTACCCCTTAACACGTAACCCGTAACACGTAACCAGTAACACGTAACCCGTAACACGAAACACGTAACACGTAACCCGTAACACATAACCCGTAACACGTAACCCGTAACACGTAACCCGTAACACGTAACCCGTAACACGTAACCCGTAACACGTAACACGTAACCCGTTACACGTAACCCGTAACACGTAACCCGTAACACTTAACCCGTAACACGTAACCCGTAACACGTAACCCGTAACACGTAACCCGTAACACGTAACCCGTAACACGTAACCCGTAACACGTAACACGTAACCCGTTACACGTAACCCGTAACACGTAACCCGTAACACGTAACCCGTAACACGTAACCCGTAACCCGTAACACGTAACCCGTAACACGTAACCCGTAAACCGTCCACGGAACCCGTAACACGTGACCCGTAACACGTGACCCGTAACACGTAACCCGTAACACGAAACACTTAACACTAAACACTGAACCCGTAACACGTAAACCGTAACACGTAAACCGTTCAGGTAACACGTAACACGTGACCCGTAACACGTAACCCGTAAAACGTAACCATAACACGTATCCCGTAACCCTTAACACGTAACACGTAGCCCATAACGCGTAACACATAACCCGTAACACATAACATGTATCACAAATCACGTAACACGTAACACGTAGCCCGTACCATGTAACAATTTAGCCGTAACACTTAACGCTTAACCCGTAACACGTAACCCGTAATCCGTAACACGTAACACTAAATCCGTAATACGTATCCCGTAACACGTAACCCGTAAAACTTAACACGTAACCCGTAACACGTAACCCGTAACACGTAACCCGTAACCCGTAACACGTAAACCGTAAAACGTAACACGAATAACGTAACACGTAACCCTTAACCCGTAACACTTAACCCGTAACGTTCAACAAATAACCCGTAACACGTGACCCGTAACATTTAATCCGTAACACGTAACAGGTAACACGTAAGACGTAACCCGTAACATGTAACATGAAACACGTAACACGTATCCCGTAACACGTAACCCGTAACACTTAATCCGTAACACGTAACACGTAACCCGTAAAACGTAACCTGTAACACGAAACACTTAACACTAAACACGTAACCCTTAACACGTAACACTTAATCTGTAAAACGTAACCCGTAACACTTAACCCGTAACCTGTAACACTTAACACTTAACACGTAACCCGTAACACGTAACCCGTAACATGTAACCCGTAACAAGTAACCCGTAAAACGTAACCCGTAACACGTAACCCGTAACAAGTAACACGTAACAAGAAACACTTAACACTAAACACTTAACCCGTAACGCGTAACACGTAAACCGTAAAACGTAACACGAATAACGTAACACGTAACCCTTAACCCGTAACACTTAACCCGTAACGTTTAACAAATAACCCGTAACACGTGAACCGTAACACTTAATCCGTAACACGTAACAGGTAACACGTAAGACGTAAAACGTAACATGTAACATGAAACAGGTAACACGTAGTCCGTAACACGTAACACGTAACCCGTAACACGTAACCCGTAACCCGTAACCCGTAACCCGTAACACGTAACCCGTAACACGTAACCCGTAACATGTAACCCGTAACACGTAACCCGTAACACGTAACCCGTAATACGTAACCGGTAACACGTAACCCGTAACACGTAACCCGTAACCCGTAACCCGTAAAACGTAACCCGTAACACGTAACACGTAACCCGTAACACGTAACCCGTAACACGTAACCCGTAACACGTAACCCGTAACAAGTAACCCGCAACACGTAACACGTAACCCGTAACAAGTAACCCGTAACACGTAACCCGTAACCCGTAACACGTAACCCGTAACACGTAACCCGTAACACGTAACCCGTAACAAGTAACCCGTAACAAGTAACCCGTAACACGTAACCCGTAACACGTAACACGAAACCCGTAACACGTAACCCGTATCACGTAACCCGTAACACGTAACCCGTAACAAGTAACCCGTAACACGTAACCCGTAACACGTAACACGAAACCCGTAACACGTAACCCGTATCACGTAACCCGTAACACGTAACCCGTAACACGTAACCCGTTACACGTAACCCGTAACACGTAACCCGTAACACGTAACCCGTAACACGTAACCCGTAACACGTAACCCGTAACACGTAAACCGTAACACGTAACCCGTAACACGTAAAACGTAACACGTAACACGTAACACATAATATTTATTCCGTAACACGTAACACGTATCCCGTAACACGTAACCCGTAAAACGTAACCTGTAACACGAAACACTTAACATTAAACACGTAACCCTTAACCCGTAAAACTTAATCTGTAAAACGTAACCCGTAACACGTAACCCGTAACATGTAACACTTAACACTTAACACGTAACCCGTAACACGTAACACGTAACCCGTAACCCGGAACACGTAACCCGTAACCCGTAACACGTAACCCGTAACACGTAACAGGTAGCCCGTATCACGTAACCCATAACCCGTAACACGTAACACGTAACCCGTAACACGTAACCCGTAACACGTAACCCGTAACACGTAACCCGTAACACGTAACCCGTAACACGTAACACTAAATCCGTAATACGTATCCCGTAACACGTAACCCGTAACACTTAACACGTAACCCGTAACACGTAACCCGTAAAACGTACCCCTTAACACGGAACCCGTAACACGTGACCCGTAACACGTAACCCGTAACACGTAAACCGTTCAGGTAACACGTAACACGTGACCCGTAACACGTAACCCGTAAAACGTAACCATAACACGTATCCCGTAACCCTTAACTCGTAACACGTAGCCCATAACGCATAACACATAACCCGTAACACATAACATGTATCACAAATCACGTAACACGTAACACGTAGCCCGTACCATGTAACAATTTAGCCGTAACACTTAACGCTTAACCCGTAACACGTAACCCGTAATCCGTAACACGTAACACTAAATCCGTAATACGTATCCCGTAACACGTAACCCGTAAAACTTAACACGTAACCCATAACAAGTAACCCGTAACACGTAACCCGTAACCCGTAACACGTAAACCGTAAAACGTAACACGAATAACGTAACACGTAACCCTTAACCCGTAACACTTAACCCGTAACGTTCAACAAATAACCCGTAACACGTGACCCGTAACATTTAATCCGTAACACGTAACAGGTAACACGTAAGACGTAACCCGTAACATGTAACATGAAACACGTAACACGTATCCCGTAACACGTAACCCGTAACACTTAATCCGTAACACGTAACACGTAACCCGTAAAACGTAACCAGTAACACGAAACCCGTAACAAGTAACCCGTAACAAGTAACCCGTAACACGTAACCCGTAACACGTAACACGAAACCCGTAACACGTAACCCGTATCACGTAACCCGTAACACGTAACCCTTAACACGTAACCCGTTACACGTAACCCGTAACCCGTAACCCGTAACACGTAACCCGTAACACGTAACCCGTAACACGTAACCCGTAACACGTAACCCGTAACAATTAACCCGTAACAAGTAACCCGTAACAAGTAACCCGTAACACGTAACCCGTAACACGTAACACGAAACCCGTAACACGTAACCCGTATCACGTAACCCGTAACACGTAACCCTTAACACGTAACCCGTAACACGTAACCCGTAACACGTAACACGTAACCCGTAACACGTAACCCGTAACACGTAACCCGTAACACGTAACCCGTAACATGTAACCCGTAACAAGTAACCCGCAACACGTAACACGTAACCCGTAACAAGTAACCCGTAACACGTAACCCGTAACCCGTAACACGTAACCCGTAACACGTAACCCGTAACACGTAACCCGTAACACGTAACCCGTAACAAGTAACCCGTAACAAGTAACCCGTAACAAGTAACCCGTAACACGTAACCCGTAACACGTAACACGAAACCCGTAACACGTAACCCGTATCACGTAACCCGTAACACGTAACCCGTAACAAGTAACCCGTAACACGTAACCCGTAACACGTAACACGAAACCCGTAACACGTAACCCGTATCACGTAACCCGTAACACGTAACCCGTAACACGTAACCCGTTACACGTAACCCGTAACACGTAACCCGTAACACGTAACCCGTAACACGTAACCCGTAACACGTAACCCGTAACACGTAAACCGTAACACGTAACCCGTAACACGTAAAACGTAACACGTAACACGTAACACATAATATTTATTCCGTAACACGTAACACGTATCCCGTAACACGTAACCCGTAAAACGTAACCTGTAACACGAAACACTTAACATTAAACACGTAACCCTTAACCCGTAAAACTTAATCTGTAAAACGTAACCCGTAACACGTAACCCGTAACCTGTAACACTTAACACTTAACACGTAACCCGTAACACGTAACACGTAACCCGTAACCCGGAACACGTAACCCGTAACCCGTAACACGTAACCCGTAACACGTAACAGGTAGCCCGTATCACGTAACCCATAACCCGTAACACGTAACACGTAACCCGTAACACGTAACCCGTAACACGTAACCCGTAACACGTAACCCGTAACACGCAACCCGTAACACGTAACCCGTAACACGTAACCCGTAACACGTAACCCGTATCACGTAACCCGTAACACGTAACCCGTAACACGTAACCCGTAACACGTAACCCGTAACACGTAACCCGTAACACGTAACCCGTAACACGTAACCCGTAACACGTAACCCGTAACCCGGAACACGTAACCCGTAACACGTAACCCGTAACCCATAACACGTAACCCGTAACACATAACACGTAACACGTATCACGTAACCCGTAACCCGTAACCCGTAACACGTAACACGTAGCCCGTACCATGTAACAATTTAGCCGTAACACTTAACGCCTAACCCTTAACACCTAACCCGTAATCCGTAACACGTAACACTAAATCCGTAATAAGTATCCCGTAACACGTAACCCGTAACACGTAACCCGTAACACGTAACCCGTAACACGTAACCCGTAACACGTAACCCGTAACACGTAACCCGTAACCCGGAACAAATAACCCGTAACCCGTAACACGTAACCCGTAACCCGTAACACGTAACAGGTAGCCCGTATCACGTAACCCGTAACCCGTAACACATAACACGTAACACGCAACCCGTAACACGTAACCCGTAACACGTAACCCGTAACACGTAACCCGTAACACGTAACCCGTAACACGTAACCCGTAACACGTAACCCGTAACACGTAACCCGTAACACGTAACCCGTAACACGTAACCCGTAACACGTAACCCGTAACACGTAACCCGTAACACGTAACCCGTAACCCGGAACACGTAACCCGTAACCCATAACACGTAACCCGTAACACATAACACGTAACACGTATCACGTAACCCGTAACCCGTAACCCGTAACACGTAACACTTAGCCCGTACCATGTAACAATTTAGCCGTAACACTTAACGCCTAACCCGTAACACCTAACCCGTAATCCGTAACACGTAACACTAAATCCGTAATAAGTATCCCGTAACACGTAACCCGTAACACGTAACCCGTAACACGTAACCCGTAACACGTAACCCGTAACACGTAACCCGTAACACGTAACCCGTAACACGTAACCCGTAACCCGGAACAAGTAACCCGTAACACGTAACCCGTAACCCGTAACACGTAACAGGTAGCCCGTATCACGTAACCCGTAACCCGTAACACGTAACACGTAACACGCAACCCGTAACACGTAACCCGTAACACGTAACCCGTAACACGTAACCCGTATCACGTAACCCGTAACACGTAACCCGTAACACGTAACCCGTTACACGTAACCCGTAACACGTAACCCGTAACACGTAAACCGTAACACGTAACCCGTAACACGTTTCCCGTAACACGTAACCCGTAACACGTAACCCGTAACACGTAACCCGTAACCCGTAACCGGTAACACGTAACCCGTAACACGTAACCCGTAAAACATAACCCGTTACACGTAACCCGTAACACGTAACCCGTAACACGTAACCCGTAACACGTAACCCGTAACACGTAACCCGTAACACGTAACCCGTAACACGTAACCCTTAATACGTAACCCGTAACACGTAACCCGTAACACGTAACACATAACACGTAACACGTTTCACGTAACCCTTAACACATAACACGTAGCCCGTAACGCGTAATACGTAACCCGTAACACGTAACACGTAGTCCGTACCATGTAACAATTTAGCCGTAACACTTAACGCCTAACCCTTAACACCTAACCCGTAATCCGTAACACGTAACACTAAATCCGTAATACGTATCCCGTAACACGTAACCCGTAACACTTAACACGTAACCCGTAACACGTAACCCGTAAAACGTACCCCTTAACACGTAACCCGTAACACGTAACCCGTAACACGTAACCCGTATCACGTAACCCGTAACACGTAACCCGTAACACGTAACCCGTTACAAGTAACCCGTAACACTTAACCCGTAACACGTAACCCGTAACACGTAACCCGTAACACGTAACCCGTAACACGTAAAGCGTTCACGTAAACCGTAACACGTAACCCGTAACACGTATCCCGCAACACGTAACCCGTAACACGTAACCCGTAACACGTAACCCGTAACACGTAACCCGTAACACGTAACCCGTAACACGTAACCCGTAACACGTAACCCGTATAACACGAATAACGTAACACATAACATGTATCACAACACGTAACACGTAACCCGTAACCCGTCAACGTAACCCGTAACACGTAACCCGTAACACGTAACACGTAACAAGAAACACTTAACACTAAACACTTAACCCGTAACGCGTAACACGTAAACCGTAAAACGTAACACGAATAACGTAACACGTAACCCTTAACCCGTAACACTTAACCCGTAACGTTTAACAAATAACCCGTAACACGTGAACCGTAACACTTAATCCGTAACACGTAACAGGTAACACGTAAGACGTAACCCGTAACATGTAACATGAAACAGGTAACACGTAGTCCGTAACACGTAACACGTAACACATAATAACGTAACCCGTTAAACGTAACCATAACACGTAAACCGTAACACGTAACCAGTAACACGTATCCCGTAACCCTTAACACGTAACACGTAGCCCATAACGCGTAACACATAACCCGTAACACATAACATGTATCACAAATCACGTAACACGTAACACGTAGCCCGTACCATGTAACAATTTAGCCGTAACACTTAACGCTTAACCCGTAACACGTAACCCGTAATCCGTAACACGTAACACTAAATCCGTAATACGTATCCCGTAACACGTAACCCGTAACACGTAACCCGTAACACGTAACCCGTAACCCGTAACACGTAACCCGTAACACGTAACACTAAACACTTAACCCGTAACGCGTAACACGTAAACCGTAAAACGTAACACGAATAACGTAACACGTAACCCTTAACCCGTAACACTTAACCCGTAACGTTCAACAAATAACCCGTAACACGTGACCCGTAACATTTAATCCGTAACACGTAACAGGTAACACGTAAGACGTAACCCGTAACATGTAACATGAAACACGTAACACGTATCCCGTAACACGTAACCCGTAACACTTAATCCGTAACACGTAACACGTAACCCGTAAAACGTAACCTGTAACACGAAACACTTAACACTAAACACGTAACCCTTAACACGTAACACTTAATCTGTAAAACGTAACCCGTAACACTTAACCCGTAACCTGTAACACTTAACACTTAACACGTAACTCGTAACACGTAACCCGTAACATGTAACCCGTAACAAGTAACCCGTAAAACGTAACCCGTAACACGTAACCCGTAACACGTAACACGTAACAAGAAACACTTAACACTAAACACTTAACCCGTAACGCGTAACACGTAAACCGTAAAACGTAACACGAATAACGTAACACGTAACCCTTAACCCGTAACACTTAACCCGTAACGTTTAACAAATAACCCGTAACACGTGAACCGTAACACTTAATCCGTAACACGTAACAGGTAACACGTAAGACGTAACCCGTAACATGTAACATGAAACAGGTAACACGTAGTCCGTAACACGTAACACGTAACACATAATACTTAATCCGTAACACGTAACACGTATCCCGTGAGACGTAACCCGTAACACTTAATCCGTAACACGTAACACGTAACCCGTAAAACGTAACCTGTAACACAAAACACTTAACACTAAACACGTAACCCTTAACACGTAACACTTAATCTGTAAAACGTAACCCGTAACACGTAACCCGTAACCTGTAACACTTATCACTTAACACGTAACCCGTAACACGTAACCCGTAACCCGTAACCCGTAACCCGTAACACGTAACCCGTAACACGTAACCCGTAACACGTAACCCGTAACACGTAACCCGTAACACGTAAAGCGTTCGAGTAAACCGTAACACGTGACCCGTAACACGTAACCCGTAACACGTAAAGCGTTCGAGTAAACCGTAACACGTGACCCGTAACACGTAACCCGTAACACGTAACCCGTAACACGTAACCCGTAACACGTAACCCGTAACACGTAACCCGTAACACGTAACACGTAACACGTAATATTTATTCCGTAACACGTAACACGTATCCCGTAACACGTAACCCGTAAAACGTAACCTGTAACACGAAACACTTAACATTAAACACGTAACCCTTAACCCGTAAAACTTAATCTGTAAAACGTAACCCGTAACACGTAACCCGTAACCTGTAACACTTAACACTTAACACTTAACCCGTAACACGTAACCCGTAACCCGTAACATGTAACCCGTAACACGTAACCCGTAACACGTAACCCGTAATACGTAACCCGTAACACGTAACCCGTAACACGTAACCCGTAACCCGGAACACGTAACCCGTAACCCGTAACCCGTAACACGTAACCCGTAACACGTAACACGTAACAGGTAGCCCGTATCACGTATCCCGTAACCCGTAACACGTAACACGTAACCCGTAACACGTAACCCGTATCACGTAACCCGTAACACGTAACCCGTAACACGTAACCCGTAACACGTAACCCGTAACACGTAACCCGTAACACGTAACCCGTAACACGTAACCCGTAACAAGTAACCCGTAACCCGGAACACGTAACCCGTAACCCATAACACGTAACCCGTAATACATAACACGTAACACGTATCACGTAACCCGTAACCCGTAACCCGTAACACGTAACACGTAGCCCGTACCATGTAACAATTTAGCCGTAACACTTAACGCCTAACCCGTAACACCTAACCCGTAATCCGTAACACGTAACACTAAATCCGTAATAAGTATCCCGTAACACGTAACCCGTAACACGTAACCCGTAACCCGTAACACGTAACCCGTAACACGTAACCCGTAACACGTAACCCGTAACCCGGAACAAGTAACCCGTAACCCGTAACACGTAACCCGTAACCCGTAACACGTAACCCGTAACACGTAACAGGTAGCCCGTATCACGTAACCCGTAACCCGTAACACGTAACACGTAACACGCAACCCGTAACACGTAACCCGTAACACGTAACCCGTAACACGTAACCCGTATCACGTAACCCGTAACACGTAACCCGTAACACGTAACCCGTTACAAGTAACCCGTAACACTTAACCCGTAACACGTAACCCGTAACACGTAACCCGTAACACGTAACCCGTAACACGTAAAGCGTTCACGTAAACCGTAACACGTAACCCGTAACACGTATCCCGTAACACGTAACCCGTAACACGTAACCCGTAACACGTAACCCGTAACACGTAACCCGTAACACGTAACCCGTAACACGTAACCCGTAACACGTAACACTTTACCCGTAAAAAGTAACCATAACACGTAACCCGTAACACATAACACGTAACACGTTTCACGTAACCCTTAACACGTAACACGTAGCCCGTAACGCGTAATACATAACCCGTAACACGTAACACGTAGTCCGTACCATGTAACAATTTAGCCGTAACACTTAACGCCTAACCCGTAACACCTAACCCGTAATCCGTAACACGTAACACTAAATCCGTAATACGTATCCCGTAACACGTAACCCGTAACACTTAACACGTAACCCGTAACACGTAACCCGTAAAACGTACCCCTTAACACGTAACCCGTAACACGTAACCCGTAACACGTAACCCGTAACACGAAACACGTAACACGTAACCCGTAACACATAACCCGTAACACGTAACCCGTAACACGTAACCCGTAACACGTAACCCGTAACACGTAACCCGTAACCCGTAACACGTAACCCGTTACACGTAACCCGTAACACGTAACCCGTAACACTTAACCCGTAACACGTAACCCGTAACACGTAACCCGTAACACGTAACCCGTAACACGTAACCCGTAACACGTAACCCGTAACACGTAACCCGTAACACGTAACCCGTAACCCGTAACACGTAACCCGTAACACGTAACCCGTAACACGTAACCCGTAACACGTAACCCGTAACACGTAACCCGTAACCCGTAACACGTAACCCGTAACACGTAACCCGTAAACCGTTCACGGAACCCGTAACACGTGACCCGTAACACGTAACCCGTAACACGAAACACTTAACACTAAACACTGAACCCGTAACACGTAAACCGTAACACGTAAACCGTTCAGGTAACACGTAACACGTGACCCGTAACACGTAACCCGTAAAACGTAACCATAACACGTATCCCGTAACCCTTAACACGTAACACGTAGCCCATAACGCGTAACACATAACCCGTAACACATAACATGTATCACAAATCACGTAACACGTAACACGTAGCCCGTACCATGTAACAATTTAGCCGTAACACTTAACGCTTAACCCGTAACACGTAACCCGTAATCCGTAACACGTAACACTAAATCCGTAATACGTATCCCGTAACACGTAACCCGTAAAACTTAACACGTAACCGTAACACGTAACCCGTAACACGTAACCCGTAACCCGTAACCCGTAACCCGTAACACGTAACCCGTAACACGTAACCCGTAACACGTAACCCGTAACACGTAACCCGTAACACGTAACCCGTAACACGTAAAGCGTTCGAGTAAACCGTAACACGTGACCCGTAACACGTAACCCGTAACACGTAAAGCGTTCGAGTAAACCGTAACACGTGACCCGTAACACGTAACCCGTAACACGTAACCCGTAACACGTAACCCGTAACACGTAACCCGTAACACGTAACCCGTAACACGTAACACGTAACACGTAATATTTATTCCGTAACACGTAACACGTATCCCGTAACACGTAACCCGTAAAACGTAACCTGTAACACGAAACACTTAACATTAAACACGTAACCCTTAACCCGTAAAACTTAATCTGTAAAACGTAACCCGTAACACGTAACCCGTAACCTGTAACACTTAACACTTAACACTTAACCCGTAACACGTAACCCGTAACCCGTAACATGTAACCCGTAACACGTAACCCGTAACACGTAACCCGTAATACGTAACCCGTAACACGTAACCCGTAACACGTAACCCGTAACCCGGAACACGTAATCCGTAACCCGTAACACGTAACCCGTAACACGTAACACGTAACAGGTAGCCCGTATCACGTATCCCGTAACCCGTAACACGTAACACGTAACCCGTAACACGTAACCCGTAACACGTAACACGTAACACGTAACCCGTAACACGCAACCCGTAACCCGTAACACGTAACCCGTAACCCGTAACACGTAACCCGTAACACGTAACCCGTATCACGTATCACGTAACCCGTAACACGTAACCCGTAACACGTAACCCGTAACACGTAACCCGTAACACGTAACCCGTAACACGTAACCCGTAACACGTAACCCGTAACCCGGAACACGTAACCCGTAACCCATAACACGTAACCCGTAACACATAACACGTAACACGTATCACGTAACCCGTAACCCGTAACCCGTAACACGTAACACGTAGCCCGTACCATGTAACAATTTAGCCGTAACACTTAACGCCTAACCCGTAACACCTAACCCGTAATCCGTAACACGTAACACTAAATCCGTAATAAGTATCCCGTAACACGTAACCCGTAACACGTAACCCGTAACCCGTAACACGTAACCCGTAACACGTAACCCGTAACACGTAACCCGTAACCCGGAACAAGTAACCCGTAACCCGTAACACGTAACCCGTAACCCGTAACACGTAACCCGTAACACGTAACAGGTAGCCCGTATCACGTAACCCGTAACCCGTAACACGTAACACGTAACACGCAACCCGTAACACGTAACCCGTAACACGTAACCCGTAACACGTAACCCGTATCACGTAACCCGTAACACGTAACCCGTAACACGTAACCCGTTACAAGTAACCCGTAACACTTAACCCGTAACACGTAACCCGTAACACGTAACCCGTAACACGTAACCCGTAACACGTAAAGCGTTCACGTAAACCGTAACACGTAACCCGTAACACGTATCCCGTAACACGTAACCCGTAACACGTAACCCGTAACACGTAACCCGTAACACGTAACCCGTAACACGTAACCCGTAACACGTAACCCGTAACACGTAACACTTTACCCGTAAAAAGTAACCATAACACGTAACCCGTAACACATAACACGTAACACGTTTCACGTAACCCTTAACACGTAACACGTAGCCCGTAACGCGTAATACATAACCCGTAACACGTAACACGTAGTCCGTACCATGTAACAATTTAGCCGTAACACTTAACGCCTAACCCGTAACACCTAACCCGTAATCCGTAACACGTAACACTAAATCCGTAATACGTATCCCGTAACACGTAACCCGTAACACTTAACACGTAACCCGTAACACGTAACCCGTAAAACGTACCCCTTAACACGTAACCCGTAACACGTAACCCGTAACACGTAACCCGTAACACGAAACACGTAACACGTAACCCGTAACACATAACCCGTAACACGTAACCCGTAACACGTAACCCGTAACACGTAACCCGTAACACGTAACCCGTAACACGTAACACGTAACCCGTTACACGTAACCCGTAACACGTAACCCGTAACACTTAACCCGTAACACGTAACCCGTAACACGTAACCCGTAACACGTAACCCGTAACACGTAACCCGTAACACGTAACCCGTAACACGTAACCCGTAACACGTAACCCGTAACACGTAACCCGTAACCCGTAACACGTAACCCGTAACACGTAACCCGTAACACGTAACCCGTAACACGTAACCCGTAACACGTAACCCGTAACCCGTAACACGTAACCCGTAACACGTAACCCGTAAACCGTTCACGGAACCCGTAACACGTGACCCGTAACACGTAACCCGTAACACGAAACACTTAACACTAAACACTGAACCCGTAACACGTAAACCGTAACACGTAAACCGTTCAGGTAACACGTAACACGTGACCCGTAACACGTAACCCGTAAAACGTAACCATAACACGTATCCCGTAACCCTTAACACGTAACACGTAGCCCATAACGCGTAACACATAACCCGTAACACATAACATGTATCACAAATCACGTAACACGTAACACGTAGCCCGTACCATGTAACAATTTAGCCGTAACACTTAACGCTTAACCCGTAACACGTAACCCGTAATCCGTAACACTTAACACTAAATCCGTAATACGTATTCCGTAACACGTAACCCGTAAAACTTAACACGTAACCCGTAACACGTAACCCGTAACACGTAACCCGTAACCCGTAACACGTAAACCGTAAAAGGTAACACGAATAACGTAACACGTAACCCTTAACCCGTAACACTTAACCCGTAACGTTCAACAAATAACCCGTAACACGTGACCCGTAACATTTAATCCGTAACACGTAACAGGTAACACGTAAGACGTAACACGTAACATGTAACATGAAACACGTAACACGTATCCCGTAACACGTAACCCGTAACACTTAATCCGTAACACGTAACACGTAACCCGTAAAACGTAACCTGTAACACGAAACACTTAACACTAAACACGTAACCCGTAAAACGTAACCCGTAACACGTAACCCGTAAAACGTACCCCTTAACACGTAACCCGTAACACGTAACCAGTAACACGTAACCCGTAACACGAAACACGTAACACGTAACCCGTAACACATAACCCGTAACACGTAACCCGTAACACGTAACCCGTAACACGTAACCCGTAACACGTAACCCGTAACACGTAACACGTAACACGTAACCCGTTACACGTAACCCGTAACACGTAACCCGTAACACTTAACCCGTAACACGTAACCCGTAACACGTAACCCGTAACACGTAACCCGTAACACGTAACCCGTAACACGTAACCCGTAACACGTAACCCGTAAACCGTCCACGGAACCCGTAACACGTGACCCGTAACACGTAACCCGTAACACGAAACACTTAACACTAAACACTGAACCCGTAACACGTAAACCGTAACACGTAAACCGTTCAGGTAACACGTAACACGTGACCCGTAACACGTAACCCGTAAAACGTAACCATAACACGTATCCCGTAACCCTTAACACGTAACACGTAGCCCATAACGCGTAACACATAACCCGTAACACATAACATGTATCACAAATCACGTAACACGTAACACGTAGCCCGTACCATGTAACAATTTAGCCGTAACACTTAACGCTTAACCCGTAACACGTAACCCGTAATCCGTAACACGTAACACTAAATCCGTAATACGTATCCCGTAACACGTAACCCGTAAAACTTAACACGTAACCCGTAACACGTAACCCGTAACACGTAACCCGTAACCCGTAACACGTAAACCGTAAAACGTAACACGAATAACGTAACACGTAACCCTTAACCCGTAACACTTAACCCGTAACGTTCAACAAATAACCCGTAACACGTGACCCGTAACATTTAATCCGTAACACGTAACAGGTAACACGTAAGACGTAACCCGTAACATGTAACATGAAACACGTAACACGTATCCCGTAACACGTAACCCGTAACACTTAATCCGTAACACGTAACACGTAACCCGTAAAACGTAACCTGTAACACGAAACACTTAACACTAAACACGTAACCCTTAACACGTAACACTTAATCTGTAAAACGTAACCCGTAACACTTAACCCGTAACCTGTAACACTTAACACTTAACACGTAACCCGTAACACGTAACCCGTAACATGTAACCCGTAACAAGTAACCCGTAAAACGTAACCCGTAACACGTAACCCGTAACAAGTAACACGTAACAAGAAACACTTAACACTAAACACTTAACCCGTAACGCGTAACACGTAAACCGTAAAACGTAACACGAATAACGTAACACGTAACCCTTAACCCGTAACACTTAACCCGTAACGTTTAACAAATAACCCGTAACACGTGAACCGTAACACTTAATCCGTAACACGTAACAGGTAACACGTAAGACGTAAAACGTAACATGTAACATGAAACAGGTAACACGTAGTCCGTAACACGTAACACGTAACACATAATACTTAATCCGTAACACGTAACACGTATCCCGTAAGACGTAACCCGTAACACTTAATCCGTAACACGTAACACGTAACCCGTAAAACGTAACCTGTAACACGAAACACTTAACACTAAACACGTAACCCTTAACACGTAACACTTAATCTGTAAAACGTAACCCGTAACACGTAACCCGTAACCTGTAACACTTATCACTTAACACGTAACCCGTAACACGTAACCCGTAACCCGTAACCCGTAACCCGTAACACGTAACCCGTAACACGTAACCCGTAACACGTAACCCGTAACACGTAACCCGTAATACGTAACCCTTAACACGAAACACTTAACACGAAACACTTAACACTAAACACTTAACCCTAACGCGTAACACCTAACCCGTAATCCGTAACACGTAACACTAAATCCGTAATACGTATCCCGTAACACGTAACCCGTAACACTTAACACGTAACCCGTAACACGTAACCCGTAACACGTAACCCGTAACACGTAACCCTTAACACGTAACCCGTAACACGTAACCCGTAACCCGTAACCCGTAACACGTAACCCGTAACACGTAACCCGTAACACCTAACCCGTAACACGTAACCCGTAACAAGTAACCCGTAACAAGTAACCCGTAACAAGTAACCCGTAACACGTAACCCGTAACACGTAACAGGAAACCCGTAACACGTAACCCGTATCACGTAACCCGTAACACGTAACCCTTAACACGTAACCCGTAACACGTAACCCGTAAAACGTAACCCGTAACACGTAACACGTAACCCGTAACACGTAACCCGTAACACGTAACCCGTAACACGTAACCCGTAACAAGTAACCCGCAACACGTAACAAGTTACCCGTAACAAGTAACCCGTAACAAGAAACACTTAACACTAAACACTTAACCCGTAACGCGTAACACGTAAACCGTAAAACGTAACACGAATAACGTAACACGTAACCCTTAACCCGTAACACTTAACCCGTAACGTTTAACAAATAACCCGTAACACGTGAACCGTAACACTTAATCCGTAACACGTAACAGGTAACACGTAAGACGTAAAACGTAACATGTAACATGAAACAGGTAACACGTAGTCCGTAACACGTAACACGTAACACATAATACTTAATCCGTAACACGTAACACGTATCCCGTAAGACGTAACCCGTAACACTTAATCCGTAACACGTAACACGTAACCCGTAAAACGTAACCTGTAACACGAAACACTTAACACTAAACACGTAACCCTTAACACGTAACACTTAATCTGTAAAACGTAACCCGTAACACGTAACCCGTAACCTGTAACACTTATCACTTAACACGTAACCCGTAACACGTAACCCGTAACCCGTAACCCGTAACCCGTAACACGTAACCCGTAACACGTAACCCGTAACACGTAACCCGTAACACGTAACCCGTAACACGTAACCCGTAACACGTAACCCGTAACACGTAACCCGTAATACGTAACCCTTAACACGAAACACTTAACACGAAACACTTAACACTAAACACTTAACCCTAACACGTAACACCTAACCCGTAATCCGTAACACGTAACACTAAATCCGTAATACGTATCCCGTAACACGTAACCCGTAACACTTAACACGTAACCCGTAACACGTAACCCGTAACACGTAACCCGTAACACGTAACCCTTAAAACGTAACCCGTAACACGTAACCCGTAACCCGTAACCCGTAACACGTAACCCGTAACACGTAACCCGTAACACCTAACCCGTAACACGTAACCCGTAACAAGTAACCCGTAACAAGTAACCCGTAACAAGTAACCCGTAACACGTAACCCGTAACACGTAACACGAAACCCGTAACACGTAACCCGTATCACGTAAACCGTAACACGTAACCCTTAACACGTAACCCGTAACACGTAACCCGTAAAACGTAACCCGTAACACGTAACACGTAACCCGTAACACGTAACCCGTAACACGTAACCCGTAACACGTAACCCGTAACAAGTAACCCGCAACACGTAACAAGTTACCCGTAACAAGTAACCCGTAACACGTAACCCGTAACCCGTAACCCGTAACACGTAACCCGTAACACGTAACCCGTAACACGTAACCCGTAACAAGTAACCCGTAACAAGTAACCCGTAACAAGTAACCCGTAACACGTAACCCGTAACACGTAACACGAAACCCGTAACACGTAACCCGTATCACGTAACCCGTAACACGTAACCCGTAACACGTAACCCGTTACACGTAACCCGTAACACGTAACCCGTAACACGTAACCCGTAACACGTAACCCGTAACACGTAACCCGTAACCCGTAACACGTAACCCGTAACACGTAAACCGTAACACGTAACCCGTAACACGTAACCCGTAACACGTAACCCGTAACACGTAACCCGTAACACGTAAAGCGTTCGAGTAAACCGTAACACGTGACCCGTAACACGTAACCCGTAACACGTAACACGTAACACGTAACACGTAACACGTAACACGTAACACGTAACACATAATATTTATTCCGTAACACGTAACACGTATCCCGTAACACGTAACCCGTAAAACGTAACCTGTAACACGAAACACTTAACATTAAACACGTAACCCTTAACCCGTAAAACTTAATCTGTAAAACGTAACCCGTAACACGTAACCCGTAACCTGTAACACTTAACACTTAACACGTAACCCGTAACACGTAACCCGTAACCCGGAACACGTAACCCGTAACCCGTAACACGTAACCCGTAACACGTAACAGGTAGCCCGTATCACGTAACCCATAACCCGTAACCCGTAACACGTAACCCGTAACACGTAACCCGTAACACGTAACCCGTAACACGTAACCCGTAACACGCAACCCGTAACACGTAACCCGTAACACGTAACCCGTAACACGTAACCCGTAACACGTAACCCGTATCACGTAACCCGTAACACGTAACCCGTAACACGTAACCCGTAACACGTAACCCGTAACACGTAACCCGTAACACGTAACCCGTAACACGTAACCCGTAACCCGGAACACGTAACCCGTAACCCATAACACGTAACCCGTAACACATAACACGTAACACGTATCACGTAACCCGTAACCCGTAACCCGTAACACGTAACACGTAGCCCGTACCATGTAACAATTTAGCCGTAACACTTAACGCCTAACCCGTAACACCTAACCCGTAATCCGTAACACGTAACACTAAATCCGTAATAAGTATCCCGTAACACGTAACCCGTAACACGTAACCCGTAACACGTAACCCGTAACACGTAACCCGTAACACGTAACCCGTAACACGTAACCCGTAACCCGGAACAAGTAACCCGTAACCCGTAACACGTAACCCGTAACCCGTAACACGTAACAGGTAGCCCGTATCACGTAACCCGTAACCCGTAACACATAACACGTAACACGCAACCCGTAACACGTAACCCGTAACACGTAACCCGTAACACGTAACCCGTATCACGTAACCCGTAACACGTAACCCTTAACACGTAACCCGTTACACGTAACCCGTAACACGTAACCGTAACACGTAACCCGTAACACGTAACCCGTAACACGTAACCCGTAACACGTAAAGCGTTCACGTAAACCGTAACACGTAACCCGTAACACGTTTCCCGTAACACGTAACCCGTAACGCGTAACCCGTAACACGTAACCCGTAACACGTAACCCGTAACACGTAACCCGTAACACGTAACCCGTAACACGTAACCCGTAACACGTAACCCGTAACACGTAACCCGTAACACGTAACACTTAACCCGTAACGTTTAACAAATAACCCGTAACACGTGAACCGTAACACTTAATCCGTAACACGTAACAGGTAACACGTAAGACGTAAAACGTAACATGTAACATGAAACAGGTAACACGTAGTCCGTAACACGTAACACGTAACACATAATACTTAATCCGTAACACGTAACACGTATCCCGTAAGACGTAACCCGTAACACTTAATCCGTAACACGTAACACGTAACCCGTAAAACGTAACCTGTCACACGAAACACTTAACACTAAACACGTAACCCTTAACACGTAACACTTAATCTGTAAAACGTAACCCGTAACACGTAACCCGTAACCTGTAACACTTATCACTTAACACGTAACCCGTAACACGTAACCCGTAACCCGTAACCCGTAACCCGTAACACGTAACCCGTAACACGTAACCCGTAACACGTAACCCGTAACACGTAACCCGTAACACGTAACCCGTAACACGTAACCCGTAACACGTAACCCGTAATACGTAACCCTTAACACGAAACACTTAACACTAAACACTTAACCCTAACGCGTAACACCTAACCCGTAATCCGTAACACGTAACACTAAATCCGTAATACGTATCCCGTAACACGTAACCCGTAACACTTAACACGTAACCCGTAACACGTAACCCGTAGAACTTACCCCTTAACACGTAACCCGTAACACGTAACCCGTAACACGTAACCCGTAACACGTAACCCGTAACACGTAACCCTTAACACGTAACCCGTAACACGTAACCCGTAACCCGTAACACGTAACCCGTAACACGTAACCCGTAACACGTAACCCGTAACACGTAACCCGTAACAAGTAACCCGTAACAAGTAACCCGTAACAAGTAACCCGTAACAAGTAACCCGTAACACGTAACCCGTAACACGTAACACGAAACCCGTAACACGTAACCCGTATCACGTAACCCGTAACACGTAACCCTTAACACGTAACCCGTAACACGTAACCCGTAAAACGTAACCCGTAACACGTAACACGTAACCCGTAACACGTAACCCGTAACACGTAACCCGTAACACGTAACCCGTAACAAGTAACCCGCAACACGTAACAAGTTACCCGTAACAAGTAACCCGTAACACGTAACCCGTAACCCGTAACACGTAACCCGTAACACGTAACCCGTAACACGTAACCCGTAACAAGTAACCCGTAACAAGTAACCCGTAACAAGTAACCCGTAACACGTAACCCGTAACACGTAACACGAAACCCGTAACACGTAACCCGTATCACGTAACCCGTAACACGTAACCCGTAACACGTAACCCGTTACACGTAACCCGTAACACGTAACCCGTAACACGTAACCCGTAACACGTAACCCGTAAAACGTAACCCGTAACACGTAACCCGTAACACGTAAACCGTAACACGTAACCCGTAACACGTAACCCGTAACACGTAACCCGTAACACGTAACCCGTAACACGTAAAGCGTTCGAGTAAACCGTAACACGTGACCCGTAACACGTAACCCGTAACACGTAACACGTAACACGTAACACGTAACACATAATATTTATTCCGTAACACGTAACACGTATCCCGTAACACGTAACCCGTAAAACGTAACCTGTAACACGAAACACTTAACATTAAACACGTAACCCTTAACCCGTAAAACTTAATCTGTAAAACGTAACCCGTAACACGTAACCCGTAACCTGTAACACTTAACACTTAACACGTAACCCGTAACACGTAACCCGTAACCCGGAACACGTAACCCGTAACCCGTAACACGAAACCCGTAACACGTAACAGGTAGCCCGTATCACGTAACCCGTAACCCGTAACACATAACACGTAACACGCAACCCGTAACACGTAACCCGTAACACGTAACCCGTAACACGTAACCCGTATCACGTAACCCGTAACACGTAACCCTTAACACGTAACCCGTTACACGTAACCCGTAACACGTAACCGTAACACGTAACCCGTAACACGTAACCCGTAACACGTAACCCGTAACACGTAAAGCGTTCACGTAAACCGTAACACGTAACCCGTAACACGTTTCCCGTAACACGTAACCCGTAACGCGTAACCCGTAACACGTAACCCGTAACCCGTAACACGTAACCCGTAACACGTAACCCGTAACACGTAACCCGTAACACGTAACCCGTAACACGTAACCCGTAACACGTAACCCGTAACACGTAACACTTAACCCGTAACGTTTAACAAATAACCCGTAACACGTGAACCGTAACACTTAATCCGTAACACGTAACAGGTAACACGTAAGACGTAAAACGTAACATGTAACATGAAACAGGTAACACGTAGTCCGTAACACGTAACACGTAACACATAATACTTAATCCGTAACACGTAACACGTATCCCGTAAGACGTAACCCGTAACACTTAATCCGTAACACGTAACACGTAACCCGTAAAACGTAACCTGTAACACGAAACACTTAACACTAAACACGTAACCCTTAACACGTAACACTTAATCTGTAAAACGTAACCCGTAACACGTAACCCGTAACCTGTAACACTTATCACTTAACACGTATCCCGTAACACGTAACCCGTAACCCGTAACCCGTAACCCGTAACACGTAACCCGTAACACGTAACCCGTAACACGTAACCCGTAACACGTAACCCGTAACACGTAACCCGTAACACGTAACCCGTAACACGTAACCCGTAATACGTAACCCTTAACACGAAACACTTAACACTAAACACTTAACCCTAACGCGTAACACCTAACCCGTAATCCGTAACACGTAACACTAAATCCGTAATACGTATCCCGTAACACGTAACCCGTAACACTTAACACGTAACCCGTAACACGTAACCCGTAAAACTTACCCCTTAACACGTAACCCGTAACACGTAACCCGTAACACGTAACCCGTAACACGTAACCCTTAACACGTAACCCGTAACACGTAACCCGTAACCCGTAACCCGTAACACGTAACCCGTAACACGTAACACGTAACCCGTAACACGTAACCCGTAACAAGTAACCCGTAACAAGTAACCCGTAACAAGTAACCCGTAACAAGTAACCCGTAACACGTAACCCGTAACACGTAACACGAAACCCGTAACACGTAACCCGTATCACGTAACCCGTAACACGTAACCCTTAACACGTAACCCTTAACACGTAACCCGTAACACGTAACCCGTAAAACGTAACCCGTAACACGTAACACGTAACCCGTAACACGTAACCCGTAACACGTAACCCGTAACACGTAACCCGTAACAAGTAACCCGCAACACGTAACAAGTTACCCGTAACAAGTAACCCGTAACACGTAACCCGTAACCCGTAACACGTAACCCGTAACACGTAACCCGTAACACGTAACCCGTAACCCGTAACCCGTAACACGTAACCCGTAACACGTAACCCGTAACAAGTAACCCGCAACACGTAACAAGTTACCCGTAACAAGTAACCCGTAACACGTAACCCGTAACCCGTAACACGTAACCCGTAACACGTAACCCGTAACACGTAACCCGTAACACGTAACCCGTAACAAGTAACCCGTAACAAGTAACCCGTAACAAGTAACCCGTAACACGTAACCCGTAACACGTAACACGAAACCCGTAACACGTAACCCGTATCACGTAACCCGTAACACGTAACCCGTAACACGTAACCCGTTACACGTAACCCGTAACACGTAACCCGTAACCCGTAACCCGTAACACGTAACACGTAACCCGTAACACGTAACCCGTAACACGTAACCCGTAACACGTAACCCGTAACACGTAACCCGTAACACGTAACCCGTAACACGTAAAGCGTTCGAGTAAACCGTAACACGTGACCCGTAACACGTAACCCGTAACACGTAACACGTAACACGTAACACGTAACACGTAACACATAATATTTATTCCGTAACACGTAACACGTATCCCGTAACACGTAACTCGTAAAACGTAACCTGTAACACGAAACACTTAACATTAAACACGTAACCCTTAACCCGTAAAACTTAATCTGTAAAACGTAACCCGTAACACGTAACCCGTAACCTGTAACACTTAACACTTAACACGTAACCCGTAACACGTAACCCGTAACCCGGAACACGTAACCCGTAACCCGTAACACGTAACCCGTAACACGTAACAGGTAGCCCGTATCACGTAACCCATAACCCGTAACACGTAACACGTAACCCGTAACACGTAACCCGTAACACGTAACCCGTAACACGTAACCCGTAACACGTAACCCGTAACACGTAACCCGTAACCCGTAACCCGTAACACGTAACCCGTATCACGTAACAAGTAACCCGTAACCCGTAACACGTAACACGCAACCCGTAACACGTAACCCGTAACACGTAACCCGTAACACGTAACCCGTAACACGTAACCCGTAACACGTAACCCGTAACCCGGAATACGTAACCCGTAACCCGTAACACGTAACCCGTAACACATAACACGTAACACGTATCACGTAACCCGTAACCCGTAACCCGTAACACGTAACACGTAGCCCGTACCATGTAACAATTTAGCCGTAACACTTAACGCCTAACCCGTAACACCTAACCCGTAATCCGTGACACGTAACACTAAATCCGTAATAAGTATCCCGTAACACGTAACCCGTAACACGTAACCCGTAACACGTAACCCGTAACACGTAACCCGTAACACGTAACCCGTAACACGTAACCCGTAACCCGGAACAAGTAACCCGTAACCCGTAACACGTAACCCGTAACCCGTAACACGTAACAGGTAGCCCGTATCACGTAAACCGTAACCCGTAACACATAACACGTAACACGCAACCCGTAACACGTAACCCGTAACACGTAACCCGTAACACGTAACCCGTATCACGTAACCCGTAACACGTAACCCGTAACACGTAACCCGTTACACGTAACCCGTAACCCGTAACACGTAACCCGTAACACGTAACCCGTAACACGTAACCCGTAACACGTAACCCGTAACACGTAAAGCGTTCACGTAAACCGTAACACGTAACCCGTAACACGTTTCCCGTAACACGTAACCCGTAACGCGTAACCCGTAACACGTAACCCGTAACCCGTAACACGTAACCCGTAACACGTAACCCGTAACACGTAACCCGTAACACGTAACCCGTAACACGTAACCCGTAACACGTAACCCGTAACACGTAACCCGTAACACGTAACCCGTAACACGTAACACTTTACCCGTAAAAAGTAACCATAACACGTAACCCGTAACACATAACACGTAACACGTTTCACGTAACCCTTAACACATAACACGTAGCCCGTAACGCGTAATACGTAACCCGTAACACGTAACACGTAGTCCGTACCATGTAACAATTTAGCCGTAACACTTAACGCCTAACCAGTAACACCTAACCCGTATCACGTAACCCGTAACACGTAACCCGTAACACGTAACCCGTTACACGTAACACGTAACCCGTAACACGTAACCCGTAACACGTAAAGCGTTCACGTAAACCGTAACACGTAACCCGTAACACGTTTCCCGTAACACGTAACCCGTAACACGTAACCCGTAACACGTAACCCGTAACACGTAACCCGTAACACGTAACCCGTAACACGTAACCCGTAACACGTAACACTTTACCCGTAAAAAGTAACCATAACACGTAACCCGTAACACATAACACGTAACACGTTTCACGTAACCCTTAACACGTAACACGTAGCCCGTAACGCGTAATACATAACCCGTAACACGTAACACGTAGTCCGTACCATGTAACTATTTAGCCGTAACACTTAACGCCTAACCCGTAACACCTAACACGTAATCCGTAACAGGTAACACTAAATCCGTAATACGTATCCCGTAACACGTAACCCGTAACACTTAACACGTAACCCGTAACACGTAACCCGTAAAACGTACCCCTTAACACGTAACCCGTAACACGTAACCCGTAACACGTAACCCGTAACACGTAACCCGTAACACGTATCCCGTAACACGTAACCCGTAACACGTAACCCGTAACACGTAACACGTAACACGTAACACGTAACCCGTTACACGTAACCCGTAACACGTAACCCGTAACACTTAACCCGTAACACGTAACCCGTAACACATAACCCGTAACACGTAACACGTAACCCGTAAACCGTTCACGGAACCCGTAACACGTAACCCGTAACACGTAACACGTAACCCGTAACACGTAACCCGTAACACTGAACCCGTAACACGTAAACCGTAACACGTAAACCGTTCAGGTAACACGTAACACGTGACCCGTAACACGTAACCCGTAAAACGTAACCATAACACGTAAACCGTAACACGTAACCAGTAACACGTATCCCGTAACCCTTAACACGTAACACGTAGCCCATAACGCGTAACACATAACCCGTAACACATAACATGTATCACAAATCACGTAACACGTAACACGTAGCCCGTACCATGTAACAATTTAGCCGTAACACTTAACGCTTAACCCGTAACACGTAACCCGTAATCCGTAACACGTAACACTAAATCCGTAATACGTATCCCGTAACACGTAACCCGTAACACGTAACCCGTAACACGTAACCCGTAACCCGTAACACGTAACCCGTAACACGTAACACGAAACACTTAACACTAAACACTTAACCCGTAACGCGTAACACGTAAACCGTAAAACGTAACACGAATAACGTAACACGTAACCCTTAACCCGTAACACTTAACCCGTAACGTTCAACAAATAACCCGTAACACGTGACCCGTAACATTTAATCCGTAACACGTAACAGGTAACACGTAAGACGTAACCCGTAACATGTAACATGAAACACGTAACACGTATCCCGTAACACGTAACCCGTAACACTTAATCCGTAACACGTAACACGTAACCCGTAAAACGTAACCTGTAACACGAAACACTTAACACTAAACACGTAACCCTTAACACGTAACACTTAATCTGTAAAACGTAACCCGTAACACTTAACCCGTAACCTGTAACACTTAACACTTAACACGTAACTCGTAACACGTAACCCGTAACATGTAACCCGTAACAAGTAACCCGTAAAACGTAACCCGTAACACGTAACCCGTAACACGTAACACGTAACAAGAAACACTTAACACTAAACACTTAACCCGTAACGCGTAACACGTAAACCGTAAAACGTAACACGAATAACGTAACACGTAACCCTTAACCCGTAACACTTAACCCGTAACGTTTAACAAATAACCCGTAACACGTGAACCGTAACACTTAATCCGTAACACGTAACAGGTAACACGTAAGACGTAACCCGTAACATGTAACATGAAACAGGTAACACGTAGTCCGTAACACGTAACACGTAACACATAATACTTAATCCGTAACACGTAACACGTATCCCGTGAGACGTAACCCGTAACACTTAATCCGTAACACGTAACACGTAACCCGTAAAACGTAACCTGTAACACGAAACACTTAACACTAAACACGTAACCCTTAACACGTAACACTTAATCTGTAAAACGTAACCCGTAACACGTAACCCGTAACACGTAAAGCGTTCACGTAAACCGTAACACGTAACCCGTAACACGTTTCCCGTAACACGTAACCCGTAACACGTAACCCGTAACACGTAACCCGTAACCCGTAACCGGTAACACGTAACCCGTAACACGTAACCCGTAACACATAACCCGTAACACGTAACCCGTAACACGTAACCCGTAACACGTAACCCGTAACACGTAACCCGTAACACGTAACCCGTAACACGTAACCCGTAACACGTAACACTTTACCCGTAAAAAGTAACTATAACACGTAACCCGTAACACATAACACGTAACACGTTTCACGTAACCCTTAACACATAACACGTAGCCCGTAACGCGTAATACGTAACCCGTAACACGTAACACGTAGTCCGTACCATGTAACAATTTAGCCGTAACACTTAACGCCTAACCCTTAACACCTAACCCGTAATCCGTAACACGTAACACTAAATCCGTAATACGTATCCCGTAACACGTAACCCGTAACACTTAACACGTAACCCGTAACACGTAACCCGTAAAACGTACCCCTTAACACGTAACCCGTAACACGTAACCCGTAACACGTAACCCGTAACACGTAACCCGTATCACGTAACCCGTAACACGTAACCCGTAACACGTAACCCGTTACAAGTAACCCGTAACACTTAACACGTAACCCGTAACACGTAACCCGTAACACGTAACCCGTAACACGTAAAGCGTTCACGTAAACCGTAACACGTAACCCGTAACACGTATCCCGTAACACGTAACCCGTAACACGTAACCCGTAACACGTAACCCGTAACACGTAACCCGTAACACGTAACCCGTAACACGTAACCCGTAACACGTAACCCGTAACACGTAACCCGTAACACGTAACACTTTACCCGTAAAAAGTAACCATAACACGTAACCCGTAACACATAACACGTAACACGTTTCACGTAACCCTTAACACGTAACACGTAGCCCGTAACGCGTAATACATAACCCGTAACACGTAACACGTAGTCCGTACCATGTAACTATTTAGCCGTAACACTTAACGCCTAACCCGTAACACCTAACACGTAATCCGTAACAGGTAACACTAAATCCGTAATACGTATCCCGTAACACGTAACCCGTAACACTTAACACGTAACCCGTAACACGTAACCCGTAAAACGTACCCCTTAACACGTAACCCGTAACACGTAACCCGTAACACGTAACCCGTAACACATAACCCGTAACACGTATCCCGTAACACGTAACCCGTAACACGTAACCCGTAACACGTAACCCGTAACACGTAACACGTAACCCGTTACACGTAACCCGTAACACGTAACCCGTAACACTTAACCCGTAACACGTAACCCGTAACACATAACCCGTAACACGTAACCCGTAACACGTAACCCGTAACACGTAACCCGTAACACGTAACCCGTAACACGTAACACGTAACACGTAACACGTAACCCGTAACACGTAACCCGTAACACGTAACCCGTAACCCGTAACACGTAACCCGTAACACGTAACCCGTAACACGTAACACGTAACCCGTAACACGTAACCCGTAATACGTAACCCGTAACACTAAACACTTAAACCTAACGCGTAACACGTAACCCGTAAACCGTTCACGGAACCCGTAACACGTGACCCGTAACACGTAACCCGTAACACGAAACACTTAACACTAAACACTGAACCCGTAACACGTAAACCGTAACACGTAAACCGTTCAGGTAACACGTAACACGTGACCCGTAACACGTAACCCGTAAAACGTAACCATAACACGTAAACCGTAACACGTAACCAGTAACACGTATCCCGTAACCCTTAACACGTAACACGTAGCCCATAACGCGTAACACATAACCCGTAACACATAACATGTATCACAAATCACGTAACACGTAACACGTAGCCCGTACCATGTAACAATTTAGCCGTAACACTTAACGCTTAACCCGTAACACGTAACCCGTAATCCGTAACACGTAACACTAAATCCGTAATACGTATCCCGTAACACGTAACCCGTAACACGTAACCCGTAACACGTAACCCGTAACCCGTAACACGTAACCCGTAACACGTAACACGAAACACTTAACACTAAACACTTAACCCGTAACGCGTAACACGTAAACCGTAAAACGTAACACGAATAACGTAACACGTAACCCTTAACCCGTAACACTTAACCCGTAACGTTCAACAAATAACCCGTAACACGTGACCCGTAACATTTAATCCGTAACACGTAACAGGTAACACGTAAGACGTAACCCGTAACATGTAACATGAAACACGTAACACGTATCCCGTAACACGTAACCCGTAACACTTAATCCGTAACACGTAACACGTAACCCGTAAAACGTAACCTGTAACACGAAACACTTAACACTAAACACGTAACCCTTAACACGTAACACTTAATCTGTAAAACGTAACCCGTAACACTTAACCCGTAACCTGTAACACTTAACACTTAACACGTAACTCGTAACACGTAACCCGTAACATGTAACCCGTAACAAGTAACCCGTAAAACGTAACCCGTAACACGTAACCCGTAACACGTAACACGTAACAAGAAACACTTAACACTAAACACTTAACCCGTAACGCGTAACACGTAAACCGTAAAACGTAACACGAATAACGTAACACGTAACCCTTAACCCGTAACACTTAACCCGTAACGTTTAACAAATAACCCGTAACACGTGAACCGTAACACTTAATCCGTAACACGTAACAGGTAACACGTAAGACGTAACCCGTAACATGTAACATGAAACAGGTAACACGTAGTCCGTAACACGTAACACGTAACACATAATACTTAATCCGTAACACGTAACACGTATCCCGTGAGACGTAACCCGTAACACTTAATCCGTAACACGTAACACGTAACCCGTAAAACGTAACCTGTAACACGAAACACTTAACACTAAACACGTAACCCTTAACACGTAACACTTAATCTGTAAAACGTAACCCGTAACACGTAACCCGTAACCTGTAACACTTATCACTTAACACGTAACCCGTAACACGTAACCCGTAACCCGTAACCCGTAACCCGTAACACGTAACCCGTAACACGTAACCCGTAACACGTAACCCGTAACACGTAAAGCGTTCGAGTAAACCGTAACACGTAACCCGTAACACGTAACCCGTAACACGTAACCCGTAACACGTAACCCGTAACACGTAACCCGTAACACGTAACCCGTAACACGTAACCCGTAACACGTAACCCGTAACACGTAACACGTAACACATAATATTTATTCCGTAACAAGTAACACGTATCCCGTAACACGTAACCCATAAAACGTAACCTCTAACACGAAACACTTAACATTAAACACGTAACCCTTAACCCGTAAAACTTAATCTGTAAAACGTAACCCGTAACACGTAACCCGTAACCTGTAACACTTAACACTTAACACTTAACCCGTAACACGTAACCCGTAACCCGTAACATGTAACCCGTAACACGTAACCCGTAACACGTAACCCGTAATACGTAACCCGTAACACGTAACCCGTAACCCGGAACACGTAACCCGTAACCCGTAACACGTAACCCGTAACCCGTAACACGTAACAGGTAGCCCGTATCACGTATCCCGTAACCCGTAACACGTAACACGTAACCCGTAACACGTAACCCGTAACACGTAACCCGTAACACGTAACCCGTAACACGCAACCCGTAACACGTAACCCGTAACACGTAACCCGTAACACGTAACCCGTAACACGTAACCCGTAACACGTAACCCGTAACACGTAACCCGTAACACGTAACCCGTAACACGTAACACGTAACACGTAACCCGTAACACGTAACCCGTAACACGTAACCCGTAACACGTAACCCGTAACACGTAACCCGTAACACGTAACCCGTAACCCGGAACACGTAACCCGTAACCCATAACACGTAACCCGTAACACATAACACGTAACACGTATCACGTAACCCGTAACCCGTAACACGTAACACGTAGCCCGTACCATGTAACAATTTAGCCGTAACACTTAACGCCTAACCCGTAACACCTAACCCGTAATCCGTAACACGTAACACTAAATCCGTAATAAGTATCCCGTAACACGTAACCCGTAACCCGGAACAAGTAACCCGTAACCCGTAACACGTAACCCGTAACCCGTAACACGTAACCCGTAACACGTAACAGGTAGCCCGTATCACGTAACCCGTAACCCGTAACACGTAACACGTAACACGCAACCCGTAACACGTAACCCGTAACACGTAACCCGTAACACGTAACCCGTATCACGTAACCCGTAACACGTAACCCGTAACACGTAACCCGTTACAAGTAACCCGTAACACTTAACCCGTAACACGTAACCCGTAACACGTAACCCGTAACACGTAAAGCGTTCACGTAAACCGTAACACGTAACCCGTAACACGTATCCCGTAACACGTAACCCGTAACACGTAACCCGTAACACGTAACCCGTAACACGTAACCCGTAACACGTAACCCGTAACACGTAACACTTTACCCGTAACACTTTACCCGTAAAAAGTAACCATAACACGTAACCCGTAACACATAACACGTAACACGTTTCACGTAACCCTTAACACGTAACACGTAGCCCGTAACGCTTAATACATAACCCGTAACACGTAACACGTAGTCCGTACCATGTAACAATTTAGCCGTAACACTTAACGCCTAACCCGTAACACCTAACCCGTAATCCGTAACACGTAACACTAAATCCGTAATACGTATCCCGTAACACGTAACCCGTAACACTTAACACGTAACCCGTAACACGTAACCCGTAAAACGTACCCCTTAACACGTAACCCGTAACACGTAACCCGTAACACGTAACCCGTAACACGAAACACGTAACACGTAACCCGTAACACATAACCCGTAACACGTAACCCGTAACACGTAACCCGTAACACGTAACCCGTAACACGTAACCCGTAACACGTAACACGTAACCCGTTACACGTAACCCGTAACACGTAACCCGTAACACGTAACCCGTAACACGTAACCCGTAACACGTAACCCGTAACACGTAACCCGTAACACGTAACCCGTAACACGTAACACGTAACCCGTAACACGTAACCCGTAACACGTAACCCGTAACACGTAACCCGTAACACGTAACCCGTAACACGTAACACGTAACCCGTAACACGTAACCCGTAACACGTAACCCGTAACACGTAACCCGTAACACTAAACACTTAAACCTAACGCGTAACACGTAACCCGTAAACCGTTCACGGAACCCGTAACACGTGACCCGTAACACGTAACCCGTAACACGAAACACTTAACACTAAACACTGAACCCGTAACACGTAAACCGTAACACGTAAACCGTTCAGGTAACACGTAACACGTGACCCGTAACAAGTAACCCGTAAAACGTAACCATAACACGTATCCCGTAACCCTTAACACGTAACACGTAGCCCATAACGCGTAACACATAACCCGTAACACATAACATGTATCACAAATCACGTAACACGTAACACGTAGCCCGTACCATGTAACAATTTAGCCGTAACACTTAACGCTTAACCCGTAACACGTAACCCGTAATCCGTAACACGTAACACTAAATCCGTGATACGTATCCCGTAACACGTAACCCGTAAAACTTAACACGTAACCCGTAACACGTAACCCGTAACACGTAACCCGTAACCCGTAACACGTAACCCGTAACACGTAACACGAAACACTTAACACTAAACACTTAACCCGTAACGCGTAACACGTAAACCGTAAAACGTAACACGAATAACGTAACACGTAACCCTTAACCCGTAACACTTAACCCGTAACGTTCAACAAATAACCCGTAACACGTGACCCGTAACATTTAATCCGTAACACGTAACAGGTAACACGTAAGACGTAACCCGTAACATGTAACATGAAACACGTAACACGTATCCCGTAACACGTAACCCGTAACACTTAATCCGTAACACGTAACACGTAACCCGTAAAACGTAACCTGTAACACGAAACACTTAACACTAAACACGTAACCCTTAACACGTAACACTTAATCGGTAAAACGTAACCCGTAACACTTAACCCGAAACCTGTAACACTTAACACTTAACACGTAACCCGTAACACGTAACCCGTAACATGTAACCCGTAACAAGTAACCCGTAAAACGTAACCCGTAACACGTAACCCGTAACACGTAACACGTAACAAGAAACACTTAACACTAAACACTTAACCCGTAACGCGTAACACGTAAACCGTAAAACGTAACACGAATAACGTAACACGTAACCCTTAACCCGTAACACTTAACCCGTAACGTTTAACAAATAACCCGTAACACGTGAACCGTAACACTTAATCCGTAACACGTAACAGGTAACACGTAAGACGTAACCCGTAACATGTAACATGAAACAGGTAACACGTAGTCCGTAACACGTAACACGTAACACATAATACTTAATCCGTAACACGTAACACGTATCCCGTGAGACGTAACCCGTAACACTTAATCCGTAACACGTAACACGTAACCCGTAAAACGTAACCTGTAACACGAAACACTTAACACTAAACACGTAACCCTTAACACGTAACACTTAATCTGTAAAACGTAACCCGTAACACGTAACCCGTAACCTGTAACACTTATCACTTAACACGTAACCCGTAACACGTAACCCGTAACCCGTAACCCGTAACACGTAACCCGTAACACGTAACCCGTAACACGTAACCCGTAACACGTAACCCGTAACACGTAACCCGTAATACGTAACCCTTAACACGAAACACTTAACACTAAACACTTAACCCTAACGCGTAACACCTAACCCGTAATCCGTAACACGTAACACTAAATCCGTAATACGTATCCCGTAACACGTAACCCGTAACACTTAACACGTAACCCGTAACACGTAACCCGTAAAACTTACCCCTTACCACGTAACCCGTAACACGTAACCCGTAACACGTAACCCGTAACACGTAACCCGTAACACGTAACCCGTAACACGTAACCCGTAACACGTAACCCGTAACAAGTAACCCGTAACACGTAACACGAATAACGTAACAGGTAACCCTTAACCCGTAACACTTAACCTGTAACGTTCAACAAATAACCCGTAACACGTGACCCGTAACATTTAATCCGTAACACGTAACAGGTAACACGTAAGACGTAACCCGTAACATGTAACATGAAACACGTAACACGTATCCCGTAACACGTAACCCGTAACACTTAATCCGTAACACGTAACACGTTACCCGTAAAACGTAACCTGTAACACGAAACACTTAACACTAAACACGTAACCCTTAACACGTAACACTTAATCTGTAAAACGTAACCCGTAACACTTAACCCGTAACCTGTAACACTTAACACTTAACACGTAACCCGTAACACGTAACCCGTAACATGTAACCCGTAACAAGTAACCCGTAAAACGTAACCCGTAACACGTAACCCGTAACACGTAACACGTAACAAGAAACACTTAACACTAAACACTTAACCCGTAACGCGTAACACGTAAACCGTAAAACGTAACACGAATAACGTAACACGTAACCCTTAACCCGTAACACTTAACCCGTAACGTTTAACAAATAACCCGTAACACGTGGACCGTAACACTTAATCCGTAACACGTAACAGGTAACACGTAAGACGTAACCCGTAACATGTAACATGAAACAGGTAACACGTAGTCCGTAACACGTAACACGTAACACATAATACTTAATCCGTAACACGTAACACGTATCCCGTAAGACGTAACCCGTAACACTTAATCCGTAACACGTAACACGTAACCCGTAAAACGTAACCTGTAACACGAAACACTTAACACTAAACACGTAACCCTTAACACGTAACACTTAATCTGTAAAACGTAACCCGTAACACGTAACCCGTAACCTGTAACACTTATCACTTAACACGTAACCCGTAACACGTAACCCGTAACCCGTAACCCGTAACCCGTAACCCGTAACACGTAACCCGTAACACGTAACCCGTAACACGTAACCCGTAACACGTAACCCGTAACACGTAACCCGTAACACGTAACCCGTAACACGTAACCCGTAACACGTAACCCGTAATACGTAACCCTTAACACGAAACACTTAACACTAAACACTTAACCCTAACGCGTAACACCTAACCCGTAATCCGTAACACGTAACACTAAATCCGTAATACGTATCCCGTAACACGTAACCCGTAACACTTAACACGTAACCCGTAACACGTAACCCGTAAAACTTACCCCTTAACACGTAACCCGTAACACGTAACCCGTAACACGTAACCCGTAACACGTAACCCGTAACACGTAACCCGTAACACGTAACCCGTAACACGTAACCCGTAACACGTAACCCGTAACAAGTAACCCGTAACCCGTAACACGTAACCCGTAACACGTAACCCGTAACACGTAACCCGTAACACGTAACACGTAACCCGTAACACGTAACCCGTAACTCGTAACAAGTAACCCGTAACACGTAACCCGTAACACGTAACACGTAACACGTAACCCGTAACACGTAACACGTAACACGTAACCCGTAACACGTAACACGTAACAAGTAACCCGTAACACGTAACACGTAACCCGTAACACGTAACCCGTAACACGTAACCCGTAACACGTAACCCGTAAAACGTAACCCGTAACCCGTAACACGTAACCCGTAACACGTAACCCGTAACACGTAACACGTAACCCGTAACACGTAACCCGTAACACGTAACACTTTACCCGTAAAACGTAACCATAACACGTAACCCGTAACACATAACACGTAACACGTATCACGTAACCCGTAACCCTTAACACGTAACACGTAGCCCGTAACGCGTTATACATAACCCGTAACACGTAACACGTACCCCGTACCATGTAACAATTGAGCCGTAACACTTAACGCCTAACCCGTAACACCTAACCCGTAATCCGTAACACGTAACACTAAATCCGTAATACTTATCCCGTTACACGTAACCCGCAACACTTAACACGTAACCCGTAACACGTAACCCGTAACACGTAACCCGTAACTAGTAACACGTAACACGAAACACTTAACACTAAACACTTAACCCTAACGCGTAACACGTAACCCGTAAAACGTAACACGAATAACGCAACACGTAACCCGTAACACTTAACACATAATATTTAACGCGTAACCCGTAACACGTAACACTTAACCCGTAAAACGTAACCATAACACGTAACACGTAACACTTAACGCCTAACCCGTAACACGTAACCCGTAACACGTATCCCGTAACCCTTAACACGTAACACGTAGCCCGTAACACGTAACCCGTAACACGTAACCCGTAACACGTAACATGAATCACATAACCCGTAACACGTAACACGTAGCCCGTAACACGTAGCCCGTAACACGTAAACCGTAACACGTAACCCGTAACCCGTAACACGTAACACGTAACCCGTAACACCAAGCACGTAACACTAAACACGAAACACGAAACACGAAACACGTAACCCGTAACACGTAACACTTAACCCGTAAAACGTAACCATAACACGTAACCCTTAACACGTAACCCGTAACCCGTAACACGTAACACGTAACCCGTAACACGTTACATGAATCACATAACCCGTAACACGTAACACGTAGCCCGTAACACGTAAACCGTAACACGTAAACCGTAACACGTAACATTTAACCCGTAAAACGTAACCATAACACGTAACCCTTAACACGTAACCCGTAACCCGTAACACGTAACACGTAACCCGTAACACGTTACATGAATCACATAACCCGTAACACGTAACACGTAGCCCGTAACACGTAAACCGTAACACGTAACCCGTAACACGTAACACGTAACCCGTAACACGTAAACCGTAACACGTAACCCGTAACCCGTAACCCGTAACACATAACACGTAAAACGTTACCCGTAAAGCCAAGCACGTAATATGAAACACTAAACACGAAATACGAAACACGAAACACGAAACACGAAACACGTAACCCGTAAAACGTAATACGTAACCCGAAACACAAAACCCGTAACCCGTAACACGTAACCTGTAACACGAAAAACGTAACCCGTAACAAGTAACATGAAACACGAAACTCTAAGCACGTAACCCGTAAAACGTAACACGTAACCCTTCTCCCGAAACCCTTAACACGTATCACGAATCACGTAACCCATAACACGTAACACGAATATCGTAACCCGTAACACGTAACCCTTAACCCGTAACACTTAACCTGTAACACGTAACGCGTAAACCGTAACACGTAACCCGTAACACGTAACCCGTAACACGTAACCCGTAACACGTAACACGTAACCGGTAACACGTAACCCGTTACACGTAACCCGTAACACGAAACACTTAACACTAAACACTTAACCATAACCGCAACACGTAACCCGTAACACGTAACCCGTAACACGTATCCCGTAACACGTAACCCGTAACACGTAACCTGTAACACCTAACCCGTACCATGTAATATTAACCACTTAACCCGTAAAACGTAACACGTAACATGTAACACGTAACCTGTAACACCTAACACATAACAGGTAACACGTAGCCCACAACCCGTAACACGTAACCCTTTACACGTAACCCGTAACACGTAACCCGTAACACTTAACCCGTAACACGTAACCCGTAACACGTAACCCGTAACACGTAACCCGTAACACGTAACCCGTAACACGAAACACTTAACACTAAACACGTAACCCTTAACACGTAACACTTAATCCGTAAAACGTAACAAGTAACCCGTAACAGGTAACACATAACCCGTAACAGGTAACCTGTAACACGTAACCCGTAACACGTAACCCGTAACACGTAACCCGTAACACGTAACCCGTAACACGTAACCCGTAACACGTAACCCGTAACACGTAACCCGTAACACGTAACCCGTAACCCGGAACACGTAACCCATAACCCATAACCCATAACACGTAACCCGTAACACATAACACGTAACACGTATCACGTAACCCGTAACCCGTAACACGTAACACGTAGCCCGTACCATGTAACAATTTAGCCGTAACACTTAACGCCTAACCGTAACACCTAACCCGTAATCCGTAACACGTAACACTAAATCCGTAATACGTATCCCGTAACACGTAACCCGTAACACGTAACCCGTAACACGTAACCCGTAATACGTAACCCGTAACACGTAACCCGTAACCCGGAACAAGTAACCCGTAACCCGTAACACGTAACCCGTAACCCGTAACACGTAACAGGTAGCCCGTATCACGTAACCCGTAACCCGTAACACGTAACACGTAACACACAACCCGTAACACGTAACCCGTAACACGAAACACTTAACACTAAACACGTAACCCTTAACACCTAACCCGTAACACGAAACACTTAACACTAAACACTTAACCATAACCTGTAACACGTAACCCGTAACACGTAACCCGTAACACGTAACCCGTAACACGTATCCCGTAACACGTAACCCGTAACACGTAACCTGTAACACCTAACCCGTACCATGTAATATGTAACACTTAACCGTAAAACTTAACACGTTACATGTAACACTTAACCTGTAACACCTAACACGTAACAGGTAACACGTAGCCCACAACCCGTAACACGTAACCCGTTACACGTAACCCGTAACACGTAACCCGTAACACGTAACCCGTAACACGTAACACGTAACACGTAACCCGTAACACGTAACCCGTAACACGTAACCCGTAACACGTAACCCGTAACACGTAACCCGTAACACGAAACACTTAACACTAAACACGTAACCCTTAACACGTAACACTTAATCCGTAAAACGTAACAAGTAACCCGTAACAGGTAACCCGTAACCCGTTACAGGTAACCCGTAACACGTAACCCGTAACCCGTAACCCGTAACCCGTAACACGTAACCCGTAACACGTAACCCGTAACCCGTAACCCGTAACACGTTACCCGTAACACGTAACCCGTAACACGTAACACGTAACCCGTAACACGTAACCCGTAACACGTAACCCGTAACACGTAACCCGTAACACGTAACCCGTAACACGTAACCCGTAACACGTAACCCGTAACACGTAACACTTTACCCGTAAAACGTAACCATAACACGTAACCCGTAACACATAACACGTAACACGTTTCACGTAACCCGTAACCCTTAACACGTAACACGTAGCCCGTAACGCGTAATACATAAACCGTAACACATAACACGTAGCCCGTACCATGTAACAATTTAGCCGTAACACTTAACGCCTAACCCGTAACACCTAACCCGTAATCCGTAACACGTAACACTAAATCCGTAATACGTATCCCGTAACACGTAACCCGTAACACTTAACACGTAACCCGTAACACGTAATCCGTAAAACTTACCCCTTAACACGTAACCCGTAACACGTAACCCGTAAAACGTAACCCGTAACACGTAACACGTAACCCGTAACACGTAACCCGTAACACGTAACCCGTAACAAGTAACCCGCAACACGTAACACGTAACCCGTAACAAGTAACCCGTAACACGTAACCCGTAACCCGTAACACGTAACCCGTAACACATAACCCGTAACACGTAACCCGTAACACGTAACCCGTAACAAGTAACCCGTAACAAGTAACCCGTAACACGTAACCCGTAACACGTAACACGAAACCCGTAACACGTAACCCGTATCACGTAACCCGTAACACGTAACCCGTAACACGTAACCCGTTACACGTAACCCGTAACACGTAACCCGTAACCCGTAACACGTAACCCGTAACACGTAACCCGTAACACGTAACCCGTAACACGTAACCCGTAACACGTAACCCGTAACACGTAACCCGTAACACGTAAAGCGTTCGAGTAAACCGTAACACGTGACCCGTAACACGTAACCCGTAACACGTAACCCGTAACACGTAACCCGTAACACGTAACACGTAACACGTAACACGTAACACATAATATTTATTCCGTAACACGTAACACGTATCCCGTAACACGTAACCCGTAAAACGTAACCTGTAACACGAAACACTTAACATTAAACACGTAACCCTTAACCCGTAAAACTTAATCTGTAAAACGTAACCCGTAACACGTAACCCGTAACCTGTAACACTTAACACGTAACCCGTAACACGTAACCCGTAACCCGGAACACGTAACCCGTAACCCGTGACACGTAACCCGTAACACGTAACAGGTAGCCCGTATCACGTAACCCATAACCCGTAACACGTAACACGTAACCCGTAACACGTAACCCGTAACACGTAACCCGTAACACGTAACCCGTAACACGCAACCCGTAACACGTAACCCGTAACACGTAACCCTTAACACGTAACCCGTAACACGTAACCCGTATCACGTAACCCGTAACACGTAACCCGTAACACGTAACCCGTAACCCGGAACACGTAACCCGTAACCCATAACACGTAACCCGTAACACATAACACGTAACACGTATCACGTAACCCGTAACCCGTAACCCGTAACACGTAACACGTAGCCCGTACCATGTAACAATTTAGCCGTAACACTTAACGCCTAACCCGTAACACCTAACCCGTAATCCGTAACACGTAACACTAAATCCGTAATAAGTATCCCGTAACACGTAACCCGTAACACGTAACCCGTAACACGTAACCCGTAACACGTAACCCGTAACACGTAACCCGTAACACGTAACCCGTAACCCGTAACAAGTAACCCGTAACCCGTAACACGTAACACGCAACCCGTAACACGTAACCCGTAACACGTAACCCGTAACACGTAACCCGTATCACGTAACCCGTAACACGTAACCCGTAACACGTAACCCGTTACACGTAACCCGTAACACGTAACCCGTAACACGTAACCCGTAACACATAACCCGTAACACGTAACCCGTAACACGTAAAGCGTTCACGTAAACCGTAACACGTAACCCGTAACACGTTTCCCGTAACACGTAACCCGTAACGCGTAACCCGTAACACGTAACCCGTAACCCGTAACCCGTAACCCGTAACCCGTAACACGTAACCCGTAACACGTAACCCGTAACACGTAACCCGTAACACGTAACCCGTAACACGTAACCCGTAACACGTAACCCGTAACACGTAACCCGTAACACGTAACCCGTAACACGTAACCCGTAACACGTAACCCGTATCACGTAACCCGTAACACGTAACACTTTACCCGTAAAAAGTAACCATAACACGTAACCCGTAACACATAACACGTAACACGTTTCACGTAACCCTTAACACATAACACGTAGCCCGTAACGCGTAATACGTAACCCGTAACACGTAACACGTAGTCCGTACCTTGTAACAATTTAGCCGTAACACTTAACGCCTAACCCGTAACACCTAACCCGTAATCCGTAACACGTAACACTAAATCCGTAATACGTATCCCGTAACACGTAACCCGTAACACTTAACACGTAACCCGTAACACGTAACCCGTAAAACGTACCCCTTAACACGTAACCCGTAACACGTAACCCGTAACACGTAACCCGTAACACGAAACACGTAACACGTAACCCGTAACACATAACCCGTAACCCGTAACCCGGAACAAGTAACCCGTAACCCGTAACACGTAACCCGTAACCCGTAACACGTAACAGGTAGCCCGTATCACGTAACCCGTAACCCGTAACACGTAACACGTAACACGCAACCCGTAACACGTAACCCGTAACACGTAACCCGTAACACGTAACCCGTATCACGTAACCCGTAACACGTAACCCGTAACACGTAACCCGTAACACGTAACCCGTAACACGTAACCCGTAACACGTAACCCGTAACACGTAACACTTTACCCGTAAAAAGTAACCATAACACGTAACCCGTAACACATAACACGTAACACGTTTCACGTAACCCTTAACACGTAACACGTAGCCCGTAACGCGTAATACATAACCCGTAACACGTAACACGTAGTCCGTACCATGTAACAATTTAGCCGTAACACTTAACGCCTAACCCGTAACACCTAACCCGTAATCCGTAACACGTAACACTAAATCAGTAATACGTATCCCGTAACACGTAACCCGTAACACTTAACACGTAACCCGTAACACGTAACCCGTAAAACGTACCCCTTAACACGTAACCCGTAACACGTAACCCGTAACACGTAACCCGTAACACGAAACACGTAACACGTAACACGTAACCCTTAACACATAACCCGTAACACGTAACCCGTAACACGTAACCCGTAACACGTAACCCGTAACACGTAACCCGTAACACGTAACCCGTAATACGTAACCCGTAACACGAAACACTTAACACTAAACACTTAACCCTAACGCGTAACACGTAACCCGTAAAACGTAACACGTAACCCGTAACACGTAACCCGTAATACGTAACCCGTAACACGAAACACTTAACACTAAACACTTAACCCTAACGCGTAACACGTAACCCGTAAAACGTAACACGTAACCCGTAACACGTAACCTGTAACACGAAACACTTAACATTAAACACGTAACCCTTAACACGTAACACTTAATATGTAAAACGTAACCCGTAACACGTAACCCGTAACCTGTAACACTTAACACTTAACACGTAACCCGTAACACGTAACCCGTAACCCGTAACATGTAACCCATAACACGTAACCCGTAACACGTAACCCGTAATACGTAACCCGTAACCCGTAACCCGTAACACGTAACACGTAACCCGTAACACGTAACCCGTAACACGTAACCCGTAACACGTAACCCGTAACACGCAACCTGTAACACGTAACCCGTAACACGTAACCCGTAACACGTAACCCGTAACACGTAACCCGTAACACGTAACCCGTAACACGTAACCCGTAACACGTAACCCGTAACACGTAACCCGTAACACGTAACCCGTAATACGTAACCCGTAACACGTAACCCGTAACACGTAACCCGTAACACGTAACCCGTAACACGTAACACGTAACCCGTAACACGTAACCCGTAACACGTAACCCGTAACACGTAACCCGTAACACGTAACCCGTAACCCGTAACACGTAACCCGAAACACGTAACACGTAACCCGTAACACGTAACCCGTAACACGTAACCCGTAACACGTAACCCGTAACACGTAACCCGTAACACGTAACCCGTAACACGTAACCCGTAACACGAAATATTTAACACTAAACACTTAAACCTAACGCGTAACACGTAACCCGTAAACCGTTCACGTAACCCGTAACACGTGACCCGTAACACGTAACCCGTAACACGAAACACTTAACACTAAACACTGAACCCGTAACACGTAACCCGTAACACGTAAAGCGTTCACGTAACCCGTAACACGTGACCCGTAACACGTAACCCGTAACACGTAACCCGTAACACGTAACCCGTAACAAGTAACCCGTAACACGTATCCCGTAACACGTAACCCGTAACACGTAACACTTTACCCGTAAAACGTAACCATAACACGTAACACTTTACCCGTAAAACGTAACCATAACACGTAACACGTAGCCCGTACCATGTAACAATTTAGCCGTAACACTTAACGCCTAACCCGTAACACCTATCCCGTAATCCGTAACACGTAACACTAAATCCGTAATACGTATCCCGTAACACGTAACCCGTAACACTTAACACGTAACCCGTAAAACGTACCCCTTAACACGTAACCCGTAACACGTAACCCGTAACACGTAACCCGTAACACATAACACGTAACACGTAACCCGTAACACGTAACCCGTAACACGTAACCCGTAACACGTAACCCGTAACACGTAACCCGTAACACGTAACCCGTAACACGTAACCCGTAACACGTAACACGTAACCCGTAACACGTAACCCGTAACACGTAACCCGTAACACGTAACCCGTAACCCGTAACACGTAACCCGTAACACGTAACCCGTAACACGTAACCCGTAACACGTAACCGTAACACGTAACCCGTAACACGTAACCCGTAACACGTAACACGTAACCCGTAACACGTAACCCGTAACACGTAACCCGTAACACGTAACCCGTAACATGTAACCCGTAAACCGTTCACGTAACCCGTATCCCGTAACCCGTAACACGTAACACGTAACCCGTAACACGTAACCCGTAACACGTAACCCGTAACACGTAACCCGTAACACGTAACCCGTAACACGTAACCCGTAACACGTAACCCGTAACACGTAACACGTAACCCGTAACACGTAACCCGTAACACATAACCCGTAACCCGTAACACGTAACCCGTAACACGTAACACGTAACCCGTAACACGTAACCCGTAACACGTAACCCGTAACACGTAACCCGTAACACGAAATATTTAACACTAAACACTTAAACCTAACGCGTAACACGTAACCCGTAAACCGTTCACGTAACCCGTAACACGTGACCCGTAACACGTAACCCGTAACACGAAACACTTAACACTAAACACTGAACCCGTAACACGTAACCCGTAACACGTAAAGCGTTCACGTAACCCGTAACACGTGACCCGTAACACGTAACCCGTAACACGTAACCCGTAACACGTAACCCGTAACAAGTAACCCGTAACACGTATCCCGTAACACGTAACCCGTAACACGTAACACTTTACCCGTAAAACGTAACCATAACACGTAACACTTTACCCGTAAAACGTAACCATAACACGTAACACGTAGCCCGTACCATGTAACAATTTAGCCGTAACACTTAACGCCTAACCCGTAACACCTATCCCTAATCCGTAACACGTAACACTAAATCCGTAATACGTATCCCGTAACACGTAACCCGTAACACTTAACACGTAACCCGTAAAACGTACCCCTTAACACGTAACCCGTAACACGTAACCCGTAACACGTAACCCGTCACACATAACACGTAACACGTAACCCGTAACACGTAACCCGTAACACGTAACCCGTAACACGTAACCCGTAACACGTAACCCGTAACACGTAACACGTAACCCGTAACACGTAACCCGTAACACGTAACCCGTAACCCGTAACACGTAACCCGTAACACGTAACCCGTAACACGTAACCCGTAACACGTAACCCGTAACACGTAACCGTAACACGTAACCCGTAACACGTAACCGTAACACGTAACCCGTAACACGTAACCCGTAACACGTAACCCGTAACACGTAAAACTTAAACCTACGTAACCCGTAAACCGTTCACGTAACCCGTAACCCGTTACCCGTAACACGTAACCCGTAACCCGTAACACGTAACCCGTAACACGTAACCCGTAACACGTAACCCGTAACACGTAACCCGTAACACGTAACCCATAACACGTAACCCGTAACACGTAACCCGTAACACGTAACACGTAACCCGTAACACGTAACCCGTAACACGTAACCTGTAACACGTAACCCATAACACGTAACCCGTAACACGTAACCCGTAACACGTAACCGTAACACGTAACCCGTAACACGTAACCCGTAAAACGTAACCCGTAACTCGTAACCCGTAACTCGAAACCCGTAACACGTAACCCGTAACCCGTAACACGTAACCCGTAACACGTAACACGTAACACGTAACCCGTAACACGTAACCCGTAACACGTAACCCGTAACACGTAACACGTAACCCGTAACACGTAACCCGTAACACGTAACCCGTAACCCGTAACCCGTAACACGTAACCCGTAACACGTAACCCGTAACACGTAACCCGTAACACGTAACCCGTAACACGTAACCCGTAACACGTAACCCGTAACACGTAACCCGTAACACGTAACCCGTAACACGTAACCCGTAACCCGTAACACGTAACCCGTAAAACGTAACCCGTAAATCGTAACCCGTAACACGTAACCCGTAACACGTAACCCGTAACCCGTAACACGTAACCCGTAACACGTAACACGTAACCCGTAACCCGTAACACGTAACCCGTAACACGTAACCTGTAACACGTAACACGTAACCCGTAACACGTAACCCGTAACCCGTAACCCGTAACACGTAACCCGTAACACGTAACCCGTAACACGTAACCCGTAACACGTAACCCGTAACACGTAACCCGTAACACGTAACACGTAACCCGTAACACGTAACCCGTAACACGTAACACGTAACCCGTAACACGTCACCCGTAACACGTAACCCGTAACACGTAACCCGTAACACGAAATATTTAACAATAAACACTTAAACCTACGTAACCCGTAAACCGTTCACGTAACCCGTAACACGTGACCCGTAACACGTAACCCGTAACACGAAACACTTAACACTAAACACTGAACCCGTAACACGTAACCCGTAATACGTAAACCGTTCACGTAACCCGTAACCCGTAACACGTAACCCGTAACACGTAACCCGTAACACGTAACCCGTAACACGTAACCCGTAACACGTAACCCGTAACACGAAACACTTAACACCAAACACGTAACCCTTAACACGTAACACTTAATCCGTAAAACGTAACAAGTAACCCGTAACAGGTAACCCGTAACCCGTAACACTTAACCCGTAACACGTAAACCGTAACACGTAACCCGTAACACGTTACCCGTAACACGTAACCCGTAACACGTAACCCGTAACACGTAACCCGTAACCTGTAACAGGTAACACGTAACAGGTAACTCGTAGCCCACAACCCGTAACACATAATACTTAATCCGTAACACGTAACACGTATCCCGTAACACGTAACCGTAACACTTAATCCGTAACACTTAACACTAAACACGTAACCCTTAACACGTAACACTTAATCTGTAAAACACTTAACACTAAACACTGAACCCGTAACACGTAACCCGTAACACGTAAAGCGTTCACGTAACCCGTAACACGTGACCCGTAACACGTAACCCGTAACACGTAACCCGTAACACGTAACCCGTAACAAGTAACCCGTAACACGTATCCCGTAACACGTAACCCGTAACACGTAACACTTTACCCGTAAAACGTAACCATAACACGTAACACTTTACCCGTAAAACGTAACCATAACCCGTAACACGTAGCCCGTACCATGTAACAATTTAGCCGTAACACTTAACGCCTAACCCGTAACACCTATCCCGTAATCCGTAACACGTAACACTAAATCCGTAATACGTATCCCGTAACACGTAACCCGTAACACTTAACACGTAACCCGTAAAACGTACCCCTTAACACGTAACCCGTAACACGTAACCCGTAACACGTAACCCGTAACACATAACACGTAACACGTAACCCGTAACACGTAACCCGTAACACGTAACCCGTAACACGTAACCCGTAACACGTAACCCGTAACACGTAACCCGTAACACGTAACCCGTAACACGTAACACGTAACACGTAACCCGTAACACGTAACCCGTAACCCGTAACACGTAACCCGTAACACGTAACCCGTAACACGTAACCCGTAACACGTAACCGTAACACGTAACCCGTAACACGTAACCGTAACACGTAACCCGTAACACGTAACCCGTAACACGTAACCCGTAACACGTAAAACTTAAACCTACGTAACCCGTAAACCGTTCACGTAACCCGTAACCCGTAACCCGTAACACGTAACCCGTAACCCGTAACACGTAACCCGTAACACGTAACCCGTAACACGTAACCCGTAACACGTAACCCGTAACACGTAACCCGTAACACGTAACCCGTAACACGTAACCCGTAACACGTAACCCGTAACACGTAACACGTAACCCGTAACACGTAACCCGTAACACGTAACCTGTAACACGTAACCCATAACACGTAACCCGTAACACGTAACCCGTAACACGTAACCCGTAATACGTAACCGTAACACGTAACCCGTAACACGTAACCCGTAAAACGTAACCCGTAACTCGTAACCCGTAACTCGAAACCCGTAACACGTAACCCGTAACCCGTAACACGTAACCCGTAACACGTAACACGTAACACGTAACCCGTAACACGTAACCCGTAACACGTAACCCGTAACACGTAACACGTAACCCGTAACACGTAACCCGTAACACGTAACCCGTAACCCGTAACCCGTAACACGTAACCCGTAACACGTAACCCGTAACACGTAACCCGTAACACGTAACCCGTAACACGTAACCCGTAACACGTAACCCGTAACACGTAACCCGTAACACGTAACCCGTAACACGTAACCCGTAACACGTAACCCGTAACACGTAACCCGTAACCCGTAACACGTAACCCGTAAAACGTAACACGTAACCCGTAACCCGTAACACGTAACCCGTAACACGTAACACGTAACCCGTAACCCGTAACACGTAACCCGTAACACGTAACCTGTAACACGTAACACGTAACCCGTAACACGTAACCCGTAACCCGTAACCCGTAACACGTAACCCGTAACACGTAACCCGTAACACGTAACCCGTAACACGTAACCCGTAACACGTAACCCGTAACACGTAACACGTAACCCGTAACACGTAACCCGTAACACGTAACACGTAACCCGTAACACGTCACCCGTAACACGTAACCCGTAACACGTAACCCGTAACACGAAATATTTAACAATAAACACTTAAACCTACGTAACCCGTAAACCGTTCACGTAACCCGTAACACGTGACCCGTAACACGTAACCCGTAACACGAAACACTTAACACTAAACACTGAACCCGTAACACGTAACCCGTAATACGTAAACCGTTCACGTAACCCGTAACCCGTAACACGTAACCCGTAACACGTAACCCGTAACACGTAACCCGTAACACGTAACCCGTAACACGTAACCCGTAACACGAAACACTTAACACCAAACACGTAACCCTTAACACGTAACACTTAATCCGTAAAACGTAACAAGTAACCCGTAACAGGTAACCCGTAACCCGTAACACTTAACCCGTAACACGTAAACCGTAACACGTAACCCGTAACACGTTACCCGTAACACGTAACCCGTAACACGTAACCCGTAACACGTAACCCGTAACCTGTAACAGGTAACACGTAACAGGTAACTCGTAGCCCACAACCCGTAACACATAATACTTAATCCGTAACACGTAACACGTATCCCGTAACACGTAACCGTAACACTTAATCCGTAACACTTAACACTAAACACGTAACCCTTAACACGTAACACTTAATCTGTAAAACGTAACCCGTAACACGTAACCCGTAACACGTAACCCGTAACACGTAACCCGTAACACGTAACCCGTAACCCGTAACACGTAACACGTAACCCGTAACACGTAACCCGTAACACGTAACCCGTAACACGTAACACTTAAACCTACGTAACCCGTAAACCGTTCACGTAACCCGTAACCCGTAACACGTAACCCGTAACCCGTAACACGTAACCCGTAACCCGTAACCCGTAACACGTAACCCGTAACACGTAACCCGTAACACGTAACCCGTAACACGTAACCCGTAACACGTAACCCGTAACACGTAACCCGTAACACGTAACCCGTAACACGTAACACGTAACCCGTAACACGTAACCCGTAACACGTAACCCGTAACACGTAACACGTAACCCGTAACACGTAACCCGTAACACGTAACCCGTAACACGTAACCGTAACACGTAACCCGTAAAACGTAACCCGTAAAACGTAACCCGTAACTCGTAACCCGTAACACGTAACCCGTAACACGTAACCCGTAACCCGTAACACGTAACCCGTAACACGTAACACGTAACACGTAACCCGTAACACGTAACACGTAACACGTAACCCGTAACACGTAACACGTAACCCGTAACACGTAACCCGTAACACGTAACCCGTAACACGTAACCCGTAACCCGTAACACGTAACACGTAACACGTAACCCGTAACACGTAACACGTAACACGTAACCCGTAACACGTAACCCGTAACACGTAACACGTAACCCGTAACACGTAACCCGTAACACGTAACCCGTAAAACGTAACACGTAACACGTAACCCGTAACACGTAACCCGTAACACATAACCCGTAACCCGTAACACGTAACCCGTAACACGTAACCCGTAACCCGTAACACGTAACCCGTAACACGTAACCCGTAACACGTAACCCGTAACACGTAACCCGTAACACGAAATATTTAACCCTAAACACTTAAACCTAACGCGTAACACGTAACCCGTAAACCGTTCACGTAACCCGTAACACGTGACCCGTAACACGTAACCCGTAACACGTAACACGTAACCCGTAACACGTAACCCGTAACACATAACCCGTAACCCGTAACACGTAACCCGTAACACGTAACCCGTAACCCGTAACACGTAACCCGTAACACGTAACCCGTAACACGTAACCCGTAACACGTAACCCGTAACACGTAACCCGTAACACGTAACCCGTAACACGAAATATTTAACACTAAACACTTAAACCTAACGCGTAACACGTAACCCGTAAACCGTTCACGTAACCCGTAACACGTGACCCGTAACACGTAACCCGTAACACGTAACCCGTAACACGTAACCCGTAACACGTAACACGTAACCCGTAACACGTAACCCGTAACACGTAACCCGTAACCCGTAACACGTAACCCGTAACACGTAACCCGTAACACGTAACCCGTAACACGTAACCCGTAACACGTAACCCGTAACACGTAACCCGTAACACGAAATATTTAACACTAAACACTTAAACCTAACGCGTAACACGTAACCCGTAAACCGTTCACGTAACCCGTAACACGTGACCCGTAACACGTAACGCGTAACACGAAACACTTAACACTAAACACGTAACCCTTAACACGTAACACTTAATCTGTAAAACGTAACCCGTAACACGTAACCCGTAACACGTAACCCGTAACACGTAACCCGTAACACGTAACCCGTAACCCGTAACACGTAACACGTAACCCGTAACACGTAACACGTAACACGTAACCCGTAACACGTAACACTTAAACCTACGTAACCCGTAAACCGTTCACGTAACCCGTAACCCGTAACACGTAACCCGTAACCCGTAACACGTAACCCGTAACCCGTAACCCGTAACACGTAACCCGTAACACGTAACCCGTAACACGTAACCCGTAACACGTAACCCGTAACACGTAACCCGTAACACGTAACCCGTAACACGTAACCCGTAACACGTAACACGTAACCCGTAACACGTAACCCGTAACACGTAACCCGTAACACGTAACACGTAACCCGTAACACGTAACCCGTAACACGTAACCCGTAACACGTAACCGTAACACGTAACCCGTAAAACGTAACCCGTAAAACGTAACCCGTAACTCGTAACCCGTAACACGTAACCCGTAACACGTAACCCGTAACCCGTAACACGTAACCCGTAACACGTAACACGTAACACGTAACCCGTAACACGTAACACGTAACACGTAACCCGTAACACGTAACACGTAACCCGTAACACGTAACCCGTAACACGTAACCCGTAACACGTAACCCGTAACCCGTAACACGTAACACGTAACACGTAACCCGTAACACGTAACACGTAACACGTAACCCGTAACACGTAACCCGTAACACGTAACACGTAACCCGTAACACGTAACCCGTAACACGTAACCCGTAAAACGTAACACGTAACACGTAACCCGTAACACGTAACCCGTAACACATAACCCGTAACCCGTAACACGTAACCCGTAACACGTAACCCGTAACCCGTAACACGTAACCCGTAACACGTAACCCGTAACACGTAACCCGTAACACGTAACCCGTAACACGAAATATTTAACCCTAAACACTTAAACCTAACGCGTAACACGTAACCCGTAAACCGTTCACGTAACCCGTAACACGTGACCCGTAACACGTAACCCGTAACACGTAACACGTAACCCGTAACACGTAACACGTAACACATAACCCGTAACCCGTAACACGTAACCCGTAACACGTAACCCGTAACCCGTAACACGTAACCCGTAACACGTAACCCGTAACACGTAACCCGTAACACGTAACCCGTAACACGTAACCCGTAACACGTAACCCGTAACACGAAATATTTAACACTAAACACTTAAACCTAACGCGTAACACGTAACCCGTAAACCGTTCACGTAACCCGTAACACGTGACCCGTAACACGTAACGCGTAACACGAAACACTTAACACTAAACACTGAACCCGTAACACGTAACCCGTAACACGTAAAGCGTTCACGTAACCCGTAACACGTGACCCGTAACACGTGACCCGTAACACGTAACCCGTAACAAGTAACCCGTAACACGTAACCCGTAACACGTAACCCGTAACACGTAACCCGTAACACGTAACACTTTACCCGTAAAACGTAACCATAACACGTAACACTTTACCCGTAAAACGTAACCATAACACGTAACACGTAGCCCGTACCATGTAACAATTTAGCCGTAACACTTAACGCCTAACCCGTAACACCTATCCCGTAATCCGTAACACGTAACACTAAATCCGTAATACGTATCCCGTAACACGTAACCCGTAACACTTAACACGTAACCCGTAACACGTAACCCGTAAATCGTACCCCTTAACACGTAACCCGTAACACGTAACCCGTAACACATAACACGTAACACGTAACCCGTAACACGTAACCCGTAACACGTAACCCGTAACACGTAACCCGTAACACGTAACCCGTAACACGTAACCCGTAACACGTAACACGTAACCCGTAACACGTAACCCGTAACACGTAACCCGTAACCCGTAACACGTAACCCGTAACACGTAACCCGTAACACGTAACCCGTAACACGTAACCCGTAACACGTAACACGTAACCCGTAACATGTAACCCGTAACACTAAACACTTAAACATAACGCGTAACACGTAACCCGTAAACCGTTCACGTAACCCGTAACACGTGACCCGTAACACGTAACCCGTAACACGAAACACTTAACACTAAACACTGAACCCGTAACACGTAAACCGTAACACGTAAACCGTTAACGTAACACGTAACACGTGACCCGTAACACGTAAACCGTAACACGTAACACTTAACCCGTAAAACGTAACCATAACAAGTAAACCGTAACACGTAACCAGTAACACGTATCCCGTAACCCTTAACACGTAACACGTAGCCCATAACGCGTAACACATAACCCGTAACACATAACATGTATCACGAATCACGTAACCCGTAACACGTAACCCGTAACCTGTAACAGGTAACACGTAACAGGTAACACGTAGACCACAACCCGTAACACATAATACTTAATCCGTAACACGTAACACGTATCCCGTAACCGTAACACTTAATCCGTAACACTTAACACTAAACACGTAACCCTTAACACGTAACACTTAATCTGTAAAACGTAACCCGTAACACGTAACCCGTAACCTGTAAAACTTAACACTTAACACGTAACCCGTAACACGTAACCCGTAACATGTAACCCGTAACACGTAACCCGTAACACGTAACACGTAACCCGTAATACGTAACCCGTAACACGAAACACTTAACACTAAACACTTAACCCTAACGCGTAACACGTAACCCGTAAAACGTAACACGAATAACGCAACACGTAACCCGTAATACTTAACCCGTAACATTTAACGCGTAACCCGAATAACGTAACACGTAACCCTTAACACTAAACACTGAACCCGTAACACGTAACACGTAGCCCGTAACGCGTAATATATAACCCGTAAAACGTAACACGTAGCCCGTACCATGTAACAATTTAGCCGTAACACTTAACGCCTAACCCGTAACACTTAACCCGTAATCCGTAACACTAAATCCGTAATACGTATCCCGTAACACGTAACCCGTAACACTTAACACGTAACCCGTAACACGTAACCCGTAACATGTAACCCGTAACCCGTAACACGTAACCCGTAACACGTAATCCGTAACACGTAACACGTAACCCGTAACACGAAACACTTAACACCAAACACGTAACCCTTAACACGTAACACTTAATCCGTAAAACGTAACAAGTAACCCGTAACAGGTAACACGTAACCCGTAACACGTAACCCGTAACACGTAAACCGTAACACGTAACCCGTAACACGTAACCCGCAACACGTAACCCGTAACACGTAACCCGTAACACGTAACCCGTAACACGTAACCCGTAACACGTAACCCGTAACACGTAACCCGTAACACGTAACCCGTAACACGTAACCCGTAACACGTAACCCGTAACACGTAACACTTTACCCGTAAAACGTAACCATAACACGTAACCCGTAACACATAACACGTAACACGTTTCACGTAACCCGTAACCCTTAACACGTAACACGTAGCCCGTAACTCGTAATACATAACCCGTAGCACGTAACACGTAGCCCGTACCATGTAACAATTTAGCCGTAACACTTAACGCCTAACCCGTAACACCTAACCCGTAATCCGTAACAGGTAACACTAAATCCGTAATACGTATCCCGTAACACGTAACACTTAACACGTAACCCGTAACACGTAACCCGTAACCCGTAACACGTAACCCGTAACACGTAACCCGTAACACGTAACCCGTAACACGTAACACTTTACCCGTAAAACGTAACCATAACACGTAACACGAATCATGTAACACGTAACACGTAGCCCGTACCATGTAACAATTTAGCCGTAACACTTAACGCTTAACCCGTAACACGTAACCCGTAAAACGTAACACTAAATCCGTAATACGTATCCCGTAACACGTAACCCGTAACACTTAACACGTAACCCGTAACACGTAACCCGTATCACGTAACCCGTAACACGTAACCCGTAACACGTAACCCGTAACACGTAACCGTAACACGTAACCCGTAACACGTAACCCGTAACACGTAACACGTAACCCGTAACACGTAACCCGTAACACGTAACCCGTAACACGTAACCCGTAACATGTAACCCGTAAACCGTTCACGTAACCCGTAACCCGTAACCCGTAACACGTAACACGTAACCCGTAACACGTAACCCGTAACACGTAACCCGTAACACGTAACCCGTAACACGTAACCCGTAACACGTAACCCGTAACACGTAACCCGTAACACGTAACACGTAACCCGTAACACGTAACCCGTAACACATAACCCGTAACCCGTAACACGTAACCCGTAACACGTAACACGTAACCCGTAACACGTAACCCGTAACACGTAACCCGTAACACGTAACCCGTAACACGAAATATTTAACACTAAACACTTAAACCTAACGCGTAACACGTAACCCGTAAACCGTTCACGTAACCCGTAACACGTGACCCGTAACACGTAACACGAAACACTTAACACTAAACACTGAACCCGTAACACGTAACCCGTAACACGTAAAGCGTTCACGTAACCCGTAACACGTGACCCGTAACACGTAACCCGTAACACGTAACCCGTAACACGTAACCCGTAACAAGTAACCCGTAACACGTATCCCGTAACACGTAACCCGTAACACGTAACACTTTACCCGTAAAACGTAACCATAACACGTAACACTTTACCCGTAAAACGTAACCATAACACGTAACACGTAGCCCGTACCATGTAACAATTTAGCCGTAACACTTAACGCCTAACCCGTAACACCTATCCCTAATCCGTAACACGTAACACTAAATCCGTAATACGTATCCCGTAACACGTAACCCGTAACACTTAACACGTAACCCGTAAAACGTACCCCTTAACACGTAACCCGTAACACGTAACCCGTAACACGTAACCCGTCACACATAACACGTAACACGTAACCCGTAACACGTAACCCGTAACACGTAACCCGTAACACGTAACCCGTAACACGTAACCCGTAACACGTAACACGTAACCCGTAACACGTAACCCGTAACACGTAACCCGTAACCCGTAACACGTAACCCGTAACACGTAACCCGTAACACGTAACCCGTAACACGTAACCCGTAACACGTAACCGTAACACGTAACCCGTAACACGTAACCGTAACACGTAACCCGTAACACGTAACCCGTAACACGTAACCCGTAACACGTAAAACTTAAACCTACGTAACCCGTAAACCGTTCACGTAACCCGTAACCCGTAACCCGTAACACGTAACCCGTAACCCGTAACACGTAACCCGTAACACGTAACCCGTAACACGTAACCCGTAACACGTAACCCGTAACACGTAACCCGTAACACGTAACCCGTAACACGTAACCCGTAACACGTAACACGTAACCCGTAACACGTAACCCGTAACACGTAACCTGTAACACGTAACCCATAACACGTAACCCGTAACACGTAACCCGTAACACGTAACCCGTAACACGTAACCGTAACACGTAACCCGTAACACGTAACCCGTAAAACGTAACCCGTAACTCGTAACCCGTAACTCGAAACCCGTAACACGTAACCCGTAACCCGTAACACGTAACCCGTAACACGTAACACGTAACACGTAACCCGTAACACGTAACCCGTAACACGTAACCCGTAACACGTAACACGTAACCCGTAACACGTAACCCGTAACACGTAACCCGTAACCCGTAACCCGTAACACGTAACCCGTAACACGTAACCCGTAACACGTAACCCGTAACACGTAACCCGTAACACGTAACCCGTAACACGTAACCCGTAACACGTAACCCGTAACACGTAACCCGTAACACGTAACCCGTAACACGTAACCCGTAACCCGTAACACGTAACCCGTAAAACGTAACCCGTAAATCGTAACCCGTAACACGTAACCCGTAACCCGTAACACGTAACCCGTAACACGTAACACGTAACCCGTAACCCGTAACACGTAACCCGTAACACGTAACCTGTAACACGTAACACGTAACCCGTAACACGTAACCCGTAACCCGTAACCCGTAACACGTAACCCGTAACACGTAACCCGTAACACGTAACCCGTAACACGTAACCCGTAACACGTAACCCGTAACACGTAACCCGTAACACGTAACACGTAACCCGTAACACGTAACCCGTAACACGTAACACGTAACCCGTAACACGTCACCCGTAACACGTAACCCGTAACACGTAACCCGTAACACGAAATATTTAACAATAAACACTTAAACCTACGTAACCCGTAAACCGTTCACGTAACCCGTAACACGTGACCCGTAACACGTAACCCGTAACACGAAACACTTAACACTAAACACTGAACCCGTAACACGTAACCCGTAATACGTAAACCGTTCACGTAACCCGTAACCCGTAACACGTAACCCGTAACACGTAACCCGTAACACGTAACCCGTAACACGTAACCCGTAACACGTAACCCGTAACACGTAACCCGTAACACGAAACACTTAACACCAAACACGTAACCCTTAACACGTAACACTTAATCCGTAAAACGTAACAAGTAACCCGTAACAGGTAACCCGTAACCCGTAACACTTAACCCGTAACACGTAAACCGTAACACGTAACCCGTAACACGTTACCCGTAACACGTAACCCGTAACACGTAACCCGTAACACGTAACCCGTAACCTGTAACAGGTAACACGTAACAGGTAACTCGTAGCCCACAACCCGTAACACATAATACTTAATCCGTAACACGTAACACGTATCCCGTAACACGTAACCGTAACACTTAATCCGTAACACTTAACACTAAACACGTAACCCTTAACACGTAACACTTAATCTGTAAAACACTTAACACTAAACACTGAACCCGTAACACGTAACCCGTAACACGTAAAGCGTTCACGTAACCCGTAACACGTGACCCGTAACACGTAACCCGTAACACGTAACCCGTAACACGTAACCCGTAACAAGTAACCCGTAACACGTATCCCGTAACACGTAACCCGTAACACGTAACACTTTACCCGTAAAACGTAACCATAACACGTAACACTTTACCCGTAAAACGTAACCATAACCCGTAACACGTAGCCCGTACCATGTAACAATTTAGCCGTAACACTTAACGCCTAACCCGTAACACCTATCCCGTAATCCGTAACACGTAACACTAAATCCGTAATACGTATCCCGTAACACGTAACCCGTAACACTTAACACGTAACCCGTAAAACGTACCCCTTAACACGTAACCCGTAACACGTAACCCGTAACACGTAACCCGTAACACATAACACGTAACACGTAACCCGTAACACGTAACCCGTAACACGTAACCCGTAACACGTAACCCGTAACACGTAACCCGTAACACGTAACCCGTAACACGTAACCCGTAACACGTAACACGTAACCCGTAACACGTAACCCGTAACACGTAACCCGTAACACGTAACCCGTAACCCGTAACACGTAACCCGTAACACGTAACCCGTAACACGTAACCCGTAACACGTAACCGTAACACGTAACCCGTAACACGTAACCCGTAACACGTAACACGTAACCCGTAACACGTAACCCGTAACACGTAACCCGTAACACGTAACCCGTAACATGTAACCCGTAAACCGTTCACGTAACCCGTAACCCGTAACCCGTAACACGTAACACGTAACCCGTAACACGTAACCCGTAACACGTAACCCGTAACACGTAACCCGTAACACGTAACCCGTAACACGTAACCCGTAACACGTAACCCGTAACACGTAACCCGTAACACGTAACCCGTAACACGTAACCCGTAACACGTAACACGTAACCCGTAACACGTAACCCGTAACACATAACCCGTAACCCGTAACACGTAACCCGTAACACGTAACACGTAACCCGTAACACGTAACCCGTAACACGTAACCCGTAACACGTAACCCGTAACACGAAATATTTAACACTAAACACTTAAACCTAACGCGTAACACGTAACCCGTAAACCGTTCACGTAACCCGTAACACGTGACCCGTAACACGTAACCCGTAACACGAAACACTTAACACTAAACACTGAACCCGTAACACGTAACCCGTAACACGTAAAGCGTTCACGTAACCCGTAACACGTGACCCGTAACACGTAACCCGTAACACGTAACCCGTAACACGTAACCCGTAACAAGTAACCCGTAACACGTATCCCGTAACACGTAACCCGTAACACGTAACACTTTACCCGTAAAACGTAACCATAACACGTAACACTTTACCCGTAAAACGTAACCATAACACGTAACACGTAGCCCGTACCATGTAACAATTTAGCCGTAACACTTAACGCCTAACCCGTAACACCTATCCCTAATCCGTAACACGTAACACTAAATCCGTAATACGTATCCCGTAACACGTAACCCGTAACACTTAACACGTAACCCGTAAAACGTACCCCTTAACACGTAACCCGTAACACGTAACCCGTAACACGTAACCCGTCACACATAACACGTAACACGTAACCCGTAACACGTAACCCGTAACACGTAACCCGTAACACGTAACCCGTAACACGTAACCCGTAACACGTAACACGTAACACGTAACCCGTAACACGTAACCCGTAACCCGTAACACGTAACCCGTAACACGTAACCCGTAACACGTAACCCGTAACACGTAACCGTAACACGTAACCCGTAACACGTAACCGTAACACGTAACCCGTAACACGTAACCCGTAACACGTAACCCGTAACACGTAAAACTTAAACCTACGTAACCCGTAAACCGTTCACGTAACCCGTAACCCGTAACCCGTAACACGTAACCCGTAACCCGTAACACGTAACCCGTAACACGTAACCCGTAACACGTAACCCGTAACACGTAACCCGTAACACGTAACCCGTAACACGTAACCCGTAACACGTAACCCGTAACACGTAACCCGTAACACGTAACACGTAACCCGTAACACGTAACCCGTAACACGTAACCTGTAACACGTAACCCATAACACGTAACCCGTAACACGTAACCCGTAACACGTAACCCGTAACACGTAACCGTAACACGTAACCCGTAACACGTAACCCGTAAAACGTAACCCGTAACTCGTAACCCGTAACTCGAAACCCGTAACACGTAACCCGTAACCCGTAACACGTAACCCGTAACACGTAACACGTAACACGTAACCCGTAACACGTAACCCGTAACACGTAACCCGTAACACGTAACACGTAACCCGTAACACGTAACCCGTAACACGTAACCCGTAACCCGTAACCCGTAACCCGTAACCCGTAACACGTAACCCGTAACACGTAACCCGTAACACGTAACCCGTAACACGTAACCCGTAACACGTAACCCGTAACACGTAACCCGTAACACGTAACCCGTAACACGTAACCCGTAACACGTAACCCGTAACACGTAACCCGTAACACGTAACCCGTAACCCGTAACACGTAACCCGTAAAACGTAACACGTAACCCGTAACCCGTAACACGTAACCCGTAACACGTAACACGTAACCCGTAACCCGTAACACGTAACCCGTAACACGTAACCTGTAACACGTAACACGTAACCCGTAACACGTAACCCGTAACCCGTAACCCGTAACACGTAACCCGTAACACGTAACCCGTAACACGTAACCCGTAACACGTAACCCGTAACACGTAACCCGTAACACGTAACACGTAACCCGTAACACGTAACCCGTAACACGTAACACGTAACCCGTAACACGTCACCCGTAACACGTAACCCGTAACACGTAACCCGTAACACGAAATATTTAACAATAAACACTTAAACCTACGTAACCCGTAAACCGTTCACGTAACCCGTAACACGTGACCCGTAACACGTAACCCGTAACACGAAACACTTAACACTAAACACTGAACCCGTAACACGTAACCCGTAATACGTAAACCGTTCACGTAACCCGTAACCCGTAACACGTAACCCGTAACACGTAACCCGTAACACGTAACCCGTAACACGTAACCCGTAACACGTAACCCGTAACACGAAACACTTAACACCAAACACGTAACCCTTAACACGTAACACTTAATCCGTAAAACGTAACAAGTAACCCGTAACAGGTAACCCGTAACCCGTAACACTTAACCCGTAACACGTAAACCGTAACACGTAACCCGTAACACGTTACCCGTAACACGTAACCCGTAACACGTAACCCGTAACACGTAACCCGTAACCTGTAACAGGTAACACGTAACAGGTAACTCGTAGCCCACAACCCGTAACACATAATACTTAATCCGTAACACGTAACACGTATCCCGTAACACGTAACCGTAACACTTAATCCGTAACACTTAACACTAAACACGTAACCCTTAACACGTAACACTTAATCTGTAAAACGTAACCCGTAACACGTAACCCGTAACACGTAACCCGTAACACGTAACCCGTAACACGTAACCCGTAACCCGTAACACGTAACACGTAACCCGTAACACGTAACCCGTAACACGTAACCCGTAACACGTAACCCGTAACACGTAACACTTAAACCTACGTAACCCGTAAACCGTTCACGTAACCCGTAACCCGTAACACGTAACCCGTAACCCGTAACACGTAACCCGTAACACGTAACCCGTAACACGTAACCCGTAACCCGTAACACGTAACCCGTAACACGTAACCCGTAACACGTAACACGTAACCCGTAACACGTAACCCGTAACACGTAACCCGTAACACGTAACCCGTAACACGTAACCCGTAACACGTAACCCGTAACACGTAACCGTAACACGTAACCCGTAAAACGTAACCCGTAAAACGTAACCCGTAACTCGTAACCCGTAACACGTAACCCGTAACACGTAACCCGTAACCCGTAACACGTAACCCGTAACACGTAACACGTAACACGTAACCCGTAACACGTAACACGTAACACGTAACCCGTAACACGTAACACGTAACCCGTAACACGTAACCCGTAACACGTAACCCGTAACACGTAACCCGTAACCCGTAACACGTAACACGTAACACGTAACCCGTAACACGTAACACGTAACACGTAACCCGTAACACGTAACCCGTAACACGTAACACGTAACCCGTAACACGTAACCCGTAACACGTAACCCGTAAAACGTAACACGTAACACGTAACCCGTAACACGTAACCCGTAACACATAACCCGTAACCCGTAACACGTAACCCGTAACACGTAACCCGTAACCCGTAACACGTAACCCGTAACACGTAACCCGTAACACGTAACCCGTAACACGTAACCCGTAACACGAAATATTTAACCCTAAACACTTAAACCTAACGCGTAACACGTAACCCGTAAACCGTTCACGTAACCCGTAACACGTGACCCGTAACACGTAACCCGTAACACGTAACACGTAACCCGTAACACGTAACCCGTAACACATAACCCGTAACCCGTAACACGTAACCCGTAACACGTAACCCGTAACCCGTAACACGTAACCCGTAACACGTAACCCGTAACACGTAACCCGTAACACGTAACCCGTAACACGTAACCCGTAACACGTAACCCGTAACACGTAACCCGTAACACGAAATATTTAACACTAAACACTTAAACCTAACGCGTAACACGTAACCCGTAAACCGTTCACGTAACCCGTAACACGTGACCCGTAACACGTAACGCGTAACACGAAACACTTAACACTAAACACTGAACCCGTAACACGTAACCCGTAACACGTAAAGCGTTCACGTAACCCGTAACACGTGACCCGTAACACGTGACCCGTAACACGTAACCCGTAACAAGTAACCCGTAACACGTAACCCGTAACACGTAACCCGTAACACGTAACCCGTAACACGTAACACTTTACCCGTAAAACGTAACCATAACACGTAACACTTTACCCGTAAAACGTAACCATAACACGTAACACGTAGCCCGTACCATGTAACAATTTAGCCGTAACACTTAACGCCTAACCCGTAACACCTATCCCGTAATCCGTAACACGTAACACTAAATCCGTAATACGTATCCCGTAACACGTAACCCGTAACACTTAACACGTAACCCGTAACACGTAACCCGTAAATCGTACCCCTTAACACGTAACCCGTAACACGTAACCCGTAACACATAACACGTAACACGTAACCCGTAACACGTAACCCGTAACACGTAACCCGTAACACGTAACCCGTAACACGTAACCCGTAACACGTAACCCGTAACACGTAACCCGTAACACGTAACCCGTAACCCGTAACACGTAACCCGTAACACGTAACCCGTAACACGTAACCCGTAACACGTAACCCGTAACACGTAACCCGTAACATGTAACCCGTAACACTAAACACTTAAACATAACGCGTAACACGTAACCCGTAAACCGTTCACGTAACCCGTAACACGTGACCCGTAACACGTAACCCGTAACACGAAACACTTAACACTAAACACTGAACCCGTAACACGTAAACCGTAACACGTAAACCGTTAACGTAACACGTAACACGTGACCCGTAACACGTAAACCGTAACACTTAACCCGTAAAACGTAACCATAACAAGTAAACCGTAACACGTAACCAGTAACACGTATCCCGTAACCCTTAACACGTAACACGTAGCCCATAACGCGTAACACATAACCCGTAACACATAACATGTATCACGAATCACGTAACCCGTAACCCGTAACCTGTAACAGGTAACACGTAACAGGTAACACGTAGACCACAACCCGTAACACATAATACTTAATCCGTAACACGTAACACGTATCCCGTAACCGTAACACTTAATCCGTAACACTTAACACTAAACACGTAACCCTTAACACGTAACACTTAATCTGTAAAACGTAACCCGTAACACGTAACCCGTAACCTGTAAAACTTAACACTTAACACGTAACCCGTAACACGTAACCCGTAACATGTAACCCGTAACACGTAACCCGTAACACGTAACACGTAACCCGTAATACGTAACCCGTAACACGAAACACTTAACACTAAACACTTAACCCTAACGCGTAACACGTAACCCGTAAAACGTAACACGAATAACGCAACACGTAACCCGTAATACTTAACCCGTAACATTTAACGCGTAACCCGAATAACGTAACACGTAACCCTTAACACTAAACACTGAACCCGTAACACGTAACACGTAGCCCGTAAGGCGTAATATATAACCCGTAAAACGTAACACGTAGCCCGTACCATGTAACAATTTAGCCGTAACACTTAACGCCTAACCCGTAACACTTAACCCGTAATCCGTAACACTAAATCCGTAATACGTATCCCGTAACACGTAACCCGTAACACTTAACACGTAACCCGTAACACGTAACCCGTAACATGTAACCCGTAACCCGTAACACGTAACCCGTAACACGTAATCCGTAACACGTAACACGTAACCCGTAACACGAAACACTTAACACCAAACACGTAACCCTTAACACGTAACACTTAATCCGTAAAACGTAACAAGTAACCCGTAACAGGTAACACGTAACCCGTAACACGTAACCCGTAACACGTAAACCGTAACACGTAACCCGTAACACGTAACCCGCAACACGTAACCCGTAACACGTAACCCGTAACACGTAACCCGTAACACGTAACCCGTAACACGTAACCCGTAACACGTAACCCGTAACACGTAACCCGTAACACGTAACCCGTAACACGTAACCCGTAACACGTAACACTTTACCCGTAAAACGTAACCATAACACGTAACCCGTAACACATAACACGTAACACGTTTCACGTAACCCGTAACCCTTAACACGTAACACGTAGCCCGTAACTCGTAATACATAACCCGTAGCACGTAACACGTAGCCCGTACCATGTAACAATTTAGCCGTAACACTTAACGCCTAACCCGTAACACCTAACCCGTAATCCGTAACAGGTAACACTAAATCCGTAATACGTATCCCGTAACACGTAACACTTAACACGTAACCCGTAACACGTAACCCGTAACCCGTAACACGTAACCCGTAACACGTAACCCGTAACACGTAACCCGTAACACGTAACACTTTACCCGTAAAACGTAACCATAACACGTAACACGAATCATGTAACACGTAACACGTAGCCCGTACCATGTAACAATTTAGCCGTAACACTTAACGCTTAACCCGTAACACGTAACCCGTAAAACGTAACACTAAATCCGTAATACGTATCCCGTAACACGTAACCCGTAACACTTAACACGTAACCCGTAACACGTAACCCGTATCACGTAACCCGTAACACGTAACCCGTAACCCGTAACCCGTAACACGTAACACGAAACACTTAACACTAAACACTTAACCCGTAACGCGTAACACGTAACCCGTAACACGTAATCCGTAACACGTAACCCGTAACACGTAACCCTTAACACGTAACCCGTAACCCGTAACACGTAACCCGTAAAACGTAAAACGTAAAACGTAACACGAATAACGTAACACGTAACCCTTAACACTAAACACTGAACCCGTAACACGTAACACGTAGCCCGTAACGCGTAATATATAACCCGTAAAACGTAACACGTAGCCCGTACCATGTAACAATTTAGCCGTAACACTTAACGCCTAACCCGTAACACTTAACCCGTAATCCGTAAAACGTAACACTAAATCCGTAATAAGTATCCCGTAACACGTAACCCGTAACACTTAACACGTAACCCGTAACACGTAACCCGTAACCCGTAATATGTAACCCGTAACCCGTAACACGTAACCCGTAACACGTAATCCGTAACACGTAACCCGTAACACGTAACCCGTAACACGAAACACTTAACACCAAACACGTAACCCTTAACACGTAACACTTAATCCGTAAAACGTAACAAGTAACCCGTAACAGGTAACACGTAACCCGTAACACGTAACCCGTAACACGTAAACCGTAACACGTAACCCGTAACACGTAACCCGTAACACGTAACCCGTAACACGTAACCCGTAACACGTAACCCGTAACACGTAACCCGTAACACGTAACCCGTAACACGTAACCCGTAACACGTAACCCGTAACACGTAACACGTAACCCGCAACACGTAACCCGCAACACGTAACCCGCAACACGTAACCCGTAACACGTAACCCGTAACACGTAACCCGTAACACGTAACCCGTAACACGTAACCCGTAACACGTAACCCGTAACACGTAACACTTTACCCGTAAAACGTAACCATAACACGTAACCCGTAACACATAACACGTAACACGTTTCACGTAACCCGTAACCCTTAACACGTAACACGTAGCCCGTAACTCGTAATACATAACCCGTAGCACGTAACACGTAGCCCGTACCATGTAACAATTTAGCCGTAACACTTAACGCCTAACCCGTAACACCTAACCCGTAATCCGTAACAGGTAACACTAAATCCGTAATACGTATCCCGTAACACGTAACACTTAACACGTAACCCGTAACCCGTAACCCGTAACACGTAACCCGTAACACGTAACCCGTAACACGTAACACTTTACCCGTAAAACGTAACCATAACACGTAACACGAATCATGTAACACGTAACACGTAGCCCGTACCATGTAACAATTTAGCCGTAACACTTAACGCTTAACCCGTAACACGTAACCCGTAATCCGTAAAACGTAACACTAAATCCGTAATACGTATCCCGTAACACGTAACCCGTAACACTTAACACGTAACCCGTAACACGTAACCCGTATCACGTAACCCGTAACACGTAACCCGTAACCCGTAACACGTAACACGAAACACTTAACACTAAACACTTAACCCGTAACGCGTAACACGTAACCCGTAACACGTAATCCGTAACACGTAACCCGTAACACGTAACCCTTAACACGTAACCCGTAACCCGTAACACGTAACCCGTAAAACGTAAAACGTAACACGAATAACGTAACACGTAACCCTTAACACTAAACCCGTAACACGTAACACGTAGCCCGTAACGCGTAATATATAACCCGTAAAACGTAACACGTAGCCCGTACCATGTAACAATTTAGCCGTAACACTTAACGCCTAACCCGTAACACTTAACCCGTAAAACGTAACACTAAATCCGTAATAAGTATCCCGTAACACGTAACCCGTAACACTTAACACGTAACCCGTAATATGTAACCCGTAACCCGTAACACGTAATCCGTAACACGTAACCCGTAACACGTAACCCGTAACACGAAACACTTAACACCAAACACGTAACCCTTAACACGTAACACTTAATCCGTAAAACGTAACAAGTAACCCGTAACAGGTAACACGTAACCCGTAACACGTAACCCGTAAACCGTAACACGTAACCCGTAACCCGTAACACGTAACCCGTAACACGTAACCCGTAACCCGTAACACGTAACCCGTAACACGTAACCCGTAACAGGTAACCCGTAACACGTAACCCGTATCCCGTAACACGTAACCCGTAACACGTAACCCGTAACACGTAACCCGTAACACGTAACCCGTAACACGTAACCCGTAACACGTAACACTTTACCCGTAAAACGTAACCATAACACGTAACCCGTAACACATAACACGTAACACGTTTCACGTAACCCGTAACCCTTAACACGTAACACGTAGCCCGTAACTCGTAATACATAACCCGTAACACGTAACACGTAGCCCGTACCATGTAACAATTTAGCCGTAACACTTAACGCCTAACCCGTAACACCTAACCCGTAATCCGTAACAGGTAACACTAAATCCGTAATACGTATCCCGTAACACGTAACACTTAACACGTAACACGTAACCCGTAACCCGTAACACGTAACCCGTAACACGTAATCCGTAACACGTAACCCGTAACACGTAACACGTAACCCGTAACACGTAACCCGTAACACGTAACCCGTAACACGTAAACCGTAACACGTAACCCGTAACCCGTAACACGTAACACGAAATATTTAACACTAAACACTTAAACCTAACGCGTAACACGTAACCCGTAAACCGTTCACGTAACCCGTAACACGTGACCCGTAACACGAAACACTTAACACTAAACACTGAACCCGTAACACGTAACCCGTAACACGTAAAGCGTTCACGTAACCCGTAACACGTGACCCGTAACACGTAACCCGTAACCCGTAACACGTAACCCGTAACAAGTAACCCGTAACACGTATCCCGTAACACGTAACCCGTAACACGTAACACTTTACCCGTAAAACGTAACCATAACACGTAACACTTTACCCGTAAAACGTAACCATAACACGTAACACGTAGCCCGTACCATGTAACAATTTAGCCGTAACACTTAACGCCTAACCCGTAACACCTATCCCGTAATCCGTAACACGTAACACTAAATCCGTAATACGTATCCCGTAACACGTAACCCGTAACACTTAACACGTAACCCGTAAAACGTACCCCTTAACACGTAACCCGTAACACGTAACCCGTAACCCGTAACACGTAACACGTAACCCGTAACACGTAACCCGTAACACGTAACCCGTAACACGTAACCCGTAACACGTAACCCTTAACACGTAACCCGTAACACGTAACCCGTAACACGTAACCCGTAACACGTAACCCGTAACACGTAACCCGTAACCCGTAACACGTAACCCGTAACACGTAACCGTAACACGTAACCCGTAACACGTAACACGTAACACGTAACCCGTAACCCGTAACACGTAACACGTAACCCGTAACACGTAACCCGTAACATGTAACCCGTAACACTAAACACTTAAACATAACGCGTAACACGTAAACCGTTCACGTAACCCGTAACACGTGACCCGTAACACGTAACCCGTAACACGAAACACTTAACACTAAACACTGAACCCGTAACACGTAAACCGTTCACGTAACACGTAACACGTGACCCGTAACACGTAAACCGTAACACGTAACACTTAACCCGTAAAACGTAACCATAACAAGTAAACCGTAACACGTAACCAGAAACTCGTATCCCGTAACCCTTAACACGTAACACGTAGCCCATAACGCGTAACACATAACCCGTAACACATAACATGTATCACGAATCACGTAACCCGTAACACGTAACACGTAACAGGTAACACGTAACAGGTAACACGTAGCCCACAACCCGTAACACATAATACTTAATCCGTAACACGTAACACGTATCCCGTAACACGTAACCGTAACACTTAATCCGTAACACTTAACACTAAACACGTAACCCTTAACACGTAACACTTAATCTGTAAAACGTAACCCGTAACCTGTAACACTTAACACTTAACACGTAACCCGTAACATGTAACCCGTAACATGTAAACCGTAACACGTAACCCGTAACACGTAACCCGTAACACGTAACACGTAACCCGTAACCCGTAACAGGTAACCCGTAACACGTAACCCGTAACCCGTAACACGTAACCCGTAACACGTAACCCGTAACACGTAACACGTAACACTTTACCCGTAAAACGTAACCATAACACGTAACCCGTAACACATAATACGTAACACGTTTCACGTAACCCGTAACCCTTAACACGTAACACGTAGCCCGTAACTCGTAATACATAACCCGTAACACGTAACACGTAGCCCGTACCATGTAACAATTTAGCCGTAACACTTAACGCCTAACCCGTAACACCTAACCCGTAATCCGTAACAGGTAACACTAAATCCGTAATACGTATCCCGTAACACGTAACACTTAACACGTAACCCGTAACACGTAACCCGTAACCCGTAACCCGTAACGCGTAACATGTAACCCGTAACACGTAATCCGTAACACGTAACACGTAACCCGTAACACGTAACCCGTAACACGTAACCCGTAACACGTAACACGTAACCCGTAACACGTAAACCGTAACACGTAACACGTAACCCGTAACACGTAACCCGTAACACGAAATATTTAACACTAAACACTTAAACCTAACGCGTAACACGTAACCCGTAAACCGTTCACGTAACCCGTAACACGTGACCCGTAACACGTAACATGTAACCCGAAACACGTCACACGTAACACGTAACACCAATCCCGTAACCCGCAAACCGTATACCGTAACATGAAACACTAAACACGTAACACTAAACACGAAACACGAAACTCGAAACTCGAAACTCGAAACTCGAAACTCGAAACACGAAACACGTAACCCGTAACAAGTAACACGTAACCCGGAACACGTAACTCATAACCCATAATACGTAACACGAAAAAAGTAACACTAAACACTAAACACGAAACACGAAACACGTAACTCGTAACACGTAACACGTAACACGTAACCCTTTACACGTAACACGTAACCCGTAACCCATAAAACATAATCGTAACATGTAACCCGTAACATGTAACACTTAACATTTAAACCGTAACCCGTAACACATATCCCGTAACACGTAATTCGTGTCACTTAACCATATGTATGTATGTATGTATGGATGGATGCATGCATGAAACACGAAACACGAAACACGAAACACGAAACACGTAACTTGTAACACGTAACACGTAACACGTAACCCGTAACCCGTAACCTGTAACACGTAACGCGTAATACGAAACACAAAAAACGTTCCACTAAACATGAAACCCGTAACACGTAACCCGTAATACATAACCCGTAACGCATAATTCGAAACAAGAAAACGTTTAATTTTGTGCAGACATCTGTACGAACATGTCTAGACATTCAGCAAATTTAAGCTCTATAGTTAGAGGCACCTGGTAATATACCCAAATAACGGGTACATTTAACCCTTAGCTTTTCTGCAAAGTTTCTCAGATATAACCATATGGTAATTAGTTCAAATGTTAGGATATTCTGAGACATCATCTTTTTTAATTTCCTGAAAACTGGTTGATTTGACAAGGAATGACCTTACTGGGTATGAGAGCTGCAGACTGATTGCATGGCTGTCGCAATAACATGTCTCAAGTCTCAAGTGGTTTACTCCAAACAGCCCAAACTTGGGCTAACGCAGGAGTTTGTGCTGAACTGTGCACATGCGCTGTGGGTGGTACATTGGATTAAAAGACTAGTATCATTAATGTTGCTGAAATTGTTTTTATCTGATAGTTTTATTTATGTATAGGGTGTTAAACGAAAATTTTGGGTTTTTTAATAGGTTGGTTATGTGTATGGATATTGTCGCTGCCTTGTCACATGCACGCATAGACAGTCTCCGTACCCACACCATGGATAAGTTTACGCTGAGCACTGTGTTTTAAAGGCAGTTTAGGTGAGGTGTGGTGAAAGGGAGTTCCATAATAGCTTCTTGAAATGATTTTGGGTTTTTTATGTTGGTAATTTTTGGTGGAATCATATTCCATATGCGAATGGCTCGGGGATAAAATGAAAAGACCATTGCATTTATACGACACCTGGGGGCTATGTATTGTCCACGGGTTCGAGAGCGGGTTAGTAGGCCTGGAGGGAGAGTGATCTCATTAATGTTGTTTAGAATTTTGTAGAAGGTTGTGGCTTGTTTAATAATGCATCTTCATTTGAGGGCAGTAATTAGATCTGCTGGATTTGTGTTCCGTCTGTAATCATTTTTAACAAATTTGGCAGCAGAGTGTTGCACTCTTTCAAGGCTTTTAACTTGTGAAAAGGTGTGGGGATTCCATATGGGTGAAGAGTACTCGAGTTTTGGCCGGATTAGCATGTTGTAGGCTGTTTGTTTAACCTCGGGTTTACATGGGCCATTCGTTTAATCATGCCTAAAAATTTCGAAGATTTTGAAGTTATGTCAGTGACGTGATTTGTCCAGGTTAATTTGGAATCCAATTTTACTCCGAGATATGAGTGGCTGGATACAGTGGATAATGGCTGGCCAGAAAGCGAGTACTTTGTGGGCTGGGTTTAGTTTTGTTTGTTATTGGAAGGTGGACACATTTAGATACATTAAATTCCATTTGCCATTTGTCTGACCATGTTTGGAGTTGGCTTAGGTCAGTTTGGAGAATTTTGTGGTCGGTTTTGGAAGAAATTTTACGATATATAATACTATCATCTGCAAAAAGGCGTATAGAAGATTTGATGCTCCCATTTATGTCATTTATGTAGAGTAAGAAGAGGACAGGTCCTAGAACTGAACCCTGTGGGACACCAGATGCTATTGGTCATACACTTTCCCCCCTTTTCTCATGATAAAACACAATTCCATTGTCACTTGTTCCTTTATGCCATGTCATTTATAGAAAATCTGACATCTAAAAAGTTTTATTTTGTTAAAATATGGCTTTTGGTTCTATCAGTTAACTTGGTAAATATGTCACTTGCTCCCTTTTTTCATTTCACAGTAGTATGTATATTCCTTGATAATTGATACTCTTCATCGTAAGTTGCATTTTGTGGTAAGAAAATTTTCTTTTTTTCAGAAATTATTGCTGACATGCAGTGATCAGAAGGTTTTTTGTTATAAGAAAAATATTTAAATAAAAAAGTGATTATTATTCCTTTCTGAAGTTTTGTCATGTTTTCAGAAAAATATTCTTACTAATGTGAAACATCAGAAATGACTACAAGAAAAAAATTCTTATTCAATTTAAGAAAACATTTCTTGATTTACAAATTTTCTTTTGTGGCTCCTAGAAAATCATTTTATAAAAATGTTTTTTTTTTTTCTTGATTTAAGAAAAACGATTTTCTTATTTCAAAAAAACATTTCTTAAATAAGAAAATTTCCTTGGATAAATAAGAATATATTTCTATAGACTGTTCTTAAATGTAGAAAATAATGTTTCAAGCCAAGAACATTTTTCTTATACAAAAATTTCTTTATCACGAAAAAAAATGTTTAGCAGTGCAATACTTTTAAACTTTAGACTATTCACACACTACAAGTTTGAACATCAGCGAACCTGATTCATGATGAGCTAAATTAACTGAGGAGGGAGCTTTAAGTTACTTCTTTTATGGTCAGATGTAATATTATTCATAAGGTCATTTCTGGAAACCATTTTAGTCCATGTCTAATGAGCGCCAACCCAATCAGATCATAGTTACATAAACTGCTGCATTCGTGTTCACATTGCAATTACTGTGAAAATTGTCCTAATTTGTCTCATTGTGTTAAAAAGTTGGCAGATGATTTAAATTCAACACAAATCCAAGTATAAAGACCAGTATAAGCAATTACCAAATTTATTAATGTCAGATAACAAACATGTATTTAATGATTAGGTTTAATACATAATATCAAAAGCAGTGAACTGTGATACAGCTTTTGCAATGCTTTCTCAGTACAATCAGTGTAAAACTATATATGATCTTACTGGTTTCTCTCCAAGTACATGTTGTTTTTCACATATATTTATGGCATTGTTTGGTAGTGACAAAGTTCAACTAATATAACATTATAAAACTGGTCATATCTTTATATGGCCCATTAATGTCGTGCAACTGACCAAACAAACGAATGCTGCTATTGGAAAGAATGAGGTATGTACAGTCAATAATAAAATGCGCAAGTGAATAATATCATGCAAAGTGTGCCCAGTAAATAAATATAAACAGTGCAAAAGATTAGTCAAAAACATTTACAAAAAGTGCATTATTTTATCACAGTACTTGCTTGCATAGCTCATTTGTTTGATGAAAACACATCAATAATCCACTCATAATACTTCTAACTGGTAATAATGTTTGCAAACGTTGACAGTTTGGCACACCTTTTAAGACACATGTGAAGGTATATGCAGGCTGTAACAGTAAGTCGGTTACTATCATACAACTAAACATTGGCACTGCAAGAGCTCTGCATCAAACCTCTATGAAAATAATATTCCAATCTTTAAATAAAAGCCACAATGTCCATTGTGACTAACAACTTGCATCTCTCTTTGTCTACAAATCAGTCACATACTGTCTGAAGGACGATGTGCAGACAGCCACACAGAACAGAGTCACACATTCAAGTAGATTTGTTTCTTGATTGCAGGTTGTGTTTCTACCCAGCCTCCAGGCACATGAAGTAAGGCACGCATGCTAGATAGTCGAGTTTGCTGATGTCCTCCGTACCTTCCTGTAATGTACAGAAATTTGGTCAGGAGACGTGTCATCAGGAGAAAAGGAAGAGGAAACAGTAGATGTAAGAGTAAGAGGAAAATAGAGGAAGTGTGAGGGGAAGAGACGAGAGGGGCAAGAGAGAGGGAGAGAGGGAGAGAGAGGGAGAGAGGGAGAGAGAGAGGGAGAGAGGGAGAGAGAGAGGGAGAGAGAGAGGGAGAGAGGGAGAGAGAGGGAGAGAGGGAGAGAGAGGGAGAGAGAGAGAGAGGGAGAGGGAGAGAGAGAGGGAGAGAGAGAGAGAAAGAGAGAGGGAGGGAGAGAGAGGGAGAGAGAGGGAGAGAGAGGGAGAGAGAGGGAGAGACGGAGACGTTGTCATTTGCAAGCACTTTTATATATTCTAATATATTTAAAAACAATATAGACTATTGAATTAATAGTGTATCTAATAATTTATGTTCATAATTTTATGGGGAAGGGGAGCTTTTTAGCACCCCATAAATATATGGTTCATCATTATGTTACATAATAGAGATTACTGAAGTATGTACTGGTGCTGTTGTTATTCTCTCGTTATAAACTTATGGTGCTACGTACACACAGACATGATTTTTATGTTTTCATGCATGATGGCAAACATGTGTATAGTAGTGAAAAGTAACCACCAGAATTGTATAACTGTTTTAATGGAATAAAGCTAACAAACATGGCTACATTTGTTTATCTGGGATGAATGTAACGACATTGGAATGTTATATAGCAAAGTGAAGTTGATGTTTGTTTTTGGTCAATATTCCCTAAACTCCGCTTCATGATTTGAAAGTCAAATAAATGTACCACAGTAATTTTAATAGCCTAATTTATTCACAAATTCAATGGTTGCTGGGTTATATTCATTTTGTTGCAAGCTATGTGCGCCATAAAGCACAATCTTAAGGTTGTCCACAAATGCTGCCCATATGAAACTTTGCACTGAATTAACTGAACCTTAAAAAAACCACAGTAATTTCTACGTTATTATAAATAATGTTTTATGTCATTGAAGTAGAATTTTACTCTTTTTATAGCCTTTTAATGGAGTTCAGTCTTGCCATTTTATATGACATGAACATGTAGTCACAGCCACACAAGCATAGTATTAAAATACTGAGGTAGCTGGCGATCTTAAGCCGGGTAAATTTGCCAGCAATTCTAAATGACAACTGCCAGTCATTCATTCCTTTGAAGACAAAACACTAATCTATCTGAAATATGTCACATTCAACCATGTTTGAATAGAGAAAACATCCGTGAAAGTCACAGCACCACGTTATACACGTGTTTACAAGTAGAGATACTCAAGCGAACCCTCAGTTGACTTCATAGTGGAGTTACGGCTCCTCAAGTGATTTAGCACATTGCGAATCCGGTGCATTGATGTCCTAATATGTAATGTGTGAACAGTTTAAGTAATATGCGTAGTCGGTTTAATAAAAAGTCTGTAGCTTTGTTGCAATTGTCGAAAGAATAAACGTTGGTCGTTAGATCGAGTAAAATGCCTAAGCCATTAGCCGGGCCGACCTTTTGACTTCAGCCCACTGAACTTGTCGGTCATGTGTTTTTCACGGGAGAGAGAGAGTGAGAGGGAGTGAGAGGAGGGGAGAATGAGTGAGTGAGTGAGTTAGTGAGTGAGTGGTGAGTGGGTGGGTGTGTGAGTGAGTGAGTGAGTGAGTGAGTGAGTGAGTGAGTGAGTGAGTGAGGGAGACAGACAGACATAGAAGGGAGGGAGATGGAGAATGAAAGAGAGGATGGGAAGGAAAGAAAGGGGGGAGGGAGAGAGGGAGGGAGGAATTACGGGAGAGAAAGGAAGAGATATATAGAGACAGAGATAGAAAGAGGGTTATGGAGATTTAAGAAATAATTATGTTTCATAACAACTCTTACGCAAGTATCGTAACGAGTCTGAACATACAACAACAAAAGTGCCTCAGATTATGCCATCCTGACTCTATCCAAGCTACATCCTGGCATTTAACAGCATATACTTACAGGAGCGACTACCGCCTTCACAGGGCCAAACATGTCATCGGTGAAGTCTTTCTCCTTCACAATTGCCAAGATACCCTTGAGTGATGCCAGTGTAACCTTGCCTGTGTCTGTCTGGTCCAGAGACTGGAATAATTCCTGCAGCCACCCGGAGTAAACAATACATTGATGAAAAATATTAAGATGCTGGAGGAAGTTTAAAACTTTCTGTGTCCGTAAAACATGAAAATCAAATTTGATACATATGGACCTGTTAATAATTGTGTGAAAAAAACAGGCAACAAAACAGGCAAATCTTCAGAAAAAAATTATGAAATAGATGGCTACTAATAAAATGTATTGGTACACCGAGATAAAAATGAAAGCCAGAAATAAAGAATGGTGTCATTATGCAGGTAAAAATTAAAATCCCCAGGTAGCTGATGATCTAGTTGCGTTCAGATATGCTGTGGGTGAGAAGAAGCATCGCTGTTATCCAGAGGCTGTGCCAAGGAATCCAGGCAGTTTGGAAAATAGAAATAACACTAAAGGACTCGAGCAAGATCATCATATCCATGTAAACGAAAGGAAACGGAGACAAGATCATCATATCCATGTAAACGAAAGGAAACGGAGACAAGATCATCATATCCATGTAAACGAAAGGAAACGGAGACAAGATCATCATATCCATGTAAACGAAAGGAAACGGAGACAAGAGCAAAGACACAAATTCTGCTAAATGTTCTTGGCATGATCTTCATAAGGATATTGCTGAACAAGATAATAAGAATGACCGCTGAAAGAGAACTAATGTGACTTTGGAGTTGGAGGAGGGCGTCTCTTCACATTAAGACACGTGATAAAACAAGAGCTATTAGTTGGCATAAACCTTGTACATATACACAGATGGCAAGCAGATACACAGACTTGCCACATCGTACAGATTTCCTATATACAATACGGATTTGGGGAGGAATATGGCCATAACCTGTTTAATATGGATTTGCAGGAAATGGAAAATGTGTGACAAAGTACACATATTTTCTTGTGTTCATGGTATAAGTATAATATGGTCATAGTACAAATACCTTTGTTGCAAGGCAAATTTCCAATGAAACCATGCAGATTTTGTTTGATTTAGATATATTTTATTGTACTGGTTAAGACCTTTATGAAAGAAACAAGCCAAATTTAGCTAGTTGCCTTGGATAGCAAACTCATTGAGCTTTACATTGTTGAGGAGAGTGGAAGGTTCCTGAATGCTCAACATGGTTTGAAGGTTAGGTTAGAATGCTTCTTTGCCTTTTTCTTCATAGTGCTGAATTATATCTTGTCAATTTTATCCTATCTTTAGTTTCTTGTAGTTAACAATTTTATTTCTGGAGCTGGATATTTTATATTTACTGCTGAAACTATCTTAATATCAACATGTGGTGAACATTGTACAAGCGTACCAAATACTGTTTTATGGAGTCGCCCATTGTCTCCATGTTGGCTTTGTCATAGGCCTGCTTGGCGTCCTCACTGCAACAAATCACAGCAACAAAATGACAATTAATACAAGGAGGCATGCACGCATGCATGCTCGCACACATGCCTGCACGCACGCATGCACGACCACACACATTATGCATGAACAAAGAGTGATTATGTAGACATGGCAAAATGTCTGGGCTCTTCAAAAATATATTAAAACCCTTTTTTGTGATAGAAACATAGAAACTCATCCTTCTTACGCTTATTTGAAACAATAGCTGCACATTTGTAACCACAAAACACTGCTTTCACAACTGCCACTCACAATGCCATTGTGGTATTACAACTTTGCACTGCATTGACACAATATGGCAGTTGTATAAAAAATTTCAAATATTGAAGTTCAGCGTACTGTACATATGCTATACAATTTTTGTACAAATGCAAAAGGTGTAAGACAGTTGAAATGTACACATTAAAAAGATAGGACCACATTGTTCAAAAACAGCAAAGTTGTATTGTGCAAATATGTGGTGGAAACTTGCTGCAAACAATGAAGAATCAGATATGGGGAATGGAAAGTATTTTACACAAACATGACATCTTTAATACATAGAGATTGTTCATTTTACTCTCAGTTCACACAAGAATAATAACTAGTAATAACAATAATAACTAGTAATAACAATAATATCATGTAAAGACACATCTAAAAATGTGAAAACCCACCTGAGATTTAAGAGGTGCTTGCAGAATTCAGTGAAGGAGGCAAATTCATTGAAACCGAAGATCGTGCCAACACTGGCTAGCTCATACACCTGTCACATACAGAGCCTCAAGGTTAACTTGGCTACCTGTTGTTGAAACTAATACGGAATATGGTAATATCAAAAGGTTCCCTTCTACATAATGATGTGAGGCAGTCAGGTTGGAGAATGTGGGAACTACTATTATCATTATTATTACTACACAGAACACAGAACACATGGGTATTTCAATATGACAACTTCACAAATTGTTTGTTTTAGGAAACATTTGGATTGATTGTGTGGCTACCTGACATGTTTGAAGGTACTAATACATATACATATGACAAAAACAAGGAAAACGGTCTAGAAAGAAACACTTGTCAAAAGATGCTATTAGAAAAATAGTGTTTAAGCAAACTATGTGGAGGGTTTATAGGCGTACCAGAAAGGATGAAGACTACGCAAATTACAAAGAGGTACTTAACCTAGCTACAACTGAAATTAGAAAATCTTAAAGAACCTTTGAAAAAAAATTGGAAGGTAATATAAAAAATTACAGCAAGAGTTTCTAAGAAGAAAGATAATAAATCACATGGAGTTGATGGGTTACCATCAAAACTGCTTAAAAGGAAATTGTTGAGCAAATTACTACACCGCTTGCAAAATTGTTTAACTTGTCACTAGATAGTTCCTTCAAAATGGAAAGAAACAAACATTACGCTGCTATTTAAGAGGGATCGAGGAACAAGCCAGAAAATTACACACCAGTGAGTTTAACATCAGTTGTATGTAAATTACTCGAAACATTAATTAGAGACCACATGGTGGAATTCCTTGTAAAACATAAATTAATAAATACATCTCAACATGGGTTCCTAAAAGCAAGGTCATGTCTAACCAATCTCTTATGTCTTTTTGAAGAAATTACAAAGTGGGTAGATGACGGGTCACCAGTGGATGTTGTCTACTTAGATTTTCAGAAAGCTTTCGATAAAGTGCCACATCAAAGATTGTTACTTAAACTAAAAATCCATGGTATAGGTAATGATGTAATCAACTGGATAGAAAAGTGGCTTACACACAGAAGACAGAGTAATAGTAGATGGTGAGATTTCAAACTGGAAATCTGTTTTGAGTGGGGTACCACAGGGATCAGTATTAGGCCCTATACTGTTTTTAATATATATATATAAATGATTTGGAAGATGACATATCTAGCAAAGTACTCAAATTAGCAGATGACACAAAAGTATTCAGAAAGGTTACTAATGATACAGATAAACAAAGTTTACAGGATGATCTAGATAAATTAGTTAAGTGGTCAGAAAAATGGCAAATGTTATTCAATTTTGGGAAGTGTAAATGTATACACATAGGACATGGAAACATGGACGATGAATATAAAATGGGGGATGCTGTACTAGGTAGAAACACACAATTAAAGCATTTAGGAGTAACATTTAGTGCTGACATGAAAGTTTCAGAGCAATGTGGGATTGCTGCTTTGAAAGGAAATCAAATTCTAGGACTAATTAGGAGAACTATCACGAATAAGGAGAAACAGCTAATTGTACCCCTGTACAAAGCAATAGTTAGACCACATTTGGAATATTGTATTCAAGCATGGAGGCCGAATCGTAAAAAGGACATAGACAAGCCAGAAAGAATACAATGAAGAGCAACTAAAATGATTCCAGAACTGAGAGACCTTAGTTACAAAAGTCGCTTATTACAACATGGTTTGACAATACTAGAGACCAGGAGACTAAGAGGAGACCAAATAGAAGTGTTTAAAATAGTGAATGGTTATGAGGATGTTGATAGGAATATGTTCTTCAAAGTTAAAGAAGGCAGTAGAACCAGAGGACACAAAGCAGCATTAGAATTGACAGATATTTCAGATATTTGATAAGGGCGGGCTACACATAGATGAGAAAATTGTTGGACTCTCGATAAGCCAATGGTTTCCTTGTCCACTTGCCATCTGGAACTTGTTGTTTGGGATGGCAATCTTGTTAAATCTTGTTAAATATACAATGGCCACTCTCCCACCACATGACTCTCTCAATACATATACAATGGCCACTCTCCCACCACATACCTCTCTCAATACATATACAATGGCCACTCTCCCACCACATAACTCTCTCAATACATATACAATGGCCACTCTCCCACCACATACCTCTCTCAATACATATACAATGGCCACTCTCCCACCACATAACTCTCTTAATACATATACAATTGCCACTCTCCCACCACATACCTCTCTCAATACATATACAATGGCCACTCTCCCACCACATAACTCTCTCAATACATATACAATGGCCACTCTCCTGCCACATAACTCTCTCAATACATATACAATGGCCACTCTCCCACCACATACCTCTCTCAATACATATACAATGGCCACTCTCCCACCACATAACTTTCTCAATACATATACAATGGCCACTCTCCCACCACATACCTCTCTCAATACATATACAATGGCCACTCTCCCACCACATAACTCTCTCAATACATATACAATTGCCACTCTCCCACCACATAACTCTCTCAATACATATACAATTGCCACTCTCCCACCACATACCTCTCTCAATACATATACAATGGCCACTCTCCCACCACATAACTCTCTCAATACATATACAATGGCCACTCTCCTGCCACATAACTCTCTCAATACATATACAATGGCCACTCTCCTGCCACATAACTCTCTCAATACATATACAATGGCCACTCTCCCACCACATAACTCTCTCAATACATATACAATGGCCACTCTCCCACCACATAACTCTCTCAATACATATACAATGGCCACTCTCCTGCCACATAACTTTCTCAATACATATACAATGGCCACTCTCCTGCCACATAACTCTCTCAATACATATACAATGGCCACTGTCCCACCACATAACTCTCTCAATACATATACAATGGCCACTCTCCTGCCACATAACTCCCTCAATACATATACAATGGCCACTGTCCCACCACATAACTCTCTCAATACATATACAATGGCCACTGTCCAACCACATAACTCTCTCAATACATATACAATGGCCACTCTCCTGCTACATAACTCTCTCAATACATATACAATGGCCACTCTCCTGCCACATAACTCTCTCAATACATATACAATGGCCACTCTCCCACCACATGACTCTCTCAATACATATACAATGGCCACTCTCCCACCACATAACTCTCTAAATACATATATATATATATTGGCCACTCTCCCACCACATAACTATCTCAATACATATACAATGGCCACTCTCCCACCACATAACCCTCTCAATACATATACAATGGCCACTCTCCCACCACATAACTCTCTCAATACATATACAATGGCCACTCTCCCACCACATAACTCTCTCAATACATATACAATGGCCACTCTCCCACCACATAACTCTCTCAATACATATACAATGGCCACTCTCCCACCACATAACTCTCTCAATACATATACAATGGCCACTCTCCCACCACATAACTCTCTCAATACATATACAATGGCCACTCTCCCACCACATAACTCTCTCAATACATATACAATGGCCACTCTCCCACCACATAACTCTCTCAATACATATACAATGGCCACTCTCCCACCACATAACCCTCTCAATACATATACAATGGCCACTCTCCCACCACATAACTCTCTCAATACATATACAATGGCCACTCTCCCACCACATAACTCTCTCAATACATATACAATGGCCAGTCTCCCACCACATAACTCTCTCAATACATATACAATGGCCACTCTCCCGCCACATAACTCTCTCAATACATATACAATGGCCACTCTCCCACCACATAACTCTCTCAATACATATACAATGGCCACTCTCCTGCCACATAACTCTCAATACATATACAATGGCCACTCTCCCACCATATAACTCTCTTAATACATATGCAATGGCCACTCTCCCACCATATAACTCTCTTATGTGGATAATTAATGGTTTATAAACTAGGTTATTTTAACACACCTCTCTCATGTCCTTTGCTGAAAGTGACCACTGTTGGAGGACAGCTTCAGAGTCAGAACTCAAAAGGCTTATCACAGTGGACTCTTGCTATAAAGAATATGTTGGGTCTTGGTCAAACTGGTCCATATATTCGATGTTCCTGACAGGATGGAAATTTCAGTTGTTCCTTTCAAGTGGATGTTCCTGACACTGGGAGTCCTTATAGCGAGAGACCACTGCGATATCATGGCAACAGCAGTTCATATTTTTTATCAAACATAGAACATTTGGCACATATAATGTATAGTCTTATTGTGCTCTATACTGACCTGCTGGAGAAACTTTTCTTGATTTGGTGTTAAATCTTTTGGCAACTCCAGTTGAGCAAACTGTAAATGACTGGAACCAAACCATGGTACACATTGTTTGACTGCTCTTAACATATCACTATATGATATAAATGTTTCCTACAGATGACACAAACTATTATTACATCGTAAAAAATACTTTTATCAATGAAAAAACTTGTTTGGGTGAAAATGATTTCAATCTATTTTGTTAGCATTCAAAGATATATTTCACTGAGGGAGTTATCAATTAATATATTTAAAAACAACCTATGCATAAATATGCGGGTCTCATTTGGACATTAACAACAAATTGTTGCATTTTTATTGACATGTTAATCTGAATATTTGGCATATGACAGCTTTACACAACAAAATTATGAAACATAAATACATAAGATGCTAACAAATAAATGCTGTTTGTTTGGTTGCAATATAAAGTTTCACTCACCCTGTAGAGTCTGCATCGAGTTTGTTAAACACATCCTTAAGCTTGTCAATCTCTTCTTGAGGCAACGCCTCAGACACATTAAAGCCCTGGTAAACAAAGAAATAGTCTGGCAACACAATAATATAGTACACAAAACTTGATAAAAAAGATACTAAGCCCATTTTAGCTCATTTTTCTCACTGCATATTCATTTTCTATTATTTATACATTCATATACTTTTATCTATTTTCATTATGATATTATGCTGACAGTTAATTTATCAGTCACATTTTACTATGGATGGCATTTCACAGGCCATAAAACAAAATGTGTTGGAATAAAGTTGTATCAACGTCAACGTTTATTTCAACCAGACTGCCAAAATGAAGTTTAATCTGACTTGTATCGAACATCAAAGTATGTGCATACAAAGCATTTTTGCCCCGATTTTCTAATTCATTACAATATAAAATTAATAATAAACGTACCTAAAATATATCTGAAATGTAAAAAGTAAATTTTTTAAATGGTTACTAAATGTTGACAAATACATTTCAAACTTCTCATTATTCCAAATCATGAATATGAAACTTAACATTAAAGTATATGTGCAACTGTAGGTTCGACTCACCCTGAAAGGGCCTGGCGTGCCAGCGGGGGTGCGACCAAGGGCTCCTATGTCTTCACTGACCAACAACAAACAGCAAGATGAAAGCAGTCTGTACATTTGTAACACTTTAGCATATGCTTGTGTCAAATATTCATGGACATCTTCTCAGGAATAGACAGTGTAGGGCACAGTGAGGCCTGTCTGCACACCTCATTACTGACCATCTGTAGTCTCAAAACTGTGCTTAAGCAATTGTGTCTAACACACACACAACACACATCTGAACTTGTGATTATCAAATAAAATGTTTAAATGCCAAATTGTATGTAATTTTTACTTTTGTACCAAAACATAAGTCACACCCACAACCATACATCATATTGTTGTTGTCGTAACACAAATAAACATACATTGCAATAAAACTAAATCATTAAATAAAACATAATCATGCCAACAAGGAGAAAAGCACCTTGTGGTAAACTTACAGTTCGTTAACGTTAAACCCTTCAGTCATTCCACATCATTATATAGGAACCGGATTGAAAACGCATACATGTTAAGTTTCAGAGACAATACGTGGTGTTAACATGAGACAATACGTTTAGTCAACATGACAACCACACGTAGAAGCCAGCGTATATTGTCATCTAGTGGTTCAATAGCCATTGAAAAGGAAGACTTTATTAACGGAATGTTGGCTGCTCTTAGCAACAAAGAAGTTATTGAAAAACTACAAACAGTTGTAGTAAATGATTTACGGAAAGAAGTTGCGTACCTCAGATGTGTTATCGAAAAGAAAGATGCAACAATAGAGTCACTTACAAAACAAGTCGATGACCTGGAAGTCGCACTTGATGACCATGAACAATACTCAAGGAGAAACTCACTGAGACTTTTCGGTCTTGTGGAAAGCGAAAACGAGGACATAACTAAACAAACAATAGATGCGCTAAATGAATCAATGAATCCAAAACTGAGTCCGCCCCTCCGATTGGAGGAGATTGACCGAATTCATCGAGTCGGACCCAGGGACAAGCCATCAAGACCAGTGCTTGTCAAATTTGCAACATACGCGAGCCATAGGTGAATCTACAAAGCCAGGGTAGGGTTAAATCCCAACCCACGTTGACCGCGATGGGATGAGAGAGCCGATGCATCAAGCAGCGTCGACACAGACCTGACTGGCACAGCAGGTAAGCCACATGAACAGAGTCAAGGCACCAGGACTCAAGTCCTATTCCTGAATGAGGACCTAACGCAGACCAGGGCCAGACTGCTCTACAACTGCCGGGTCGCAAAAAGGAAGAAGTTGATAAATGACTGTTGGTCGTCAGATGGGACCATCCTCATAAAGAACATTGCGAACAAAGTAATCGTTATCAAGACTCTTAAAGAATTGAATGACAATGCCAAATAAGGCATCATGGACTTACATACCCAGTTTCAGTGCTCCGTACCTGTATACACCAAACTATGATTGTATACAGCAAATTCGCTAAGTGCTATGATATAGTGCTATGTTCTTGTAATTGCAAATGTTTTTCTTTTTCTTTCCACTGTGTTTACATGAATTCAATTTACATGTTTATTCAAACATATTTTAATGACGCCAAAACAGTGTTGTATATGTAAAAAGTATGTTAATAAGCATACTTCCTTAACCTGTATCATTTGTTCTTGTGTATATCATACTAAATGTTTACCTTATTTGCAAATTAATGATGTGAAGCTAATTACCAACTGGCACTTCATTAAATGCATTTCGTCTATTCTGCCATTTAATCATTTCAAAAATGACTATGATTTCCTCAATGCCATCTCTGATGATTGGTTTGATGTTACGAATATATCGTTTTGTGATTTACAAAATAAACTACTTAATCCTTTTGATTTGAATAATAATAGCCACAGTTTGCCTATGTACAATAATGATCCGGATTAGCAATATTTTAATAACGTTTACTCAGCCGTACAAAATAACTGTGACTACTTTGTTGAAGACACTTTTATTAACAAATGTTCTCAACTGTCAACAATGAACAAAATTTTTTCTTTACTACACATTAATATTCGAAGTATTAGCAAACATCTACATGAATTAGATCAGTATCTCCATGTACTAAATCATAATTTTTCGGTTATTGGTATAAGCGAAACATGGTGTCAAGACTACAATGTCAACAGTTGTGATTTACCAGGATACAAAGCAGAACATATTTATAGGCACACTAAAGTTGGTGGTGGTGTTGCCCTCTACATTAAAGACAATATTGCATACCACACTAGATTAGACATTACTAAATTAAATGATTACATAGAATGTCAGTTTATAGAGATTCATAAAGATAGTAATTCATATGGTAAAGATATTATAGTTGGTGTCATATACAGACCGCCAAACAATGATATAATCAAATGTATTGATGAAATGTCTAATATACTTGATATTCTTAACAATGAAAACAAATTATGTTACATTATGGGTGACTTTAACATTAATCTGTTTAACCATGAAGTACATGCACCAACATGTAATTTTTTTAACTTGATGTTTTTACACTCTTATATTCCATTAATAAATAAACCAACAAGGGTAACTAATCAATCGGCAACATTAACTGATAAAATTTTTACAAATAATCATAAAAACATGCTCCAGGGCATTATGTATACAGATACATCTGACCACTTCCCAATATTTCTCATTGATAATAATTGCAAATTAACCAACAATCTTAAATACACAACAAGCAGAAACTGTTCCCAGGCAAACATAGATACATTTTATAATAACATGCAAAATCTTGACTGGGATATTATGACATACACAAATAATTGTCAAACAGCCTACTCAGTATTTTATAAGTCATTACTGCGAGAATACAATGACTGCTTTCCCATAAAAACAATCAAGCTTAACTACAAGAATAGGAAACCATGGCTAACATATGGACTAAAAAACTCAATAAAAGAGAAGAATAGACAAAACACAAGATATAACGAAACTAAATATAAAGTATACAAAAGTAAGTTGAATGGCTTACTAAGGAAATCTGAACGTGAACATTACGCAACTCTCTTTGAAGAAAATAAGCATAACCTTAAAAGTCTTGGTCCCTTTTAAAAGAAATAATAAACAAGAAACATGAACGTATAACACAGACAAAATTCATCGTCAACAAAGTAGTAACATCAGACAAAAAACAAATAAGCGAATGTTTTAATAAGTTCTATATAAATGTTGGCTCTAACCTAGCAAAAAACATTCCACAGAACCAAACAGACCCTATGTCATACATGAAAAACAGCAATACTAAAACTATATATCTTGAACCGGTAACTGAAAATGAGGTATCAGCAATAGTAAACTCTCTCAAAATATCTAGTCCTGGATGGGATGATATTTCCAGTAAAGTAATTAAAAAAACATATAAAAGCTTTATTAAACCATTAACATATTTATATAATCTCTCTAGAAATACTGGAATATTCCCAGATGAGTTAAAAAATAGCTAAGGTAATACCTATCTACAAATCTAAGGAAAAAAAATATTTTCTAACTACCGACCAATTTCAATATTACCAACTTTCTCTAAAATATTGGAAAGACTAATGTATAACAGGCTGATAAATTTTATTAATAAGTATAACATTCTGTACAAATATCAGTTTGGTTTTTAAAAAAATCACTCCACTAGCATGGCACTAATGACCATTGTAGACAAAATATCAGAAGCACTACAAAACAAACAATTTGTGCCAGGGGTGTTCTTAGATTTATCTAAAGCATTTGATACTGTTTACCATGAGATACTGTGTCAAAAACTCCAATGTTATGGTATACGTGGCTTAGCCAATGACTGGAGTAAGAGTTATTTATCTAATAGAAGTCAATATGTGTATTACAATAACACTAGCTCAACTAAACTCTCTATTACTTGTGGAGTGCCTCAAGGTTCCATACTGGGGCCATTGCTGTTTCTATTATATATCAATGATATTGCTATTGTCTCAGATATTCTTTTCTCCTTATTATTTGCCGATGACACTAGTGTATTTATACAGGGTGATCAATTGAATGATATAGCTAACAAAATGAATATTAAACTAAAAAAACTTGTAGCTTGGTTAAATGCTAACAAATTATCTCTAAACATGATATTTAGAACTTCTAACAGAAAACTTATGAAACCAACAAAACTTGAAATTAATGATAATGCAAGTATCCTCTACAACATTTCTTGGCGTTACTATTGATAACAAACTTAATTGGGCTGAACATATTAACAAAGTTAAATGTAAAATCTTTAAAGGGGTAGGCATTATCAACAAAGCCAAAAGATTTTTAACTAGACCATGCCTGGTCCCCTTATATTACTCGTTTCTATTCCCTCATTTGACATATTGTATTGAAGTGTGGGGTGGTGCATTTGACTCATATTGTTCAAGTATTATAAAGGTTCAAAAGAAAGTGGTGAGAATGCTCGTATCAGCTAATATATCAACTCATACAAACCTATCTTTAAACTACTAAACATCTTAACGTTTAGACAACTATATGTCTACTCAATACAAATGTTTATGTATAAATACAACAGTGGTCTTCTACCAACAATTTTTGGTAATATGTTTAAACTTAATCAAGATGTTCATAGTTAAAATACAAGACAATCTACACAAATACACATATCCATGGCAACTTTAGAAATAAGACTTCGTTCTGTAAGAATTAAGGGTGCTATAATTTGGAATTATTTTAACACAAGACTCAACATTACTTCTTATTCAATAATAAACTACAAATGTATACTTAAGCAATTTATATTACACAATGATGTCAATATATAACATGTATCACAATCACAATTTGTTCGTTTTCTACACCTGCACTCTATTTTTGTGTTTAATACTATGATATATGTATTGAAATATATACTAGGGAGTATAACATTGTATAATGTTTTTCCCTATTGTTCTCTTTACATTATCATATAGGGTTTACCTTAATTTGATTTGTATATATTGTAAAGAGTTACAATAAATTTGATTTGATTTGATTTAGAAATGCCAATCCAGGAGATTTATACATAAATCAGAGGGTCTAAAAAAACGGGGATTTATACGTCTCAGAAAATTGGGGATTTAACAAGATTTGCCATCCAAGCCAAAGGCCCAGATGGTAAGTGGACAAGGAAGCCATTGGCTTATCGAGAATGTTCATCTACTTATAACCCGCCCTCCAGAGATATGTGTCAACCTTGTTTTTAAACATATTCACACTGCTAGCAGTTACACAATCTGTAGACAATTTGTTCCATTCATTTATTGTCCTCTGTGAGAACGAGTGCTTCCTGATGTCCAATCTACATTGATCCTTTACTAATTTTACCTCATGTCCTCTAGTTCTGCTATCCTTTTTGAGTGAGAAAAACATATTTCTATCAATATTTTCATACCCATTCAATATCTTAAAAACTTCAATCTGATCTCCTCTTAACCTCCTTGTCTCTAGAGTTGTTGAACCACATTCCTTCAGGCGTTCTTCATAACTAAGGTCTCTCAGTTCTGGAATTATTTAATTTATATGTAAATCGGGTAGTAAATGAGGGACTTGTATATAAATCGGAGGGTCTAAGACAACAAAATATTACAAAAAGAATACTTTCCATGACAGTAACAACCATGTTTATTATCACCAATCACAAACAGTTCATATATGATACAAAAGCACATTATATATATATATTCACAAATAACTCATCAGCTCTAGACATTTGGCACAGCAGAATAATGTCCATGTCGATCTCACATAGAGCATGCAGGGTGACTTTACCAAGCATGACAGGCACACGCCTATAATTGATGAAAACCCCCACACATATATTGTAAATCTACCAGAAAAGAATAACGTCCATGTCGATCTCGCAGAGCATGCACAACAGATTCAAGCCTACACATTTACTGATGGTCCTTCACATAATCCCATGTCGCAACCTTGGCCGACTTGAGAAGATCCTTCTCTGGCACAAAGGAATAGCAAGGATCATCTGTTTTGATTTTGCATGATAGCAGCGCATGCAGGGTGTTGTTGCCGAGCTGCGACCGAGAGTCAGTATCGATCTTTCGACACATCGAGAACACACGCTCGCTGCCGGCGTTGCTGTGGGCGATCACAGAGAGAGTTGTCATTAAACGTGCGAGGAGTGGAAATCGCACTGCACCGTGTGCTACATCGTATTTCTTCTTCTTCACTGAATTAGCGCATGGCGAATCAGATCCGCGCTTCGCCATACTATTGTTTCCGTGCAACAAACATCGAATCAGATGCTTTATAACACTTCGTACACAGAACATGTGGGGAAAAATAGCCAATCGAAAATGGTATAAGGCGGCAAGCCCAGACACGTTTGCCGAGACCGAGCGCAAGAAATTTGCATGATTACGTTGCAAGTCCGAGCACGTTAGAGAAAACGGCCAATCAGAACCGGTATTGACCGGTATTAAACACTTTCTGTTGACCCAGAAAAACATACTCGAGTCAGCTGGAAATAAAACCCAATTAGGCCATGCTGAGTTCGGAAAATAACATAGAAAATTTTTTTTTTTTATTTGACTGAAAATCCAAGAGATTGGTTCTCCTTTCCAGGAAATCAGGAGATTTGGTGGATTTCCAGGAGTCTCCTGGCGAATGCAGGAGACTTAACATGTATGAAAACGTCACATGAAATGCTTACAAATAGTTAACAACTCCAGAGAAAACCAGGACACAGATCAATATTAGTTTTTCCATAGACAACCATGTTGTATGAAAGATAACAATTCAGATTTTGTCACAACGTCACACGTTGTTGCCTGTCATGTCACTCACCTGTTGACTGGCTGTTGTAGATTTTTCATCAAATTTTACAATTGGTTTCCACAACATACACAGGGGATCCTTCCATCACTGAGAGACCCATAAGCCACCAGCCAGCCATCAGAAACACTCTCACCAGCAGAACTGTTATAGTCCTCACATCACAGTTTCCAGTTCAAAATATTTCTTAGGGGAGTAAAAAAATCACTAGCACTTCATTCATACGTCACACATTCATTCATATGTCACTTCATTCATATGTCACACACCCAGAGGTAAAATAATGATTTGTCCCCACCAGCTTAAAACAAAAAACCGACAGATGTGAGAACTTACCCTGTGCCATTGCCCTCTCTCGTGACAGGGGGTGCCGGAGGCGCATCCACAGGGGACCTGAAACCACCCCAACACCACTCAGCTGAAATGATCCACTAGGCATTGATTGGCAAAAACAACTGTACATCATAGAACAAACTGGTAGTTAGAACATAATACTGACTAAAGCTGATCCCTAAACCAGTGAAGAACCCATCCATGATTAGGCATGTAACAGTACATCGAACTATCTACGCATCGCAATAGTTGACGTGATGATGCAATACTATCGATAGTAAATTGATAACTGTGGATAGTTATCATCGATATGGTACACTGAACTAATGATAATGATAAAAGATAGTTGACAAAGCAAATCAGCAGGGCTACTTGTGTCAGTGTAATACTGTCACAAATCAGCAGGGCTACTTGTGTCTGTGTAATTCTGTAACAAATCAGCAGGGCTACCTGTGTCAGTGTAATACTGTCACAAATCAGCAGGGCTACTTGTGTCTGTGTAATTCTGTAACAAATCAGCAGGGCTACTTGTGTCAGTGTAATACTGTCACAAATCAGCAGGGCTACTTGTGTCAGTGTAATACTGTCACAAATCAGCAGGGCTACTTGTGTCAGTGTAACACTGTTTGTAAACATGCTTTTAAAATTTTATTTGGTAATTTTACTTATTTTTATTGACCTAAAATCAAAATAAAAAACTGTTGGTCAGATCAGCGTCATTCATGGATTCACCATTTTTAATTAACTACTTCCAAGGCCAAGCAATGATGCCACCCACCAATTATACCGTTGGACTGCTTTCCTGGCTATTTGCTATTCTAAGCTATTTGCTATTCCAAGATACTATCACAATAGTGCTGCAAAAGTAATACATCTATCGCAATAGTTAAACTTTCCCCAATATTCACCCCTATAAGTGATATCCACATTTTTTACATTATGCACAAATAAATCAAACTGCCTCCTGTAACTGCTGCATTTGCTCAACGTTAACCCCTTTTTTAATAAAAATATAATTAACAGAACCAAACATTTCAATGCTGTAAGCACAAATAAGTGAAATAAGAACAATATAGCTATTTATAATTCTATATGTCTGGCTGACCCTGTGAGGACGACTTACTTTGCCTTCTGCTTTGCAGCATCATCACCAGGTGCACTGGCCTTCGCTGCACCTTTACCTGCAAAATAACACATTCTCCCACAACATCCATGACGCCATCCAACAGCATTACATAACGTTAGGCCAACAGACAAAATGCCACCAACTGAAGACCAGACAAATGACTACAACTTGGAATGTATTTTAAAGGCAAGAAAAAGTACTTCTACCTGATTGAATTGTTGATAAACAAAACAAAACAGGCTCATTACAATCAAATAGCAACACATAGTTTTCCCCTACTTCTTCCTTAGAAAGATAATGAGCTGTGTGTTTGAATGGGACATGCCCTTCCTTAGGGCCCAGTCAGCACTATTCTTTATTAACATTACAGCAATTTACTATAATTAAACTGGTTTACGAAACACCACTTGAATAAAATTTTCTGAAGCTTAATAAACTTACTGTCGTGTAGATTGTTTCCTGCTATTATGAAAATACATTCTTCTTGCTCTGAGAATGCACAAACAAAATTGCAGCTATTTGTCCAGTATTTTGTGGTGATTTTCCTGATTTTACAACATCCAGAGACATTTTAAATAACTGCTCATGCCTGGATAAAAGCAAGGTCGTATGCACCACTCAGACGGCAGACAGCTGAAAACATTTCCCAGTAGCCAAAATTGGTTGGTAAGACGTTGTATTAACATCAGGTTATGTTGTCTTATGGACAATTATGAAAGTTGAAAAGATGTCAGAATCTGATGTTATTTTAATGTCATAATGTTGACACTGAATAAATATCAAAAAGGGCTCACAAATGTTGTACATGTGACATGTACAAAATAAAATCCATTGTAGTGAATCAGAATGCAATCATTCACCAGAGCTACTGAACTAAGCAAACATGTCCCCCAAGAATCAACCCGGTTCAAGATATGTAACACAAACATTTGGTATTTACACATATAAAAAAGACATTCATAGGGAACGAACGTTTAAATATAGGAACGTTTCTGAATGCGAAATTTTTACTCAACAAACTAGAAGATCAAAAACATCTTGAAATCACATATTATCCATGTACCAGAGAAGACATTTATCCATCATTCAGTCAGTCTTTTCTAAAAACATGTAAAGTAAAAAGCACATTTACAACACACGTTATGATGTGAAAGTTGAACACAGTAAAGATGTGTTATGAGAAGCGAGCAAGCAGATTGAGTCTGGGAATCACACAGAGGCAAGAAGGAAGTTATTGGGTTTTAGAAAGAGCTTAAAAGTGGTTGAGCCAATCAGCTGTGTATAACAAATCCTAATTATTTGTTAGATGTAATTTTACCAGTTGGTCGAGTCCCTCATACCTACATCAATATTAAATTTGGAGGATAAATTATACGTGCTTGTAATTATATCGCTCTAAAAGAGCAATTTTAATTGAAAGGTTCATAATGCTTTTAATGCTTGTATTCAGTCAAAGTTAGGTACATAAATCATTAAGTCTTAACTTAATTAAAGAAGGAAACTAGGGAAGAATGTCAGATCTCAGATGAACCAAAATTTGTTAAAACTTCATATCTACTGAATACAAAAATAACACTGTTTGTGTAATCTCATTAAAAATATGTATTATCTATTTCTGTTTAATATAGCATGAAACAGAAATATATACTACAGATTTTTAAGGGAATTTTGTCAGCTTAGGGCAAAAGTGTTTATGGTAAACTCAATTATTGCCACAACCATTGCACACTGCAATAACATGCCCCTGGCATACCTTAAATTCACCACATGCAAAAGAAAAACCTTCAGCCAAATAATGTTCCTTTACCTACGGGAGTGTCAGGCAGTGGATTAGTGCCTGCTACATTTCGGATGGCAGTATTGGTTCCATTTTTGCTCATTGAGCGTGCTTTCTGCAAAATTGTCAGGGCTTCCCCTTTGCTTCCACCTGAAATGAAATTCATAATACCGCTTTTGTCGTACTGTTCCCCAACTCAATCTCAAATACGAAATTGCCAACATTGGTTGGGGAATTAGACTAAAACTGGCAAGGATTATCCACAAAGAAAATGATTATAAAATCAAATTACAAAATAAATGTTCTAATGCGATTATAAAATAAAGCATGTGTAACCGTTGGCTACAACCTGAACCAAGAGCCTCCTCTCTCAGCCACTAGACCAACCTGACAAAAGCCCCAAACATGGTCAGACCACAGTTCAAAATTGCTTTGGTGGCCATGCTAATGTCATATCTGATTATAAGAAAACTTGACCATCAAAAATTCAGAAAATTTTGCCATCTGCCATCATCTCATTATTATTATTATTATTATTATATCGGAATTTATATAGCGCCCGAATCCAATTAAGATAAAATGCTCTCAGGCGCTTTACATGAAACTGCATAAATTAAATAAAACTATAAAATACATAAAATACATACTTTACATAAAACTGCATAAATTAAATAAAACTATAACATATAGAATATTTTAAAAGTAGATAGTGTAAAGGAGGTGATTTAAACATAACAAATAAATAAATACAGATATTACACTTATAGTACACACATGAAAACATTATGAATAAGTCATTGGTATATAACAATGTCATTAAAACAAGAGAGCGTGACTCAATTACGTCAGTCGTATGCCAGTTTAAATAGTCTCTTGAAAGAGCTGAGAGTGTTCAGTTGTTTAATGTTCTCAGGCAAGTTGTTCAACAGTATGGCCACGTGTCGGCTGAAGCAACGTTCACCACAAGTTGCAGTCCGCAGCACAGGTACGACGAGAAGTGACTTCTCCGTTGATCTTAAACTACGCGTTGGTTGATGTTTCTGCACAATGTCACTCATGTATGCCGGTGCCAATCTGATGAGCACTTTGTATGTGAAGGTGTTAACCTTAAAGCGGAGCCGGTATTTCACCGGAAGCCAATGTAGCTCACGTAAGACAGGTGTTATGTGTTCACTCTTGCGTGACCTGGTGATTAGGCGAGCAGCGCAGTTCTGTATATGCTGCAATTGTTCAATTAGCACCTGAGGCAAACCTTGCAGTAGCGCATTTCCATAGCCCAGGCGAGATGTTACCAGTGCCTGGACTAGAATCTTACAGGCGTCATTTGTGATGTATTGCCTGACTTTGCCAATATTTCGGATGTGGTAGAAACAGGACTTGGAGATCACATTCACCTGTTTCTCCATTGTCAAGCCCCTGTCCATAATAACTCCAAGATTTCTCACGGATTGCAGTGCATGTAATAGACTGCCTCCGATCGTGAGGGACAAGTCATTCACCCGACGAATTTGGTGTTTGGACGAAAACACAAGGAGTTCGATTTTTTCTTGGTTCAGTTTCAGCATGTTTCTTTTCATCCACCCACCAACATCTGCCACACATGCTACAATGGCTGACCTTTCACTGGCCCAGTTCTCATCAGGCTTGATGAACAAGTATATTTGTGTTTCATCTGCATAACAGTGGTAGCGAAGATTATGTTTCTTCACTATATCACCAACTGGTTTAGTGTATATGCAGTACAGTTTCAGTCCCAACACAGATCCTTGTGGCATGCCGCAACATAGATGTGCGTTAAATGAAGTTGCGGGGCCGACAGAGACACATTGTGTTCTGCCACTAATGTAGGATCGCATCCAATTCAGGGCTTCTGCAGTCACATCAAATGAGTGTTGAAGACGCGTTAGCATAATGCCATGGTCGATAACGTCAAACGCACTGGATAAATCAAGCATGACCAAGACAACTACCCGGTATACGTTTTTGATCAAGAGCTTCTGTGATGTCGTTCTGGACTTTCACAAGAGCTGTCTCGGTTGAATAATTATTTCGGTACACCGATTGGTGAAAATCATGTAGATTGTTGATGTCCATGTGATCTTTCAAACGGTGCTCAACCACTTTCTCAAGAAGTTTTGACACGTATGGTAGGTTTGACACAGGCCGATAATTATTCAGAACTTCCTTATCGAAGCCCAGCCTTTTAAGCAATGGTCTCCTAACTGCACGTTTTGAAACATGTGGGTACCACTGTCGTTGCCAACGATTTGTTGATAATGGCTGTAATCAACAGAACGAAATGATCCAGACACTACCTCAAAAGCCGCGTAGGGATCGGGTCTAAATCACATGACTTGTTTGGCGAATTTGTGATTATTCACTTCACCTCGTCATGGGTGGCTGGCAGAAACCTTTGAAGCGGGATTCCGTCAAACATGATGTCATTGTCAAATGCTGTTTCGTAGATGTCACTTGGGTTGCCGATGTTGATGTTTTATCGGACGGTAGCAACTTTGTCAATGTAAAAGTCACCGAAAATGGTCACTAACTGTTCGGCCAATTCATGGATTAGTAAGATTCCCTGTCCCGTGTTACCCATCAAGTGACTCGTTAATTTGAACAGTTATTTCTAATCTTTGCCGCAGTCTCTGATTTTAGCAGAAAAGAATGTTTGTTGACTGCGTTGCATTGCTCCCTGAACAGCTGTCGATGAACAGTAAGTTTGGTTTGCCGCCATACCTTCTCTGCTCGCCAGCACACATGTTTGGCGTGTCTCAGTTCGTCTGAATACCATTGCACATTTGGTCTCAGTGTTATCGACAAGTTCATTTAGCGGCCTATCAGTGTCGTTCAAAATTGGAGTTAAGTCCTTGATAAATTTGGGAATACAAATGTCCCGAAGCTTCCTGAAAGTGACCGGCTGGTGAACGCTGTCTGGCTTCATTAAGTTAATTCTAAAACACACAGCCAGATGGTCGCCAGAAGGGTTACCCTGTGTCTCCAAGACATGGCTCAGAAACTGTTGGCATCCCAATCAACAAGGAACTAATGTTCCATGTGATGACAACATCCAAAGTATGGCCCTTCTTGTGTGTGGGTCCCACCACGTGTTGTACCAATCCGTGAGTTTCTAACGTGCCATTGAAGCGCACCGCATCTGCATCGTTAACATTGTCGAGGTGGAAGTTGAGGTCACCTGTTATGATTACAATGTTAATTATAACAGCAAGGCGGTCCAGGTACAAACTCTACTCGTCAAAAAACACACTGTTCTTAAAACCGGTTCGCTCAGAGGGAGGTGGACGGTACATGATGCACAATCTCACATTCACATCATTGGAAATGACCGTACAGTCCATATGTTCGAAATGTGTGAACATGCCATTCCGTGTAGAATCCAAGGTCTTAATGGTCAATCCGCATGCATTTATAGATTACGGCCACACCTCCACCGTGCTTCTCACTGGGTCGAGAGATGTGTTGTATTGTCTAACCAGATGGCACGAGTTAATTTGTAACCTGATTGTCAGTGTCGGTTCCTAGCCATGTCTCAGATAAAGCTAGCACATTGATGTCCCAGGAAATAAAAAAATTTGCGTTAAGACAACATATTGTCAGTGGAATGTCACATTCACGGTGTTTAATGACACGCAGATTAATCAGCTGGAATACATTTGCACTGGCAGCTTTTACAGCCTGCGGAACAACATCGAAGTGGTGTGTAATGCGTGTTTGAATCACACATTGCTTGCGAAGGCCCCCTCGTTTGCCACATGAAGTTGGGTGCGTTACGGATAGTCCCAAGCATCTGATCAACGCATGTAATGTATCCGGTAATCGCAGAGTGACACCCGTAGAGGCTGGGCGCAAAGTCCGAATGATATTCAGTAGACGCATCGCGAAACAAAGAGCCTTGGTAATTGTAATCAACTGAATTAGGTCACTTGCCTCTTAGGCCAGTGAAGACTTCTGGTCCACAAAATGTGTAGGCGTCACGGATGGCTGACGTCTGTCCAAAGGCTATATATAAAACTACTTAAATTATAGATGACGTACACTTTGTAGATATATAAAAACTATGTCGTGGCAATCACTGAAACTTCATGAGAGTGTAGTGATGGTATGAATCAGCAGCTCGTGCATAATCCTTTGAAAACATGATTAGACATAGTGAGTTAAATTTTGGCCTGTTGCCTGTTAGGCGCTACCACGTGATTGAAATGCTGACCATGTGTTGTCAAAATCACTACCTCCAGCTCTTGTTAAACGCCCCCACATGCGATGCCCGTCAATGTTTAAAAAAATATCCATGTATTCATGTGCCCACATAAAAAAAATTCCCATAAATCCCTCCACCTGTTAAATTGTTTTAAAAAATGCACTATTTCACAGCCAATAGCTTCTACAAACAAACCTGTGAATATGCCTGCTCAAATGCACTATGTCATATCATATGAACTGCTTAATTTCACATATCACAATTTAATATGCCCTACATTCATGTGAAACAATAAACAGAAAGATCAACTGTGGTCTGACCTCAAATAGGGAAGTTATTGTCTGAGAAAGTGTCCAATTTTATATCAAGTTGCGGCACAATGCATATGTAGACATATTATGGAACACTCCTGCTTGTCACGTTATTATTATTTGTTTGACAGCCAAGTTTAAACAATGCCCTGCCCGTAATATTAGCTGAAAACCAGTCACATAATTTAATTATAGGTCGATTATGACACTTGATTTCTAGAGCATTGAGAACCAATGAAGCCTGCTTACAGTCTCATTAAATATACCAATGAATTTATTTTCAAACTAGTATTCATATAATTGCTTGATTTTTAACCAAACATGCATAACTTTGTCAGAAAAATTACAATTTGTCACATTTAACAGGATTTTGGGTGATTTCCAATGCGTCAGACATGTCAAATTCTATTGTTGTGGTTGTGATGTGACTGCTTTCATGCTTCTGGTTGATATGATACAAGGCAAACAGCTTAATAAATAAAGGGGTATCACATGACCAGATACCCGTTGCGGCCAGATTTGAAAATGCTTACAGTGGCTGTGATACAACTATTCTGTCAAATTTTTTTACACAATATTACCAATGCACTAGGCCAAACAACAAATATCACCAATGAATGTTCTAGTGCAAAACAGCTACCTGCTCCCTCACATAGTGGTGTCATAACCCCTAATTTAGAAAAAATTTCTATTTTGGCATCCGATCTGTACCATGCTATTCGTGATTGCTACTGCTGTCTGCCTTTTCCAAACAAACTGTTCACTTTTCCTATCAACCTGTGCCTATGGGAATGGCTATATCTTCTGTAAACCACTTCAGGGTTAGGATTAGCTAGGGATGGGGTAAGCTAGGTATGGGGTTAGCTAGATATAGGGTTAGCTAGGGATGGGGTTAGCTAGGTATGGGGTTAGCTATGGTTAGGATTGCATACCCTCATTTCCTTGTGCCCAAACACTTACCGGTACAAAGAACTGCACACAACATGATATGTGGTGAATAGACATTTTGGAAAGGCAATAATTATTATTTTTACAAAAAATTGCTTATTGTAAGCTTTTACTGCAAGCTCTTTCATATTATTTTAGCATACAGAAAATGAAAAAATGGTGTTTATTAACAATTAAATATCATATTGAACATCAAATTGTGTAAAATATCAGCTTCTGCACATCAAACATTATAACACAAAACTAAAGTTTTCATTTATTTGACATTTTTTTTATTTAATAGATCAGTTATAGGACAATTTTCTAAGTCAAACACACATAACATGGGGCAGGTTAGCAACCTTTTTTATTTATTTATTTTCAAAAACATAAGCCCTCATTATATTATCGGAATTGAAAAATCACATACCTCCAGCTCTTTTTAAACGCCTCCACATGCGATGCCCGTCAATGTTTACAAAAATATCCATGTATTCAAAAACTAGTCATGCACCCACGTGGCGCATAGCATAAACATTCCCATAAATCCCTCCACCTGTTAAACTCTAAAAAATTTGCTATTTTACAGCCAATAGCTTCTACAAACAAACCTGTGAATACGCCTGCTCAATTGCACTTATGTCACATCATATGAATTGCTTAATTTCACATATCACAATTTAATATGCCTTACATTCGTGTGAAACAATAAACTGTGGTCTGACCTCTAGAATTGAAATCTGTATATGATACTGCTCTCTTGTGGCGGAAGTACATCTGATGGGCAAAAACCATACTAAATATAACCCTACCATAATTTAAAGGCATTCCATTCATGAAGGAATGCCTCAGTACAAGACTGGTGTTGTCATATCCGTTGCTAGGCAATATTTCACTCAGTAGGTAGCACCAGTAGAGTAACTACTGAATCTTGCCACATAAATACTACTGTTGATTAGCATCAAGAAAGTGAAAGGGTTTAAGAATGCAGCACAAAGGGGCTTTTTACAGAAATTTGAAGCTCAACTCAAAATCTTACCTTGTGAAGATACTGATGACTTCTTCAGCTTTGGGTTATTCAAAGAATGCCCCCTAGAGTGTAGCAGAAATATATTGTGCAGTGGACTCCACTTAACAAAATTACTTCATGTCAGAGCAATTTGATCCTGTTAAACAGCTTATTCTCTTAAGTGAATTTCTTAAACAATTTACTAAAATGATATGGAAGTGAATGTATGTCAAACAATTGAGTTTTATTTTGTGAATTACTGCTTGGTAGCTTTTTAGATAGACGAAAGTCGCAACTTGTCTGCATTGCAATGGCTACATTCAATAATAACTCATTTTACATAATATTTTGCCATTTTACCTGTACAATGTACAATTTTTTGGGCATCAAAAACAGTTATCTAGAGTCAAAAAGCTTAGGCATTTTTAAAGAAAGCTAGCTGTAGAGGGAGTTGCCAAAACTCTCAGATAAGATCAGAGAGCTAAGGATGCGTTTAGCAGGCAACTGCTCCAGGAGAGAATGCACCAGTGTCCCTGTTGGTACATTGGGTACTGAAACATGGAATGAGGACACCAGAGGAAGCAGCATTCAAGTGTAACACTGAAATTCTGAAACGTGAAAATTAAGACTGCAATACAAGATAGAATATGGATGGCCAACATGATTCGAGGAACTCATGACATAAATAAGAAAAGGACAAAATCATCAGCAAACATGGCAAGTGTATGAAAATGTATAGAAAAGACACAAGAGCAACATTAGCTCACCAATGTCAATAGCAACGTTCAATGCTATACACGCATAGTTGAAGCTTTATATACAATTCAACATGTTGATGTGCTAGACATACTCACGCTGGCAGCTTGAACCCTCGTCCCACGTACAAGTCTTTGGCTCTGGTTGGAAGCATCACTGTCTTCAGTCGCTGGATCTCACTTGCAATGTCCTCTCTGGTGGTGCAAGCAGACATATTAGATCAATATCAATGTAATAATAGATACATACTAGCAAAGAAAAACATGGTTTTTAATCATTATAACTATCAAGCATTTGAATGCATTCATCTTATACATTTACATGTTACTTTATATATTATGATGGTACCGTAGAGTATCTAACAATTAACAGTATTGATATATAATTAACAGTGATGATATTTGTAATGATAATAATAATGCAAATGTCAATATGAGTAATATTTCAACCACTAACAATGACAATCGGTTGGAATATGAGGTTACAAAACTTTGACAGTCTGGTGAATGTGGTTAATTTTTACATACATATTTATAACTTGGTTATTGTTTGACAGTGGTTATCATGATGTGATATTTTTTTTAATATTACTGATCATAACTGCCCTCAAGGTAATGACTTGGAGTTGAATAGATACATCAGAAACATGTCTCTAAGACTTGCTTCCAAAAGACCCTCATGGACAGAGGAGAGGGCTAGCCTAGAGGTGAGCATCACCTTTCTGACAGTTCCATGCTCCTTCCCCCCATGAGCAGGTTCACTGGCTCCCTGTGCAGAAGCAGGTCTCCCCTCCTCCTGGGTGTTCGTGTCTGCTCCATGAAGGAGGCGTCAGTGAAGTGCCTGTCTCGCTGGGTCAGACTGCAGCATGCAACAACTAACTCACAGACACAGGGGCGATGTTCAATCAGACAACAACTTACAGACACAGGCACAATGTTCAATCAGACAACAACTTACTCACAGACACAGTGGCAAAGTTCAACCTAACAACTTACTCACAGACACAGGGGCGAAGTTCAACCAGACAACAACTTACTCACAGACACAGGGGCAACATTCAACCAGACAACAACTTACTCACAGACACAGTGGCAAAGTTCAACCTAACAACTTACTCACAGACACAGGGGCGACGTTCAACCAGACAACAACTTACTCACAGACACAGGGGCAACATTCAACCAGACAATAACTTACTCACAGACACTGGCAATGTTCAACCAGACAACGTACTCACAGACATAGGGGTGATGTTCAACCAGACAACAACTTACTCACAGACACAGGGGCGACGTTCAACCAGAAAACAACTTACTCACAGACACACGGGCGAATTCAACCAGACAAAGAGATTAAAAGGAGATCAAATGGAACTTTTTAAAGATATTGAATGGTTAAGTAAATATTGATTGAAGTATTTTTTCTCACATAACGAAGATAAAAGAACTACAGGACACAAAATAATGTTTGCGAAGGAACAGTGTAGATTAGATATCAGAAAGTCTTCAATCTCACAAAGGACAATAATGGATGGAACAAATTAGCTACTGATTGTGCTAGCAGCATGAACAAAATTAACAAATATATCAAAAGATAAGGCACATAGATGAAAAATCGTTAGACTCTCGATAAGTCAATGGCTTCTTTGTCCAATTGCTATCTGTGGTTTTTTCCACCTGATTTTCCAACATATTTTTTATTTCATGGAGATTTCACAGAAGAAAGGCTGCAAGACAATGAATTTTTGTAATTCAATCTTCTCTTTCCAATCCAATCAAGTTATGGTTAAATGAATTTTTTTCAGGCTCAGGTTATATATTTGCCCACATTTCATCATTAAAGGCTCTTAAAAACTTTGTTAGTCTTCAATGTTGCCTTGAAAGTTGCCTTGTGTTGTAGGAATGACCGTGTTGTAGCATCTGATAGACAAATAAGGACCATTCCTAAGAAAGGTGCCATAGTAGAGAAATTTCCATATGTACTGTGGTGCACCACCAAGTGGAACACAGGAAGCGTGTGTGCTGCAGGCCAGAAGCAGCTTCAAGTCCACTGAGTGCTTTCAAAATAAGTAGGCATGTCGTGAATGTCATTCTTTCTTTCACAAACAGTCAGTGCTGTGATTCAAGCTTTCATTGAGACACTGTGGGTTCAGAGTGTAAGTTCACACAATTGTACCTGGGTTCGGAGGAACCTGATCTTATGCACAAACATCGTTCATCCCACATAAACCTGACAAATGAATACATTATTTGGTAAATTAAATAAAACAGAAACGACACATCTACACAAGACATATTAAAGGAAATACAGCTACTTTTCAGAGTCTCCGAAAGGTAGCTATATTTCCATTAATATGAATTCAACAGAGTCTGATACCAACTTACATAATAAACAATTAGTGTGAGTGTGCATGCGTGCGTGCGTGCATGCATGTGTGCATGCATGAGTGTGAATCTCTGAACAATGTGATGAAATGCAGAACCCCACAAACGTCAGCTTCCGTGGTCACTCCTGGCTGCTATATGGTCACTCCTGGCTGCTATATGGTCACTCCTGGCTGCTATATGGTCACATTTTTATATAATGCATATACAACATAACTAGTCACATACCCGATTCATAAAATTCACACATGTGTGCCTTGTTTCAACTGTGCATGCAACATGTAAATGCGAGCACTTGTGACACCTATTCCAACATGTTCACATAGGCCACAAACTGTTCACAGTGTGCCAAGTGGTGAAACTGGCCAGATCACAGTAGTTGAACCAAGCCCCATATCATTCACTGACTTTAATCTCCAACAGGCAAGTCATAATAGCCAGAAACATTGGTTTTGCCTCAGTCACAGTGGTGCAGCCATGCATGACGTGCACTAGAGCGGAACACTGACCTGAAGATTAACTAGCTGGTAATATCTTTTGTTGAATGGTCAGGTCCTAGTGGCATTGACAATGCAACCACAATGACTTCTTCCATTACTGCTCATGTCACATATTATGTGACTAGAGCATTGTTGAGCTGGGTATACATATTCACACTATACATACAAGCAACCATGGTGGGATAGAGACAGAGACCACCACTCTGTGAGTCCACGACAGGTTGTTTCCATTTCCCTGTGTGTGATCTTTTACTTCCCCTGGCATTCACAGATACACACCAAGTATACGGGACCAACAGCTTTACTGTCTCTTCCAGAAGACACAGGCAATGTGGGGTGAACAAAACTGCCCAAGTTTCGAAACAGCAGCAGGTGGACTCGACCCCCAGTCCTCTTGACTGAGAGGGTGGCATTCTACTGCCAGACCACTGCGCCACTTATTGTGTATGTGCGTGAGTGTATACGTGCATGCATGCATGCATGCATGCACATATATATATATATATATATATATATATATATATATATATATATATATATATATATATATATATATATATATATATATATATATATGATTATATATACACATACATGCATACACACATATAGCTGTGTAATATAATAAAATTATAATATGTGCCTATATGTGTAGTAATTTGCTTTTGTAAATGTGAAACATACTGGCTGACATGCTACAATGGCATTCTACAATGACAGATTCACAGCCCTCATGACCACCAAGTGGTTATGCAACAGCAAGAGTTTTAGTACAGCCCATCACCATGCAAGCACTAAGTAGTACCCCAGTCATCAGCTCAATACATTGCAGTTATGCTGTCAATAGATGCCACTGCATCTTGTACAATAAACAGTTACCAAACACGGCATGTTTAATTTAGACAATTTGCATAATATTTAATAAATTTTAGTCGTTTATGTGTAGTGCACATATTTTAAGCACAGACAGACAATGCTTGTAACTCTTCTTTCATGGCACAGAAGAAACTGACATACACATAGCCATGTGTTCCCCATGAAAGGTGTTTACACAATATTAAATATTTTTATTGGTCTGGAACCATGTTTAAAACCATGTAACCATAGGTAATAGCCATTCACAGACTTCTTATAGCCACATATTTTTCTCAGAATTTGCTAATATTATGGCTGTACTAATTTATATATTTGATATTTTATTCAAATTTACATAATTCATCCTAGTGAGTGGTGCATTATGTAACACCACCTGGTGGACATTTTGATAAATCGACAGATGAGTGAAATACCGATAGAAATAATCAATTGGCAAACAGACCATTCCGGGTAAACTAGTGGACTTGGCAAATCTGAAATTATACCAATTAAACTAACAAAAAACATCTATGTTAATGTTAGAAACTGCTACAATTAGTAGAAAGAAAGTTTGCAAACAGAAATACCTTTGTGAAGAATTTCTTGAAACCGCTGATCCTATCGACTGCTCACTGAAGTCTTTCCTTTTTGCTATGGGTGGCAAAGCCTTACTAACGGGAGAAAATAACCTGCAGGGAAAAGCAATTTCCAACATCTGTGTATACATTCTAGGAATATCTAGGGCTGCCAAAATACATCTAAATTCACTGCCCAAAAGCCGCCAAAACCATACATTGCGGAGCTTGCATTGCTCCTGAAGCAAGGCATACTTTAGCAATATGATACAATGCTTTACCACAGTTGATGTAGACAAACATATTGCACTACTAGATCTGATGAAGAGGTTTGTTTACATGTCTGAAATATGGATATCATACAGCGTACAGTAAAACCTGACATGCCAGATGTCAGCTACCTGGCATGTTGTCCATCTGCAGACAAGACCAACTGTGTCGGGACAAAAAGAACACATCCCACAGTAAAGTCACTTCCACAGTTCCAACTGTCTACAATTTACGAGATTCACTGTACACTCTACATACAATTTACTGTAACATGGAGGTTTACTTATGTGCCAGTATTAAACCAGAACACTGGCATAAAAAAGGCTTGCAGAAATGTCCAGAAAAATGACATGGTTGTCAGAACAGAACATCAATTAAACTGGGTCTTACTAACCTGGTGACTGTCTTGACAGACCCACATACAACAGGGTAGGCATAATCTTTGTCATTACTCACAGTTTTAATTTGTTATCATCCATATTAGTACAGACTAGATTTCAGCATTATCCACCACAACTGCTATGATCGAGTACTTGTGTGAGTGAATTAAAAGCCATTTGTCAGCCCTTCCATCCAGTATCCTACTTACTTGTCAGCATTACATTCTGAAAAGGGACCGATGGAGATGTCGTCGCCCTGAGGAAGAGAAATACACATCAAGTGTGCCCTGCCACTCATACGCTATAAACAGGAGTAATCATTAACAATTCCAACAAAGTAAACATGTATGCCCACACACACAAAAACACACATGCACGCATGCACACAACACATGTGGTTACCATAGAAACACCAAGCTAATCTACTGTTCTAAACAGTAGTATCGTATCTCTCTCTAACATTCAACTTTACGTGTACACAAATATCATTATGTTTTTACAAATCATGAGCTATTAAGCTATACTTCACAACAAGCAGACTGACAATTAAGATCAGTATCTTTATCTGGCTCATTATGACCCATTCATTAGAGTTGGCTGGGACTCTAACAAACTGGTTATAGAGGGATCATCTCAAATTGTTGTAAATGCTAACCACATGATCAAGGGAACAACTTATTTGGTAAGGTATTATCTCTGATTTGTGATCATACAGCATTCATACTAATATAGTCCACCTACAAATAAGGACAGGAAAATAATAGGGATTATCTCTGATTTGTCACCATACTAATATATAGGCCACCTCAATATAAATAAGGACATGTAAACAACAGATTTAACGGAAAAATCAGAAACAGAAAAGTAATCTATGTTACAATCCTCCCTTATGGAGACAATGCAACAGGAGTTAATGTGAAGTCAATGACTTTCTCACAGCAGGTTAGAGCCTAGCTGGGAGTTCTGTCAGTCAGCCACGGCCTTAATATCCCACTGTGAGAATTGCGTCTTATATTGTGTCCCATTGTTTACGTGGGAACACTGGTGTGACACTGCGTCATCGACCTGTTTCTTTTGAAATCAATCAAAAATAAAATGTATGTCCATTTAGGGAGGTACATAGTACAAACAATGACAGATGAACTGATCATCAAGTATACGTCTTTCTGGCCATCATCGGCACTAAAGTGTATGCAGTGTTACACAACTTGAGACCAGCGAGCAGACATACGCCACATTGATGGAGATGCTGGAGGCACATTACTAACAGTGGCACATCACCATCGCAGGCGAGTCAGTGGTGGACTACATCATTGCACTCAGAAGACTGGTGGCCAATTGCGAAATTTTTGGACACCTTGATGAGGCGTTGCGAGACAGACTGTTGTGTGGCTTGGGGCAAGAAAATACCCAGAAACAGCTGCTCGCAGATCGCTACCTGGTGTTCAAAGCAACGTGTGACACAGCCCAAGCGATGGAACTGGCAGCCAAGAACACCCTGGAATTGGCGTGGAAAACACCGACTAGTGCTGCTCTCACACACAATATGGTACAGAGACGTGGAGCACCAACCTACCATGGAAAAAAGGCAAGTGAAAAAGTCTGAACAGTCAGAAACACAGTCTGAACAGCAAAACAAAATGCTATCATTGTGGCAATGCCCATAATGTGCAGTCATGCCCGTTCAAGAAAGCAAAGTGCCATACATGTCAGCAAGTGGGACATTTGGCTATAATTTGCCAAAATGCTAGTGGTAAACACTATACCAGATACATTGGTGTGGAAAACAGTGACAACAACAGAGAGGGCCCTTTGGGGATATGCGCTGTCACTAAAAGGCACACCATAGGCCAGAACAATCCTAAATACATGGTGACTGTGTGCCTGACAGGACAACAGGTCAGCATGGAAAGAGACACCAGAGTGGTGGTGTCTGTCACGTCTGAGGAAATGTACAAGAGACACTTGTCAAGCTATCCACTGTGCTACCATACATCTGAAGCCAGGGGCTGTCCCTGTGTTCAAGAAATCCCATCCAGTGCCCTACGCCATGCATGATAAAGTAGCCGCAGAACTTGATCGGATTGAAACAAGCAAGATTATCACAGAAGTTGAGCGGTTAGATTGGGCTATGCTGACTGTTAACATCCAGAAGAGAGATCAGTGCATCAGAATATGTGGGGATTATAAAGTGACAGTCAATCCACATGTCGACATGGAGCGATATCCACTACCCACTGATGAATATATCTTCATGACGCTGGCTGGGAAAACCGTTTACGTGCATACAATCAGATGGAGCTAGACGATGAATCAAAGCAACATCTTACAATCAACACGCATAAAGGATTGTACCATCCCAATCATCTCAGCTATGGAATCAGCTCAGCTCCAGCTATTTTCCAGCAAACGATTGACCAGATTTTGGCAGGAATAGAAGGTGTGACCTGCTATCTGGATGACATTCTCATTAAGGCAGGGTCAGAGAAGATGCACATACACCACCTGGATGAAGTTCTGACCAGACTGGAGCATTACGGTATCCACTTGAAGCTATTCAAATGCGAGTTCCTGCAGACACAGATTGAAAATGTGTGGTGGTAGATGCACTGAGGGTGGCATCGAGACCAACAAACTTGGTGGTCATGGGACGAGAAGTGTGAAGAAGCATTTCTGCCATGGCCGGTCCCAAGCCCGGATGGGAAAAGAGGAGGGTTGGGCGTGGGGCTAGCACCCCCACCCCGTAAAAAAAAAGATTGCTACAGAAACGCCGACAAAAGATACAGAGACTACAGTCCTGGAAGAGGAGGGTTCTTCGTTTCGAAGACTTATGACGCCATGTGGTGAAAGCCGGGAGTCCTCGGAAGCCACAGGGTCGAGCACCCTTCTTTCGTCCAGGAACATCACGATTGGATCGTGGAACGTGAGGACCTTATACCAGACAGGGAAGACAGCACAGGTGGCAGCGGAAATGAGAAACTACAACCTTGCTTTGCTTGGAGTCAGCGAAACAAGATGGACACAGACAGGACAGAGAAGGCTGCTTAGTGGAGAGATGCTGCTCTTCTCAGGACATGAGGAGGACAACGCTCCCCACACAGAAGGTGTAGCGCTCATGCTGTCAAGATCGGCACAGAGTGCGCTGATAGGGTGGGAAGCTCATGGACCAAGAATCATCACAGCATCCTTCAGAACAAAGAAGAAGAAGATAAAAATGAATGTCATCCAGTGCTACGCACCTACAAACGACAGCGATGAAGAAAACAAAGATCAGTTTTATAACAGACTACAAACGATCATCGACAAGTGTCCAGTGAAAGATGTTAACATCCTAATGGGAGATTTCAATGCAAAGATTGGAAAGGACAACACGGGGTATGAAGAAGTAATGGGAAAACATGGATTGGGAGAGATAAACGAAAACGGCGAGAGATTTGCTGACACATGCGCCCTTAACAAGATTGTCATCGGAGGCAGCATCTTCCCACACAAAAGGATACATAAAGCTACTTGGGTATCACCAGATCACGTGACAGAGAACCAGATAGACCACATCTGCATAGGCAAGACATTCAGAAGGTCCCTTCAGGACGTGAGAGTGAAGAGAGGAGCCGATGCTGCGTCTGACCACCACCTGCTTGTTGCCATACTGAAGCTGAAACTGAAGAAAAACCGAATGGAGACAGCAGTGAAGCGAAAAAAGTACAATGTCAGCTTCCTGAAGGATGCACAGACAAGAGAGGAATACAGATTGAAGCTCACCAACAGATTCCAAGTGCTGCAAGAGCTGCTCGAAGAAGAAACTGACCTAAACAAGCAGTGGCAGAACATAAAAGAGACATGGACATCAACCTGCCAGGAAGTTGTTGGCCCCAGGACACCGCAGCAGAAAGAGTGGATTTCAGTGGAAACTTTGCGCAAGGTCCAGATGCGGAAGGAGAAGAAAACAGCAGTAAACAACAGCCGCACAAGAACAGCAAAGGCAAAAGGGAAAGAAGAATATGCAGAAGTCAACAGAGAAGTAAAGAAGAGCATAAAGGTGGACAAGAGAAACTACATCGACAGCCTGGCAGAGGAAGCGGAACAGGCAGCAGGAAGAGGAAACATGAAAGAGCTTTACGACACTACCAGGAAACTGTCAGGCAAGTACTGCCACCCAGAGCGACCAGTGAAGGACAAAGAGGGAAATGCTATCATAGGAAATGAACAACAGCTGGACAGATGGGCCGAGCATTTCGAGGAACTCCTGAACAGACCCGCCCCGCCAAACCCGCCTGTCATCCACCCAGCAGAAGATGACCTACCTATTAACTGCGACAGACCTGCCAGAGAAGAAATCAAGAAAGCTATACAACAGCTGAAGAACAATAAGGCATCAGGGCCAGATGATATTCCGGCAGAAGCACTCAAGGCAGTTGTGGACACTTCCGTGGAACTACTTTACCCTCTATTTGGGAAGATATGGGGAAGAGGAAGAAGTGCCAGCAGACTGGAGAGAAGGCTACCTCATCAAGATCCCCAAGAAAGGAGACCTCAGAAATTGTGCTAACTACAGAGGGATCACACTCCTGTCAGTGCCAGGGAAAGTCTTCAACAGGATCATCTTGGAAAGGATGAAAGATATGGTCGACCCAATGCTTAGAGACCAGCAAGCCGGATTCCGCCAGAACAGATCATGTTTAGACCAGATCGCAACATTGCGCATCATAGTAGAACAATCCTTAGAATGGAACTCTTCCCTCTACGTGAACTTCGTTGACTATGAAAAGGCATTTGACAGTGTTGACAGGAAGACCCTCTGGAAACTGCTACGACACTATGGGGTACCCACTAAACTGGTCAACCTAATCAAGAACAGCTATGACGGAACAGGCTGTAGGGTAATCCATGGAGGACAGTTCACCTGTCGCTTCGAGGTAAAGACTGGAGTAAGACAAGGCTGCCTGCTGTCCCCATTCCTCTTCCTCCTGGCCATTGACTGGATTATGAAGATGACCACAGTACAGAGGACAAGTGGGATCCAGTGGACACTATGGACGCAACTTGAAGACCTGGACTTCGCCGATGACTTGGCACTGCTGTCTCACAGCCATCAACAGATGCAGGACAAGACGACAGAACTGGCAGCTGTCTCCTTACAAGTGGGCCTGAACATCCACAAAGGAAAGACCAAGGTCCTCAGGATGAATGCAGCCAGCACTGACCCAGTCACACTGGAGGGGAATGCACTGGAGGAGGTAGAGACCTTCACATACCTCGGCAGTGTCATCAACAAGCGGGGCGGCACAGACGCAGACGTCAGAGCAAGGATAGGCAAGGCAAGAGTGGCATTCCTGCAACTGAAGAACATCTGGAGCTCCAGGGTACTGTCATCACGCACAAAGATCTGGTTGTTCAACTCCAACGTGAAGATGGTCTTGTTGTATGGAGCAGAGACATGGAGGATAACCAACACCACCATCAACAAAGTGCAGACCTTTGTCAACAACTGCCTGAGAAGAATCCTCCAGATCCACTGGCCAGACACCATCAGCAACAGTGAATTGTGGGAAAAGACACAACAACGACCTGTCGAAGAGGGAATCAGAAGAAGAAGATGGGCCTGGATTGGCCACTCGCTCCGAAAACCAGTAACAAGCACCACCAGGCAAGCGCTGACATGGAATCCTCAAGGCAAACGGAGAAGAGGACGACCAAGAAACACGTGGCGACGGGACCTCCAGGCAGACACCAGGAAGATGGGCTACACCTGGAACCAGTTAGAGAAGATGGCCCAGGACAGGGGACTCTGGCGATCTGTTGTCGACGGCCTATGCCCCAAGAGGGGCGATGGGCATAAGTAAAGTAAGAAGCTGATTTTCAACGCAGACATCCTGTGTCATTATGACGTGAAGAAGCCAATGAAGCTAGCGTTTGACGCATCTTCATATGGACTGGGAGCGGTGATTTCACACGTCTTTCCAGATGGCACAGAGAAGCCAATCACATTTGCATCGTGAACCATGATAACCGCAGAACAGAATTACTCAAATATGGAGCGCGAGGCTTTGGGAATCATCTTCAAAATGAAGAGATTCCAGCAATATCTGTTGGGGCATCAGTTCACATTGGAAACCAACCACAAGCCACTAGTCAGCATACTAGGCCCTGGCTGCAGCTCGACTTCAGAGGTGGGCACTAATTATGTCAGCCTACACATACAATATATACATACATACATACTTGAGTGATGCTGACGCATTTTCACGACTACCATTCGCCAGCAGCCAAGAAGATAATGATGAGGATGAGAGAAGTGGTGACGTGTTCCACTTCACCTACATTGATTAACTTCCTGTGACAAGTCGTAAAATTAAGGAAGCCATGAGAAAGGATCCTCTTTTGTCCAAAGTGTTTGAAATCAAAGTTTAAAATCAAAGTGTTTGTCCTGTGGGGTTTACATGTGATCATGCCACCGACACTACGTGACTAATGGTGGATTGTAGTACATGAGATGCACACAACATCAGCAGAGAAGACCGTCAACAAACCGAGATATCGCTTTGTGGCTCATGAGCTGCCTGATGAGATTGTTTGCGATAATGGCCCACAGTTCACATTACACGAGTTCAGAGACTTCTGTAGACTTAACCAAATCAAACAGACACTTGTGATAGCCCCACCCAGCAAGCAATGGTGCAGCTGAACAGCCTATAGGGATCTTGTGATAGCCCCACCCAGCAAGCAACGGTGCAGCTGAACAGTCTGTAGGGATCTTGTGATAGCCCCACACAGCAAGCAACGGTGCAGCAGAACAGTCTGTAGGGATCTTGTGATAGCCTACCGCCCAGCAAGCAACAGTACAGCAGAACAGTCTGTAGGGATCTTGTGATAGCATACCACCCAGCAAACAACGGTGCAGCAGAACAGTCTGTAGGGATCTTGTGATAGCCTACCACCCAGCAAGCAACAGTGCAGCAGAACAGTCTATAGGGATCTTGTGATAGCCTACCACCCAGCAAGCAACAGTGCAGCAGAACAGTCTGTAGGGATCTTGAAACAAGTGTTGTTCAAGGATATGTTGCATGTGAAGCATGGCGAAGCCCCTTACTCTACAACGCAGGCTGGTGAATTTCCGGTCCCGTTACCAGAATACACTGCATAGTGTTACAAGAAACACACCATCCGAGCTGTTCTTGAAACAACAAGTACACATGAGGCTGAGCTTGTTAAAACCAGACTTGAAACATACAGTAGAGTCACAATAGGCCAAGCAAAAATACTTCTACAATGAAGGAAGCATACGAGAACATTAGTTTGTGGTCGGTGGGTCAAACATCGTGACAACAGTGACAACAGGACCAAGTCCCCAGAGCCCAGCACCTGTTCCAAGTACTCCACAAAGTATGCCAGCTGATGATGAACCTCATCAGGACACCGCTGTTGCTGATCCTGGGTGATGTTATCCATCGTATAACCGATGTCAGATTTGACTTACAGAGTAGTGGACAACTACTCCAATCTCCCTCCGAAAATAGACCAGAACACATAGTTAAACAGGAAGGAGTGTAGTGGACTGATGGCTATATATGATGCCATCCTAACCATAGTGGCTATGCCCATATGGCCTGTCACGTCATTATGATAAATGAGTTGCTGTCGTGGCATATGATACAGAGCTGTGTTGTGTTTAGTTCTTCGTTTAAACATCAGTATATGACAACCTGTATCCTGTATTTTATACTGGACCAAGAAAAGGAAATATAAACTAGTTTCTGGAAATACATGGTATTTGTTGAATACTATAACTGTAAAATCAACAGACTTGGTGCTGACATTACCTGTTGAACAAACAGCACAATAGGGTCATTGAAAGGACAAGTAGGACATTCCAAATTGAGCCATCAATCTAGACATGACTGTTCTACTTGGTGCAGTGTCATATGCTAATAGTATTAACCACCATCTTATCACAATGGCACCCACATGTCACATATTATAATTTATATTAATTTTTTTTATGTTTTTTACTCAAAATCTCTCAATGTTGTGGCTATGATAATGACTTTACCTATCATTAGATACATGTGGCACCATGGCATTTGGTGGATGCAGCCAGAACTGTACAACATGTGGTTCCCTCTAGTGAATGTTAATGAATCACACTTACCATTGATCTGTCGGTGTGTATTGCAAGATTTCGCGTGCTACCGACTGGCTGAGAAAACGGAGTCCACAATTCACCATGGCGTTTTGGAACATCCACTTTTTTCACCATGGTACTTGACCTATGGATGACCCATTAAGATAAAGGTGTAGTTGCCATGTGACCACTCACCTGCTGGCTAAAATGCAAACTGGGAGGATGAGCAAAGAGCCTGTAATATTGACTGCAAGAAGATCTGTTTTTAAATGAGTTAAAATTTTTGCTTTTAGCAGGCCATATGATTTTTAATGAGAACACTTACACAGAGTTGTAAAACTTGTAAAAAACTTGTAAAAAAATTGTAAAACCATACGCGAATGGTTAAATTTTTTAAATGCAACTTACAGAAAGAAAAAAATATATAGAAAACTCACATCAGTTCCAGATTAAGCTGAATGGGCACGTATGTCAGTTACTCCACATGGTGAATGTATAGTCTGATGCTGAGAAAAACTAAAGTGTTCAATTCATTGTCGCTGCTGAGCGAGAGGGACACACTTTGGTAGTTGCATCAGTCTAAGTTTCTCCTTTTATTCAGTAGTTGCAATAATTTTTTGGCAAAGTGACATGTTTTGCTAAATCTTTGGTTCTCTGGTCGACTTCATCCATTGTCCTGTGACAATCCTTGCCAGTTCCTCTGACTACCAAAAATTGCTGTACAGACTGTACTATGATACACAACTGGTTTCCATACCACAATACACAACTTGTTTCCACATCATGATACACACCGAAACCATGATATGCACACTGTTTCCATACCATGACACACTTACACCATGATACACAACTTGTTTCCACATCATGATACACACCCACACCATCATCCACACCCATACATGCGTGCACCATCATCCACACCCACACATGCGTGCACCATCATAGACACCCATAAAGTTTCCACTCCATCTCACACACCCAGATTTACACAGCATGTGCTGTCAATGTGCCAGAGCATGACCACTCCTGGTAATCATGTCAAATGACATCTACACGGACTCAGGTGGCCTTTGTATAAAGGCTTACATTTCTATTAGGAGTTATATGGTAGCGCATGTTAATAATTTGCTGTGCATTAATATTCTAAGTGGCTGTCAGACTGTGCATGTACAGACATAGTCACAAAGGCAAGGACTAATAAAGGCTGCAGATTTAACAATGTTTATATGACGACTTATGAAGCAGGTGTTATATATTACCTTACACAACCTGTGTATATTAAACATTATATTTTACTGTTCTGTTGTTACCTTGTCTGACACATACTTATTTCATGTCAAAGACAGAACATCCACATATGCTGCATCCAACACAGACATATAAAAACAGGACATCGAATCAATGAACACTGCTTTATACCATGCAGCATGACTGTACACAACTGTCACAATTGTTGTCATTTTGATGAAATTTAAATAAGGGCTGAGAGCGGAAAAATGTCAACATGATGTAGAACTGATGAGCATTTCCTTATGTGGTGTTCTTAATAGAACAGAATAAAAAACTGTGCTTTGACTGATCCTTGGTGCATTTAATGCCCAGGGGGGGCACCCAATACATTTAATGCCCAGGGGGCCACCCAATACATTTAATGCCCAGGGGGGCCACCCAATACATTTAATGCCCAGAGGGGGGCACTCAATACATTTAATGGCCAGGGGGGCCACTCAATACATTTAATGCCCAGGGGGGCCACTCAATACATTGCCAGTACACCTTCCTTGAGAATTCATCTGATACCGTAAACTATTTGTAGACTGTCAAAAAGATACCCTTTTCAAATTGAGCAGATTGAAATATACACCCTTTAACATGATTGGTAGTTACGTTCCACTAGTTGGGCCAAATTATACCCTTTTCAAGTTGATGGAATAAAACTAAAAATATACCATCAAAAGTTTAAAATATGCACTGTTCAATTACATGTGATACAGGATAATTTGCTACTAACATCTTTTATTCATAAATTGTCGTTAATTTCCCTTAAAATGTAGAAAATTTTATCAAATGCCACATGTATGATACAAACGTCCACATTGTGAAAAACGTGTAAAATTACCTACCAATGTGTCTGCCCATACATCTTACGTGCTTCTCCAAGGGGGCGAATGTTGCGAGAAAAATCAAATTGCTTTAGCTTCACCTTAGGTTTCATGCCAGAGGTTGGTAAAACTTTCTCTGTTGCTACAGAAGCCATCGGTTGTGTGAAGAGAAATGACTGATCCATTCTAATCGGTGTCTGACTTGTGACTTTTGCATCAACAGATCCAATAACAAGACAAAATAGTCATGTTTTTGATGTTTCTTCATTCAGACTCCTAGAGACATGTGGATTCCATGTTATCAGGTAACAGTCTACATAATGTCTACATGACTCTACTGCTTTGCCACACAATACTCCAAAACCAATGTCTCTATGAGCATGGTTTGCTTGTTATTAGCCTGCGAGCCCAGGCCATCTCATGAGTGCGTAGCCATGCAACACCTTCATATACACCAATTGATGCTTATCTAACTAATAAGGTAGCTCCGTGCAGTTTTAATGAAACCAGGTCAAACTATCCTTGCTGGTTATTCATGTAACATTGCCCATATTGGCATCTGTAGAGAGATCTGATTGCGAACAGACCAAGTCAACAATGAACATTACAGGATTTTATTAACTACACTGGTCATAAACTCCATGCACATTATGCCTGTCTACTCGCCTTTGCCGTGTGAGGTCTTCAATGAGACATATCTTACTCTGGGATCTTTTTAACAAAGTCAACAACTGCAAGAATAAAATAATACTCAAAGCAATGATAATAATTATGTCTGTTTGATGATTTTTCATTACCAGCTATATATGACTGTTGTGTATAAGTTATGCGTTGCATACTGTTTATATATTTCATTGACAGCCAAGAAAGAAGAATGATTGTAGTCCTAGCTACCATGTTGTTGTTGTTTGTGTTTGTAGTGTAACATAGTATGATGTGTAACATATCGTAATGCTTGAAATGAAAATCAGACATTAACAAGTCCATCCAGAAAAAAAGGAAAAATCTCAACATTATGTAGAACTGGTAAGAATTTCCGATTTTTTTAATAATTTTTTTGAGGACAAAATATTTAGCTTCCAGGGTGTTCCACGCAGATAACCACTGGTGTAAATTCAATGTTTATTGAATGAACACATTATAAACGTTGCTGCACCAGTTAACCCACATTTAAAAATACAATGCGATACATAAAATGCGATGTGTGGTCACCAGATGGCGCCATGCTGCATACTAGCATCATATTAGGATGCATGAAATGAGTGGCTTGAATAAATGACTCCCGGATTTTTAATTATTCCCCAAAATGTTCACATATCCACTATATAAATATTCTAATAGATAACTTTAACATATAACTGGTCAAATTTGGCAATTATTGTATTTGAAAGGCCAGAAAAAAGTATTCTCAAAAATGCATTTTTCAAATAAATTTGGCATAACAAATTTTTTTCAAATAAAAATTACAAAATGGTTAAAAAGTTTAAAATATATATTTTTATTTGCAAAAATACAAAATGTTAACCATCCTTGCTGACCTCATTGGTTTTTTGACCTCAGTGCAGTAATGTCATCAAACAGCCGTCTAACTAAGTGTCATGGCACACACACACACAAGAAGATGAAGAAGACAATATAGAGAGGTATGAACTATTTTACAGAAGCAACTCTAAGATGTGATTACACACAGTGGTGTATTTAGAGGGGGGGGGATTGACTGGGAAAGCTTGGAATTACCATCCACACAGTGGTGTATTTAGGGGGGATTTACTGGGAAAGTTTGGAATTACCATCAACACAGTGGTGTATTTAGGGGGGGATTGACTGGGAAATCATGGAACTACCATCCACACAGTGGTGTATTTGTGGAGGACTTGACTGGGAAAGCATGGAACTACCATCCACACAGTGGTTATTTAGGGGGGGGCTTGACTGGGAAAACATGGAATTACCATCCACACAGTGGGGTATTTAGAGTGGGGGGCTTGACTGGGAAATCATGGAACTACCATCCACACAGTGGTGTATTTGTGGAGGACTTGACTGGGAAATCATGGAACTACCATCCACACAGTGGTGTATTTGTGGAGGACTTGACTGGGAAAGCTTGGAACTACCATCCACACAGTGGTGTATTTGTGGAGGACTTGACTGGGAAAGCATGGAACTACCATCCACACAGTGGTTATTTAGGGGGGGGGCTTGACTGGGAAAACATGGAATTACCATCCACACAGTGGGGTATTTAGGGTGGGGGGCTTGACTGGGAAAGCATGGAACTACCATCCACCCAGTGGTGTATTTAGGGGGGATTGACTGGGAAAGTTTGGAATTACCATCCACACATTGGTGTATTTAGGGGGGATTGACTGGGAAAGCACATTCTTTATATAAAATTCAATATATTTACATATTTATGGTAGGTACGAATATCTAATATGACTGAGAATACGTACAGTTATCTCCAAGAACACTTGATTCCTGCTACTAAAAACATAAATGTATATCTTCGCAAACCCCCACAGGAAGGATTCAACACGTATAACGCAAACTCTCAAGATATACTGGTACTGCTTGGAAAGGATTTTGGAAACATTCAGCGAAGTATAATAATGACTTAAAACTATTGTCATGACTACTTGTCTGAGAGCATGACCATGACATAATGTGTTTCGTTACAATCATTGAGTGTTGAAGAAGACAGGTATGTGCATGCTGTCTAAAACAGGCAACTCTTGAAGGCTATGTAAACAATCAGACATTGGATAAATACACACTCAACAATTGCTTCAGACTAAGAAATACTTTTATTTTTGGGTAGTTCTCAGCTTCAACCAGGAAGTTAGTGAACGCAATTGAAACGGAAAGTGTTAATTTTCACAAAAACACACAAACACACACAGATTTTATAAAAATAGATTTCCTTACGTAATTAATTGTGGGGCAAGATAATGAGCAGACAATCTACTTTAGCTGAGTGTGTAATCCAGAACAACAAACTGTCAAAGGTTGAGCCACATACAATGCTTTGTGTCCAGCCAATAGTCATAGATAGTCCACAATCATGTGGTATCGCTGCAGCACACATGCTTTAAGCCAACCTGAAAATGTCGATCTTTAATCAGACCATGCACAACTTACTATGTACACTGTCTGAGGACAACAAACGATCCTTGCCGAAGCACTTACCAGAACTGACATTTGCCTACAATGCCACACCACATGCATCAACAGGATATTCACCATTCTTTGTCATGTCTGGACGAGATCCAAGACTGCCTGCTGAATCATTCCTAGGGTTGGAACAAGAAGACACCAGGGCAGGATCAATTGATGACTGGTTACAGGGTCATTGTCAGAGATTAAGTCACATGCTGGACCGAGTTCCAATGAGGAGACATGTGCGAGACAGACAAGACAAGAAGGTCAATGACCAAGGTCAATGACCAAGGCATCAGGCTTGGTTCAAGGGTCTTTGTGCGGAACTATCCCATTGGGCGTGCCCAGATATAGGATGCATGGTAACTAATCCATACAAGGTTCTTTCATGTCTGTATGGAGGCAATGTGTATATCATCCAACCAGCCAATAGATTTGGATCAACCAAAGCAGTACATCGAGCAGAATTGTTAGACAGCAAAGGGTTGGTGCCAACCACTGAGAATCCAGCAATGATCAGTGATGACAACCAAGATTCCGAACCTTCAGCACCAGATTCATCTGCACATTCCGACAATTCATCACCATCTGATTCTGAAGATGAGCTGGAAGTAATGGCTGTGGGTGGACCACTTATGACGCACACTCCATGAGTTGCGCCAGAGGTACCAACAAATGTCACAGACGTTGTCATAGAATCAAGTCCACAGGATGGAGGACAACCACCTGATGCAGCTGAGATGGAAGTTGGATGAACAGTGGATGCTGAAGATGAGCGCAAGAACTTCAACGTTCAGCTAGAACCACTGCCGGAAAACATGCCAATCCACACCATCTACCAAGCTCCACTGCTACACAAGCTGTTAATGTATGTGATATCATGGATATTGAAGGATCCGTAGAGAGGGCAATTACTTCTCTAGCAGAAGTATTAAGTACTTCATTGAAGAAAACTCTGCAGGAGCAATTACTGCAACATGATGTGTCAACATTACTGTGGAAACCATGACCAGTATATTTAGTTGTCTGTCGAGATACCAGACATTCAGCTCAGAAGATTGAAAGGGAGCAGTTTGGTCGCTAACACATAATATAGAGTTTACTTGTAGCTTGCATTGACAGGCTACCTAATCTTGTTGATGGTGTCATTACTTGCCACCATGTGGCAGCACCCTGGGTAATCTTATGCATTCTATTGAGAATATAGTTAATTAATTATTATTGTTATAACTATTTCTCTTATGGTGTAGGTTGCAGGTCATATTACTGATAATTAAGTTAAGTATAAAATTTACCCAAGAGACAGGGCTCATGTATGGTCATGGGGAGGGGTACTGTCCCAATGGCAATGGGCCAAACATGATCCCACAGTCAACAAGACAACAACAACCCTGTTTTGGAGGGGTCATGCCTGAGTATGGTTGACAGTTGATACTACATGCGTTAATGAGCCTCGTGCAGTGAAATGGCATAGTGTTGGGGTAAGCATGGTTATGGTGGGTTGTGTAATTATTGCATTCATTAGATGCAAAGACTTATTGTGTTTGTTAAATTACATACAATTGTATTCATGGTTTATCTTAAATAACTACTATGTAATCATGGTGTATCTTGTATAACCATCATATATATTTCTTAACATACTTTACATTGTATTGGTAACATTATATTGTGCATTCTGTGGGTCGTGTTTTCACACTAACTTGTTTCCAAGTTTGTACTGTTGAGTGATACTGTATTACTGACACACTCTGTTGTTGTGTGTTTCAGGTTTTTTATTTTTTATATATTTTCTCTCAGCTTAACAAATAAGACCATAATAAAGAACTATAGCTGACTGGAGCCAACTTGCTGTTGTTTGTACAATTTGGTGACGTCACAATTAGATATGCAGAGGTTTATTTTATGTGAGAGCCGGAACTCACCTTCTGCGAGACATCACAGTAAAAGAAAAATGGAGCAAAAACCATACTATGAACTTGGCTTTCCTCACGTCCATGTAATATAAAATCCATAAGCTTGTGAAATGTGGGATCCAGAAGTTTCCTTTAGTAATATAAATACCCATAACACATTCAGAATTGGCGTTGTTATCTCACGAATTAAAGTAAACTGGATGTCCTATAGGTAGGATGCCTGGGTTAAATGGGTTAATATTCAGGTGATGGCAGTATTTTAAGTAGTTATATAACAATCCTTAATCTTCAGTTTATGTGATATCTGGTGTTGTGCCAAACCAAACGTGCAGTCACACTCTAGGTCACATTCTAGTTATTAATATAGATGATTAAAAATGCAGTAAATACCAAGCCAATGTGCCCACTTACCGGTCTGGTAGTTTTATGGGATCTAATGAGCCAGCCACTTTGGGCAGGGAATTGCCCACAATACAGACATTGGGCAGAGCCACTCTGGCAGGTATCAAACATACCAGTGTTTACAATGTTACCACAGCAATATTCACAATAAAACAAAATAATTACTACTATAGAAACCATACAATATATTCATTTAAAGTCAACAGTAAAACAAACTAGTAACTATGTATTGTAAAGTATGAAAATAAAAGTTAATGTTACATATGAAATGGTAGACTCTTACTAAGACAACAATGTTCACTGTAGCAGGAGCCACCCTGCTCTTAATTTATACAATTCTTAAAATGTCATAAACACTCCTCCTGAACACTCCTATAACTCCACCTATTACATGTACTAAATTATACAGTCAAATATACATTGATTGGCTTGAAACCAACGAGGTATAATGACATCGTCATTCATGTTGCCAGATGTGACAATTTCAGATTGTATGTTGTGCTAGATATGTATGCAAATAATAATGATTGCTACAAGTTACAAAACCATGTAAACTATGAGTTCTGATCTTGTTTTTCAATAAATTATTCCACATGAATCAACCAAAAAGGCCAAAATGTTCTTGACCCTCTCCAATGATTTGGCACACACAAAATTTGGCACACACAAAATTTGGCACACACAAAATTTGGCACACACAAAATTTGGCACACATGTCGGGCCTAATAATAAATTTACTCATGCCTGACTGGTATAGTTTCAGAGATACTGTGTATCATAGCATGAAACAATGGCCAAAGTTGGCTACATATATATATATATATATATATATATATATATATATATATATATATATATATATATATATATATATATATTCGTAGATCTCGTTTAAGTCGACCATTTATACATATACCGCCATCTACGGCAGACCACCGTTTTAAGCAGACCAAAGCCGGTCTGCTTAATGTTTTGATGCGTCATTGTGTAATGAATCCGTTTTAGTTTAGCATTGACAGTGCACACAGTTTAACTGAAATTAAATAACTTGTGTAATTATTTACCATCGAAATTTCTTTTGGGTGATTTTGAGCATGTTTTTTCAAGAGCCTTGTATATTTTGAAATGCCATATTTGCCATGTACGGCAGACCGAGGAAGCGGTATATGCATCAGGTGAATGATATATATATATATATTCCTAGATCCCGTTTAAGTGGACAACTTGTGCATATACCACTTCCACGGTCTGCTGTACGCAGCAAATATGGCATTTCAAAATATACCAGGCTCTCGAAAAAACATGATCAAAATCACCCAAAAAGATTTGGGGGGGGTAAATAATTACACAAGTTATTTTATTTTCGGATAAACAAAATATATATATATAATATATATATATGAATAATAATAATAATAGGTAAACTACTTCTATTGCGCTAAAATCTTCAGGAGACCCAAGCTTGGCGGCACACCAAAAAATGTTTAAGGGGTTAAGCAATTCATAATCGATAAGCATTTTTTTTTCTCTTGTAAGGTTCAAAATTTGGCAAGAGTCAATTTCACAATAGGCCCAACATGTGAGCCACAGTTCATCATAATTGGAGGGGTTTGAGAACATTGCTGGTAGATTATGCATACATTACGTGATGACAAACACCAGAATCTTGCATTTTGATTAAATAACAAATTAATAGGCAAATATTTTTTTATGGATAGAATCATCCATAACATTTTGCTGCCCTTGTTTTATTCTGCATCCTGCATGCCATGTACACATCTTAGTATTCTGTTCATATAAAGGCCTGCATCAGTGTACTCACTGGAAGCGTCTTGTTTGATAGGTCAATGTGTCCGAGTAGATCTGTTTTAAATGCATATCACCATCCCCACTCCTGGCCTTTGGAGTGATCTGTAACCAGAGACAACACATGAACCATTTCCTGTACACTGGCAAATACACAGCACAAAACACAATGCCCTAACTCTGTAGTGCTCTAACCATGATTGCATTCCCTTAGTTACTGTCTTTTAGGCATATGGTCATAGCTTGTATTGTGACTGTGAAAGCCCTCTGGTTATATCCATTTGGTTTTATTCCAGACAACATCTACGGCAGACCACCGTTTTAAGCAGACCTGGTTTTATTCCAGACACATCAGCCTGCTACCATGCAATTATTCGAACAGTGCTAAGTAGACAATCGCGACAGCAAGAAGTCATCAATGGACATTGCAGGATGTCCTATGTCTGTGCTGAACTGCTGTCAACAGCAAATGAACAATAAATAAATAAATACCAGTGATAGCAACATAGTGTCATCTTGCAGGCAAAAGCATACACACTGATTTTTTTTAAGAGTCGGAGAGGTGGCGCCAGTAACAGCACAGTATTGCGTCCTTTGCATACATTAACTCCTGAAGATCTATGTTTTTGCATGTGATTTCACTTCGGAAAAAACAGGGTGCTCATCTAGTAGGTGGTGCACTTTTATAGGGAACTATACGGTATTTAAAAATTCAAAATATTGGCCCCCTGCATGAAAGTACTGGTATGCTGAAAAATCAAGCATTGACAAAACGACTCATTTGTCATCAGTTTCCTAGTTCCTTCAGAGCAAGGACAGTTTCACATTCAACAACCTCACACATTAACAACTCAATATTTTATACATACAATTCTACAAAAAAAGTCGTGATTGAAGAACTCCAATTAAAATGTTTCCATGATTTCAGTATAAATACCATATTTCATTTGACCTGTCACCCTTTCATACAGCAGAATAATGAACACATGGAAACTATCATGTTGCAGGCACTCATGCATAGGACACCTATAATTACTGTTATCTGTCATTATATGCTTTGCAACCTTGGCAAGTAATTGGTCAACTGTGTGTCAACTCAGTTGTGTCAGTCTAGCTTATCAGAACTTCTACACAAAGCATGGAAGATTCCTCAACACATGACTTCTACTTCAGATTAATTGTGCCTGCAGCATGTGTGATATCTTCAGAGTCCCTCCCACAGTCTATGCCATATTTTGGTGGTCAGCCCAAGACACATCTATTGACTGCATATTTAAAGTAAAGATTTAACAACATTGCTTTCCAAAACTACAAGTTCCATACATACACATACACATAGGACGTAGAATGTTTCAGAGTAATGTGGGATTGCTGCTTCAAAAGGTAATTAAATTCCAAGGCTAATTAGCTAATAACTAACACACACAAGGAGAAACAGCTAATTGTACCCCTGTACAAAGCAATAGTTAGGCCGCATCACACGGGTAAGGTTATCGAATAGTTGTCTGATTATATTGCGAAAAGTGATGTACCAGACAACCAAGGAAAACACTGTGGAGATAACAATAACTGTACGGATGGTTGCTTAGCATTGGTTGAACACGCTACAAATGGGAAGATTATCTTGAAGAATTAGCCAAAGGCAAGTGAGTTAGGATGATAAAATTATACCTTGGCTTGGGATCAGCAGTTAGAATTCATACAGCTACTCAGTCCTCTGCCAGAGTCAAACACTGTTTGTAGATTGACATTCTTCCTACCCCTTTATTCTTTAATGTTTGTAACTTATGATAATGTGACTGATTGGTGAATGAAATAAATAACTGCTTCTGAAGTTCTGTGAAGTTCTGACAATGACTTATTGTAACTCAAAGACAGAGGTATGGTTTTTTCAATTGAATTTTTTAACGTTTTGTGGTGATAATTATTCTAGGTTTTCATAGTTATTAGTTATGGATTTCACTCATAATGCTGTCGCAAGGATTTTAGAACTTCACTGCTAATTTTCTGTTGGAAATAAAAAAATTCATTCATTCTCATCCCTGGTTGTTCATGTCCACAAGATTGGCCAAAATAGCTTAATTTCATTAGTTATTTGATCAGGATATAATTTCACATTGTTAATACTCTTGAGCGTATATATATATATATATATATATATATATATATATATATATATATATATATATATATATATATATATATATATGTTATGTAGCACTGTACTTGTGTTATGGGCAGTGTTATATAGCACAGTACTTGTGTTGTGGGCAGTGCTATGCAGCACTGTACTTGTGTTATGGGCAGTGTTATATAGCACAGTACTTGTGTTGTGGGCAGTGTTATGCAGCACTGTACTGTGTTATGGGCAGTGTTATATAGCACAGTACTTGTGTTGTGGACAGTGTTATGCAGCACTGTACTTGTGTTATGGGCAGTGTTATATAGCACAGTACTTGTGTTATGGGCAGTGTTATATAGCACAGTACTTGTGTTATGGGCAGTGTTATATAGCACAGTACTTGTGTTGTGGGCAGTGTTATGTAGCACTGTACTTGTGTTGTGGACAGTGTTATGCAGCACTGTACTTGTGTTATGGGCAGTGTTATATAGCACAGTACTTGTTTTATGGGCAGAGTTATATAGCACAGTACTTGTGTTAGGGCAGTGTTATATAGCACAGTACTTGTGTTGTGGGCAGTGTTATGTAGCACTGTACTTGTGTTATGGGCAGTGTTATATAGCACAGTACTTGTGTTGTGGGTAGTGTTATGCAGCACTGTACTTGTGTTATGGACAATGTTATATAGCGCAGTATTTGTGTTTTGGCAGTGTTATGCAGCACTGTACTTGTGTTATGGGCAGTGTTATATAGCACAGTACTTGTGTTATGGGCAGTGTTATATAGCACAGTACTTGTGTTTTGGGCAGTGTTATGTAGCACTGTACTTGTGTTATGGGCAGTGTTATATAGCACAGTACTTGTGTTGTGGACAGTGTTATGCAGCACTGTACTTGTGTTATGGGCAGTGTTATATAGCACAGTACTTGTGTTATGGGCAGTGTTATATAGCACAGTACTTGTGTTATGGGCAGTGTTATATAGCACAGTACTTGTGTTGTGAGCAGTGTTGTGTAACACTGTACTTGTGTTATGAGCAGTGTTATGTAGCACTGTACTTGTGTTGTGGACAGTGTTATGTAGTACTGTACTTGTGTTGTGGACAGTGTTATGTAGCACTGTACTTGTGTTATGGACAGTGTTGTGTAGCAATGTACTTGAGTTGTGGGCAGTGTTATGTAGCACTGTACTTGTGTTATGGGCAGTGTTATGTAGCACTGTACTTGTGTTGTGGACAGTGTTATGCAGCACTGTACTTGTGTTATGGGCAGTGTTATGTAGTACTGTACTTGTGTTATGGACAGTGTTATATAGCACTGTACTTGTGTTGTGGGAAGTGTTATGTAGCACAGTACTTGTGTTGTGGGCAGTGTTATGTAGCACTTGTGTTGTGGGCAGTGTTATGTAGCACTGTACTTGTGTTGTGGGCAGTGTTATGTAGCACTGTACTTGTGTTGTGGGCAGTGTTGTGTAGCACTGTACTTGTTTGTGGGAAGTGTTATATAGCACAGCACTCGTGTTGTGGGCAGTGTTATGTAGCACTGTATTTGTGTTGTGGGCAGTGTTATGTAGCACTTGTGTTGTGGGCAGTGTTACGTAGCATTGTACGTGTGTTGTGGACAGTGTTATGCAGCACTGTACTTGTGTTATGGGCAGTGTTATATAGCACATTACTTGTGCTGTGGGCAGTGTTTTGTAGCACTGTACTTGTGTTGTGGAGAGTAATGTAGCACTGTACTTGTGTTGTTTCACCTAATACTGTAGCAAAATAATCTTCATATATTTTCATAAGTTAAGTTTTGCATTGGTATTTTAACAGTATATTTAATATTGATAGTAACTACCTTTCTGTGTTGGCTTTTAATTAATAATGTTGATATCAGCATATAAAGCTGATCAAAATGAGGTGGAAGGTTAAATTTTATTAATGAACCTTGACAGCAAACAATAAAATAACGATAAATTCAAGCCCTTCATATGCTCAATCACATGTATCTGCACATTCACACACCGTGTATATCCGCACACTACTTAATACCTTGTTTGGTCTGAATCTAACTAGTCCTTGGAATGGTGTTCACAAATAATTCTCTCCTTCAAGTATTAATGATCTCATTTGTGCAAATACAAGTGTTTTTCATAACTGATCACTTTTTCATGAAACTGCTCATATGCGAGAAAGCTGCACTTTTAAAGGGTATTATCACAGATATGATAGCCAGTGTTATATAAAATTACATAAATCAAATCCCACGAGCCAGTACCCATTGTTGAGTAGCTGGCATATGTCCATGTTACTGGTGCTGTGTACCAAGACCTGCTACACAGACTGACTGACTGCAGTCAACACTTTGCTTCATGGTTCATAAATCAAATCAACACATACAGCTACAACACCTAAGCTTCAACTGAATTCAACTGACCCTGCAATGATTCATAAACACCTGAATGTAAGTCAAACTTTTATATCGCAATCAGTTGCATGCAATCATCACCAGGCCATAGCTTACTGTTCCACTGATATTCACACTCATATTTGAGATGTGTGACAACAATTCTATCAAATAGCAGTTATATGACTTATTTATATGTATTTTCTTTGCTAAAGATCATAACAGAATGCCACTGATACGCCGGCACAAACGACAAGGGCATGGGCAGTTCTATCAAATTGGGGTGACCTAGACAAAAATTACGTATTAAGGCCAGCATACACAGAACCAATGCAGTCTCAAACAAACCAATGCAAAGTCTCAAACAAACCAATGCAAAGTCTCAAACAAACGTGTTATTTTGCCAGAAAGAAGACTAGTTTAGTAAACAAGGACCAAAATATGTTACATAAGTTGAGTTTGGATGCAAATAGCATGGCTATAACATATTGGCAAGAATAGGAATAGCTATATACGAATATATTTTCATTTGGTGAGCGAATATTGCCAGAATGCTGCACTCTTGCCATAGTGTCATCTAACAGTATGCCGCGGCCCATGAAATTAAGATGTGCGTTCAACAAGCTTTTTTCTAGTAAACCACTGGTGTGATATTCTTAATTGTAGTTACAAATGGTTATGTTTTAGTAACTCTATTATGTGCATAGGCCAAAAACCACGACTTGTTTCACTTTAAGGTAGCTGCTTACCCTGAAATCAAAGTAATGAAAACTTAAATTTTAAAGGTTGTTTGAAATCCATTAAACTCCAAAAGCCCAAAAAGACAACAACAAAAGTTGTGAGGGGTCCCATGCAAATTTGTGAAAATATTTTACATAGGAACAGCTATGTCAGCAACAAAATTAGCAAAATACTGTGTTCTGATCATAAACATAACACAGAATTTATTTACTATTCAAATATAAAACTTGCAATTTAATATGTTCCTATTATTTAAAGTATATTATGTTAAATATGCATAAAAATTGCAAAATTTATTATTTTATGTAATTAAGTAATGGAAAAAACACACTGTAGCTTAATTTTAACAATATTTGACCAACAAGGAGTAAGTAAAACAGTAGTGTGGAATTGTCCAATTGTGTCCTGTTTCAAATTTTTTTTTCCACATGCCATATATGTGTGTGTGTGTGTGTGTGTGTGTGTGTGTGTGTGTGTGTGTGTGTGTGTGTGTGTGTGTGTGTGTGTGTGTGTGTGTGTGTGTGTGTGTGTGTGTGTGTGTGTGTGTGTGTGTGTGTGTGTGTGTGTGTGTGTGTGTGTGTGTGTGTGTGTGTGTGTGTGTGTGTGTGTGTGTGTGTGTGTGTGTGTGTGTGTGTGTGTGTGTGTGTGTGTGTGTGTGTGTGTGTGTGTGTGTGTGTGTGTGTGTGTGTGTGTGTGTGTGTGTGTGTGTGTGTGTGTGTGTGTGTGTGTGTGTGTGTGTGTGTGTGTGTGTGTGTGTGTGTGTGTGTGTGTGTGTGTGTGTGTGTGTGTGTGTGTGTGTGTGTGTGTGTGTGTGTGTGTGTGTGTGTGTGTGTGTGTGTGTGTGTGTGTGTGTGTGTGTGTGTGTGTGTGTGTGTGTGTGTGTGTGTGTGTGTGTGTGTGTGTGTGTGTGTGTGTGTGTGTGTGTGTGTGTGTGTGTGTGTGTGTGTGTGTGTGTGTGTGTATTTTTTAGATCCTATATGGTATACCCTTGATTGAAAAATTAATGTATTAAACTAAAAAAAATTATTAAAAAGCTATTTTTTTTACCAATCACATCAAAATGAAAAACCAGGGATGAGAATGGATGTTTTTCTTTTCGGGTGAACAGCTTTGTATTTTGTACTGCAAATTATGGCCAACTTTTAGGAGGCCAAATTTAGAACTACTGGAAGCTTGGCAGCCAATCTAGGCACCTGTGAGCCCACAGACCCCCACTAAATTAGAACCCTCCAGACATGCAAGACATTGCTTTAAATCCTTCTGAAGTCAGCCTCTCTCTCGAGTCGTGAAGGATAATGGGACAGGAATCTACCGCCAGTTGGTAATCAAGCTGTGCAGCTTGTATTACTAGACTCCCTTAATGAGTAATTTTTGGAAAACAGCAACTTGTCAACAATAATATATTATTATTGTATTAGTTATGCAGTAGACATTACATAAATAATAATTATGGTGGCTGATTTCTGTTCCCTGTGATCAAGTGGTATATCTTTAATAGTTAACTATTCTTTTGCAAGTTTTCTCTGTGCAATTATAACTAGATTTGTGGCCTTATGTAATTAACTTCTTTCCTGCTGCTTTACCAATATTAATGGTCATGGTAACTTTATTTGGAGCACAGGAACAAATCCGTAGTAAATACAGTGGAACCTCATTAACCTGGACACTTTGGTTCCCAGTGATTATGTCCTTATTAATGAGTTTTCCAGAGAGGTTCTGTTGTTGTGAAATTATGTCTGGAGGGCAAGGCTTCCAGATTATCAGCGTCTGGATTAATGAGGTTCCACTGTATGTGCAAAGATAAACCTTAATGTTTGCTGTAAGTAAAATCAGGCCGGTGTATCTGGTGGATTTAATCAAAAATAATGTTTGTGATATGTTTATTTAGCAATGGCTTGTAAGATATAATAGACCCACTGTGAAGATTTGCAGCATTGAAAAAGGGGAAAGGAGGGTAAAGTGGCCCGTTAAGTGATGATTGCCCTACATTTGACATTTTTGCATAAAAATAGTTATTTTATGTTGTATTACGCAGTTCAATATATTGACTATGATACTCTATCTTAATATGTACTATAAGTCAAATGTGTTTTTAAAAAATACTGTAAATGCCCCATGCTCACATCCAGCACATTCCCACTGGCCACACCACCACATTGCACCGATCTTTCATCCTTCCTACTGTCCAAATATATCTCCAGAGTCCACACTGTATAAGAATCTCTCTAATCTACTAATTGTGTCATTGATTAGGCTAATAATACACATTCACATTACCAAACTCTATAATTATATTCATGCACTATAACAATATTTACAGTTTAACCACATTTTCAATGATGTGCAAAGCATATTTATTCGCCGGGTGCGATTTTCGTTCCAAACGAGTGCATCCACATCAAAATAAACACGTAAATTCCACTAAATATAGAATGTCCTTAGACTATAACCCATTTGTGACCACAAACCTGGGCTATTTATCAAATGTGAAGTTTTTAACACACATATTTTTTAAGAAAAGTGCCAAAAACACAATGTTTGACTCAGGATTTGGGATTCACACATAGCTGACACATGCAATGTTGGCTGGTGTTTCATTGCCAGTCTTTTATCACTACTGTTGTTGGTTTGACTGCAGTGCATATCAGGAAATCGCTATGATAGTGGGGTCCATTTTGGCCAAGCGGCTCACTTTATCTTCCTTTCCCCTATTCTTATAGCTATATCTTGTTAGGCTAAGAGCGATGTCCTTGGGGCTGGAGGTAATAACTGGCCCAACCCTATTCAACCACTTCATAGCAAGAGGATTTCAAATATAGGGGAAGGTGGGGCATGCCCACACATCTTAGGTATAATGTGTCATAATTAATTAACTGTTTATGCCAGAAAGGTAAAATTTTGCCTAGTTATTCTGTACATTTAGTCGTTTACCACGACCAATTATTTAACTATAAGTTACTCCACTAAGAAAAACGGATATGTTACCAATATGTATTGATCACTGGTGTGCGGATATGCCTCAGGGTACTGGGGCATTTCCACACAGGTATGTGTGAACATGCCTCGCATATTTCAGACCTTTGTTACAGAGCAGAATATGAACTGCAGTAGTACATTTTAGGCTGCAGAACAGGTATATCCATAAGTATCATTTTGGGGTCAAATGCTCTCATATAAATAATATAAACATAACCAGCTGTAGTTTATGTACAGGTGTAACATGGCCTAAATTTGGTGAAGTGAATGCGTGATATTGGTCTGTCTTGACTACAGGACACATGGAAAGCCATGCTATGAAGAAAACTAAGGACAGTGTAGTATTTCAATAATGCAAGAATATTAAGAGGACATTGTTAGAGCAGGTGACACAGGAGAGGGTGGTGAATCCAGATATAGTAGACATTAATAAAGTGTGTTAAACGAGTTCAATCTGGATGGATGGTCCTAAATCAACTGAATCACAAGTGAATGCTATCAACAAGAGCATGTATGGCTCTAGATCAACTGATGCACAAGTGAATGCTATCAACATGGCTCTAAATCAACAAGTGAATGCTACCAACAAGACAATGGATGGCCCAAGATCAACTGATGCATAATTAAATACTAGCAACAAGATAATGGATGGCCCTAGATCAACTGATGCACAAGTGAATGCTATCAACAAGACAACGGATGGCCCTAGATCAATTGATGTACAAGTGAATGCTATCAACAAGACAATGGGACGGCCCTAAGTCAACTGATGCACAAGTGAATGCTATCAACAAGATAACCGATGGCCCTAGATCAACTGATGCATGAGTGATTGTTATCAACAAGATGATGGATGGCCCTAGATTAACTGATGCACAAGTGAATGATATCAACAAGCTAAAATGGAAAGGAAGGAGACAGGGCAAACACAATTCTAGTGGAAGAACACCTGACAGTAAAACTGAACAGAGATGTTACCACTGTAACCTATGTTTGTATCGGTGATCATATGTGAAACCAGCAACAAAAAATGTGAAGGTGATTTCACTTTCATAAAGGGGACTGGTCAAATGCTACTGGGAAGACGCACAGCTGAAAAGCTAGGGATACTGACCTGTAAAACAAAATCACACATACATTGTCATGGAAGAAGGAAGTGATACTGACATACGCCGGAAATTTGCAGAAGTCTTCACAGGCGTGGGAAAACTAAAAAATTTCCAACTTAAGTTGCACTGATGAGTTAGTGATGACACACATTCCAGAAATGCATAAACACTCCAACATTTATGCGTGCATATATTATTGAGAGTGTTAGTTATGTATCAATATATATGTATAAAATTACGAGATTCTGTTAAAACAACATTTTAGTTTATAATTTCGTACCGACTAAAAGGAGTTCAATTTGCTGGTTCAAATGCTCGATTTATGAGTTAGATGCTACCGTAGAACACAGTTTTGAAACCAAATACTACACGGTTTAGTCAATAACAAGGTGTGCGGACATGCCTCAGTGTGCAGACATGCCCCACCTTCCCCTACATAGTCAGATATAATCTGTCCAAGTAGAAATATACGAACAAATGTAACAATATCAATATGTAAAGTCTAAGCTTTAAATGAATGCAGTTACCCTTGGAGTGATGACAGTTGTCTTTTTCCCTGGAATGGCCAGCGAACCTGTCGCGCTGGCTGTGGGTGTGACCCGAGGTCCTCGCAATATGTCGGAGTCTGTCGCGAGGGACGGTTGTGGCGTTCGCCCGCCGTAACCCGTCGCCTGCAACCGGATCTTCGACAAAATGTCCGTCATGTTCAGTGACGAAGCGAAATATCCCAGCTGTGAACAAACCGATATGAGCCGGCTAGCTTCTATTAACTGCGTTGAAGATCGTAGATGTTGACGTGGATCGTTCGCGTCTATATTTGCTCAGTACACTAGTAAATCATCAGTGTCTCTATGTTCGTACGATTCGAAGTCTGTTGGACGCTGCAGAGCGTCCACTCGCATTGCGAGTCCAGTACCAGCGACAACATTTATGGCGTTTCGTTAGACGCCATCGAACTTTTCCAGTGTGTCCTCGGTGACATTTGGCAATATTCTAATTGTAAGCATCGTTAATTGTAGTTGATTCGAGAGCCTCGTTGATCTCTGCACGAGTGAGCGTGTGGCCGCGAGGTGCCGGTGGGCGTTGCTGTTGACAACTAGCGTGAGAGATTAGCGAAGTTATTGTATGAGAACTGAGACTCAGTGTCAGTGAGAGGTCGTCTGTTCGAGAGCAATATTGTTCAACAAAGCGCATCCACCAGCCAATATGCCTATAATAGCTGGCACTTTTTTAATATGCGCTGTTATCATGTTGTTATAATTATGACTCAAATATATCGCTACTGTAGGGGAGACCGCGGCTAGTTGTTACAATATTCAGTTCAAGTCACTTTTTTGTGGAAAGTATATTAGATGCATTATTATTTCTGTAAACGTATGCATTAAATGTAGTATTCGTGTTAATAAAATGTACTATGCCAATGAGATTCCATAATATAGTTACGTAGATATATGTGAAGTTTCACAGGCGCAGTCGACTGTAACAATTTGCCCCGTAAACGCGGCAAGTTGTTACAGCAAGTGTCACTCGCACATGTTATTTTTATTACATTAATTTGATTATATACATTTCATACACAGCGCGCATAACAATGCAGGTGTCCACAGCTTCGTATATTATATTTTTAATTTGAAGTTAACAAGAGAGACGCATTACTAAATGGAGTATGAAATAGTAAATGGAAATATATATATATATATATATATATATATATATATATATATATATATATAATGTGAGTTCTACTTAACTGAATACTACACACACATACGCACTCATACGAACGAAGATCCACATTTCAGTTAATCATGCTATATTTATTAATTGCTCAAATAGGGGTGTTCCATAAAGATTTAACCAGAATGAACAAGATTGCCATCCAAGGCAAAACACCCAGATGATAAGTGGACAAGGAAGCCAATGACTTATCGAAAGACAAACAAAATTTCATTGATGTGTAACCTGCCCCTGGTAGCATTTTCAGTACTGGTTAGGCCTAGCAAAATAGAAACTAATTTCTCGTCCGGATTTTTTTTTTAAGGAAGAGGGAGGCCCTTATTATTTACTATTTATGGGTTTTTGCTATTAGTTTCGAAGATGGCTGCCAAGTCTCTGTGCTCACTGTGGTTGATTAAAAGACAAGCTGTGTTTTTGTCGATGGAACTATTACTAGAGTAGGGTGGGGCAATACGCCTACTTTTTTTCGGGAAATCGACTCATGGGAAAACCTTTTAGATATATCTCTGATATATTACATGTATCACCTAATTTATTATCTTAGCTGAAAATCTTGTGTTGACATTTTCGATGTTCAATATCACAGAAAAAAGTTATAGCCATTTTAGCAGAGGTCCTGAAAATGGGCGTTTTGCCCCAGGGGTGGGGCAAAACGCCCGCCCCTGGGCGTTATGCATTAATCAGCCTCATTTAAATATTAGTTTACTTACTTCGCATTACCAAAGTGATGGTATTATTGGTACACTTCAGTATAGTGAAACCTTGATGAACATCATAGTAATATTTTTTTCAATAATTTTTATTAAGAACTGACTGAAATTGTTAATTAATTAGCTCCTTTTCTCTGAAATTCAACAAGTGCTTTATATTGTATATGTTTATTATAAACTGTCATACGCAGGCGGAACTTATCAACTCGTCTACTCACTTTCAGACTCAAATCTGACAGATAATAGTACGTCCCACCCTCTGCGTTTTGCCCCCACTAATGTTGGCCTTTTTGCCCCACACGTTCGATATTAAAATTTCACCATTTGTATATTACTGGCTTTTATCACTCGCATCCACAACATTCACAACATTAATGATTACATATTTGTCTACTGCATACACTCAACGCGTTGTCTCAGTTTCTTATGGTTACTGCCTACAAAACGACTTTTAGGGTGACCATTTTTATAATTTATAGAATCAAAAGTTTGACATTAAAAAAATATCGCGTGAATTTCGTTTTCTGCCACCGTATTCTAACCAAATGTGAAGAACTGTAAGTGGCTTCATTTGGCGATCTCGAAATTCTTATTTTCGCGCTGTGAAACTAGTTAAAGGATGGGCTTTATGCCCCAAAACTTGCGTTATGCCCCATGCTACTCTATATAGCCTGCCATTCCATTTACAAATTAGCAAATACGATGCTTTTTAGTGGGATGAGTGGAAACATTTATGTAAATGGAATATGGCACGTACGTACGTGTTACACTGGAAAACTATTTAATTTGATTAGAAACAAACAAGAAGCAAACGCAATGTTGAATGTATTTATAAATGTCATGTTTAGGTTTGGCCATGGTTTCATTAGTTTGTATCACAGGCATACAACTGAATGGCATTTATACTGATTGGGAATGGTATTGTGTAAATGAGTCTGCATAAAGACAATTTAAAACAAGGCACCATCGTTCTTATTTTATGTGGAATGCATATACATCCCTACACCTTGTATGATGCATAAAGAGTGAACTGAAAGAATATAACAGTACTTCGGACAGCAAGTTTTGGACAGAGATTTCTTCACAGGACCGAAGGAGGCGGCGGCGGCAAAAAAGGGAAGCGGGCGGAGACGAGAAACTAGTTTCTTTTTTTTACTAGGCCTTATAAATCACTACGCTGGACCTCACATTCGAAATAATGCGTTCACACATCGTGATTGAATAAGTTTACTTCTTTCAGTCATTGTCATCACACAACTCGCTGGCTGAGCCATCGGTGCGAGCCACCGGAGCGTTGTTACAATTGTAACAACTTGCCCCAAAGAAAATTGTTGCAGTTGAACGCACGTGGACGACAACACATCCTGAATTTCAGGTTAGCTTTTCAACTTGGCATAACCCCTTATACTATATAGTAGGTATATGGTTCAAATCTCATTCACGAAACATAAAAAAGTGGCTGCGTGGGAAGATATTATGTGCGCCATAACAAAACAAGTTTTAGGTGGTTAAAAAGTCGTTTTTGTCCACACCTCGATAATTTCGTCTTTTTAACTCCCGATGTTTGGAGAGTGTGTCAGCTGGAGGACTTCCAACCAACTACTGTCGATGGTGATTCCATATGTGCGCTATATGTTTTCGTAAAACGACTCCGTAACAACATGCCCCTGCACACAACTAGACCCGGTCTCCCCTACGCCAGACATTGTTGACATGGGGAAATTTGGGGCAAGTTGACAACGTTAAGCATTAATTATGCATTACAAATTAAGCGTTAATTGTGCATTACGAAGAAAGCAAGAATAATGGTACACTTAATTACCCAAAATAGTTTTTTAACTAGCTAGTTCAGATGGTTAGCTACCCCACAGTGGCCCACACCTCTGACAAGATGGGTTTCATGCTGGGACAAGTTGACGATGAAACACCGCAAGCCTTAATCAGTCACAAAGTGTTTCTAAATGTTGCGTCTTAACAAAAGCAATTTACTTTCAGCACATATCACGCGTGAGCTCTTCGTAATTAGAGCTAGCCTCGATTATCCAGGCTCGACGCTATGGCGCCACCGTTTGTCGCACACATCTTCTGGATGCAGAGTGACGGAAATTATGTATGCGCCCAGATTCGTTTATACGAGCGAGAGCGGGCGGGCGGGCGCACGCACGGGAACAGGCGAAATCTTGTGCTAGTATTGTAGTCCATGGGCCAGGACCCGACATTTCACGAACCGGTACCATCTGAGGTGGCAAATTCTAGTTATGTTTTTAAAGAGGTACATATATGTAGATGTTGTCCATATGTGATAACATTTCCAGATCGGTAGCTTAAGGGTAGTTTTAATATTTTTTTCTGTGGGTACCCTCGAAACAAAAAAACGTGGCAAAATGCATAATATCATAACACTACACAAACAGTTATTGTCTTAAAATGAGTTGTACGATAACTATATGGAGTGCAATGAGTCATTACTTTAGAGAAATTATATTATAAGTATTAGATTGAAGACAAGGTGGATTCTAGGATCTATACATATTTGTAGCCAGATTGGCTGATGGCAGTGATAGGAACCAATTGTGGCAGGAATATACTAATAATTCTGATAGTTAATATATGTTACTGAAATTATAATTAAGTACTTGCTTAATAGTCCTAGATACTGTTGCTAAATGTTGGGCTAATTGCCAATTAAAGTTAATTAACTTTTGAATAGGCGAACCCGAGAAATGATACTATATTAATAGAACACACTTTGTCATTCACATCATTTTGTCAGAGTCTCTGTCCTCATCACTTTCCAATCCAGGCTGCACATCATGAGCATCTACTTCAATCATCTGGTTGACGCAGCTTTGTAATCGATACATCTGAGTACATTTCAGACCATTGGCAATGGTCTGAAATGTTGGCACGCTGAGCACGCTGAGCACGCTGAGCACACTGAGCACGCTGAGCACGCTGAGCACGCTGAGACAAGCAATGCAAGCATGGAGGCAGTTGTGAGGAGTTAACTTCGCCCATCTTGGCGCAGAAGAGATGGTATCGACATCCGTTGATGTCACTCGCTGTTCCCCTGGATATATACATAGCGCATGTGAAAGATTGAAGCTTCCGAAGAAGATTTTGTGAGATATCCCATGACTGGCCAAGATCACTGAAACACTGTTGGTGTGCATTTTCCTTCATCGTAATTGTTAGGGCTCCTATCTTCCCTTTACCAGCGAAGACGCTAACCAGAGCTGTGCACACGTCATCACCTAGTTTGCTTGCTACTTTATTGATGTCAATATATTTCTGGCGATTCTGTATACCAACCTTCTGATACAACGAGCACGGAATAGCATGGTTGAAGCCGAGAGCGAGCACAAGGATGTCTGTATGCTCAGCCGTGATGTAGCCGGCTGTTGCCGCATGCGCTGCATGCAACAGAACGCGGGTATCGGCTTCATCTCACGTTGTGTTGAGCTCATCGATTTCTTCCCAATTGCCCTTAGTGATCTTGAAGCAGCGATCTTCACATGTGGTGAACATAATCTTTCCACCCAGCACATTTCCGTAATCTGGCTTCTTCCATTCTTCAAATAGAAACTTAAATGAGGGTGGTTTTGTTGAATGGACTGCACAGAAACTTTCTGCATTGAAGGATTGTATGACCCGCGACTATGTTCTTGAATTGCAGACTCTGTGTTGCTCTACGGTTACATATCTCTGCATTCGTGATCGAAATTTCGCGATATATACATCAAAGACAACATCGATTCTATAACTGTCGTGAAGTGCCAAGGACAGTACATGCCGTACAAGTTCAACAAATGTCTAGTTGTCTGCTCTCATCCGCTGGATCAGGCCCATTCCCTCGATGATACAGGCAGAGGGTGTGGGAATGGATTCTGCTGCACTTACATTTTGAATAATTGAGCCATCGGGTGTCGCCAAAGCCCAAGGAATAGGGCCAAGAGGGTGTGATGTCATATCTTTCAGATCCAGTTTTCGGCTTTCAGCAGCGAGTACCATGTGACCAAATAGGTTTCTGTCTGCTTGCAGAATTACTTCGGTGTCTGCTGCTTTTCCCAATCGTTTCTTTTTTGTCAGTGCCGAGAATGTTTTTAGGCCCAGCTTGGCAATCCTGTCCGTTGACCGTTTGTGGATCGCTATCAAGACGATTCTTCTTGAACTCCTTGTACGCTTTTTCTCCTACTTGATGTGCTATTTTGGATATATTTTGCAACGCTGGGTGGAGCTGGTCTCCCGATCGAGGTGCTGACAAGATCAGGTTAATCCCCACTCATTTGATTTATCCACCCGTGCTTTAGAATGTCAATTAAAGACTCGGTATCTGTGTGATCTTTTTGAATCCTGGTTATATGGAAATCTGCATGAGTAAACTTACTGCCAGTTTCCATGTCTCGTAGACGTCGTAGTTGCCGCAGGAACGTGCTTCGATGTTCAGCAGTCAGATAGTACCGCTTGGTGGCTGCAGGGTTTAGACTGAACCCTTTCGTACTACCAGGAGTTTGGATGTCCTTATTTATAGTTTCATCTATTGCCTGTTCTGCTGGGATCTTACCAAATGGATTATGGGACTTGCGTTGCACTGAAAAGCCACCATCTAGGAAATGGGTGTGGGCAGCTGATTGGCTGGTGGCCAGTCGTGCCATTTGCGCGTAGTAGACAGGGAGACAGCGGGCATAACTGATTTGTCGTATGCAAAGGCCCATGGGATTATGGCACGGATGGAACGTATTTGCAACATCCAGTCTCCTTCGCTGGATGCCCGCAAAAGTGCAAACATGATGTCCACCATGTCTACATATGACACCCAGAACACAGCCAGGTCACTGACGTACTTCACTGATGTCTTCACATGCAGTCTTGATGCACCATATCACTTCTTCCAAGCAAGCGAAGTCTGTTGGGTGGGTAGCCTGCATCCATGGGATAAATTCCTTCCATGCTAACCGGAGGAGTGCCTCATACACTAGCTTGTGCAGTCTCACAGCGCGATTATACTGGCGTCCTTCCACTACAGCTTGGACAGATCCTTCGGCGATTACACCTGATTCCACAATCACTTCCCTTAGACCAGCATCCTGGAAGCGCTTGCCAATAATGGATAGAAAGTTCACGACTGTGTGGAAATCACCCATCCTCAGAACGAGGCCTTGAAACGTAGCAGCGTGTTTCCTTGTCATCTCGGCTGCCTTTGCATACAAGGCTTGGTCAAACACACACACGACACAGTTCTCGCAGGTAACTGCAGTTCTCGCATTATCTTAAGAGAATCGTTGAGAACTTCAAAAACAGTTGACATCTCTGTGGCTGGGGCAAGTAGGCTACAGTATCAGGTCTGATGGAGATGCTATCTTGAATAAGAATGTTAAAACCAGTCCAGCTGGGAATATTCCGGTCATGTAGGCGACATGCCATCCATACGTGGTTTTTCCTACTCACATTCTCAACCGCAGCTCTGGTGTCTACATCCAACGTTGCTGCCTGCGGAGGACCCACCCGTTCTTCGGCGTTGTACTGTGCTAGATGCAGTTCGTGAACGTTGATAGACCTCTTCTTGTTCTTTGAAGTCTGAGGCTTGGAGACAGGTAATTGTCGGCCAATGAACGCTGGATGGATGGCAATGCCATTTACGCGATGTGAAGTCAGTGTTTCCTCAAGTCTGTCTATATTATCCCACAGCAGTGTAGTAAACACATGTGGGTTAATATTTGCCGACAAGATTACGTTTTCATTGGATTCTGATGCCAACTTCTGTAGACACAGGTTTGTCTCAATCTGCTCAATCATTGCACAAGATACACAATGTCTGAGTCTATTCCGCATCTGGATCAACTCCACATTTCCCGTTAGCGATTTGACCACGAGTGGTAACTGAACATGTTTTGGTGGACGTCGTGTATCGCCCGTGACTGCATAAACAATGTCTTGGCCGAAAGAGTTTATCTGTCGCTCTACTCGTTCACTAATGGCAGACTCTCCTTTCTCCCCTGTTATGATTGCATTCAGGAAATGCATAAGAGAGCTAGGCAGGCGTGCTGATTCTGGAGTCAGTTCTGATGGTTGAGGAGGCCATTCATCATTCACATATTGCCCTTTGACGTCAGCTCGCATCTGAAGAGCCAATTTTGTTATTGGTGACTGGAGGTCTTTTTCAGAGGATTTAGTTGCATTCAACTCCGTCTTCAATGCCAGAAAGTCAAGAACAAGGATGTCTGTGGAAAGATTGTCCGGATACACTACAAGTTTCCCATCACTGGTGATGTGTAGTGGATCCCCGAGCTCTGCTTCCAATTTACGACGAATATGCTTTCTTGTTGCAACTTTGATGTCATAACAACCTTGCAATTCCATACATGCTACTAATCTGGAGGTCAAATCAGTTATCAAGAGCACATCAGGATGATCAAGCAGTTCATTTCTCATAAAATTTAAATAATGCGTTGTCCTCGATCATCGAATATTAAATGTCCGCGTCACTGGACGTACTTTGTCCATCACTGTTATCACCCACTTTCGTTTACAAACGGTAGCAACTCTTATGATAATGACCTTCGGCTGCCACTAGATCCCTACTTAGTACCGCTAGCACCTGCTTGTCCATTTTCGGGTTGCAGCAGTTCGCAGCAGCATAGGATTTTGACACAATATCATCCAGAAGCCTTTTCATAGTGAATATACTGCGATATTTCCTATGATATTGCAGATGTGGTATTTCGTTCTTTCCTAAGCCTGATGTGATATCCAGAATTGGCAAATGGTTGCGTATTTGAGCAGCTCATCTGCACCCTCTCCAGTGCAGTGGATAATAGTCATCCGTGCTCGCTTGGAAGGGATCTCACTGTCTCCTTCGTCCTCCGAGTGTCGCTCCATTGTTGTCAAACAATCTGCGATGAAAATATGTTTGGTTATATTAGTAAATTGAATTAATATATTGTTCATATCATTTGAGCAACACTGGCAAGTTTTGATGAACATTTGGTATGTAATAGAAATTTGATGAGCATTAAGATTTGGGACATTACAATGTTTATTGGTATTTTGGCGGCCATATTGAATTGGCCGCCATCTTACTTAAGCTACTCATTTGTAAATGTTATCACCTCAAATATATATCTCCGCAACTATACGAACAAGGTGTTGTGACAAAGAATTTGCCACCTCAGATGGTACCGACTGTCACTCCCATGGACTATTGTGTTCCGCACTTGAGCACGAAAAGGCTAATGTAAGAAGAGTACGTGAGTTACGGTGTAGCTGGGTTTCTATGGCCTAGCTACAGCCACAAGCACAGCTAATACCTAAAGCCTGTTTGGTTGAAGATAACATATATCGGTATGTGTTTTAACATATTTATGGGAAATGCAGGCGTTTGGATTAATGCGTGTAATTCGATTTCATACTAATCGTTTTCAGGCACCCGGGCAGTTCTTGTCTACTACTTTGGACGACATGCAGATCCAGCCAATAGATAGTGTTAGTGGCGCCATCGTGCGGATCACCGAAAAGCAGTTGACGAAGAGACATACCGTTTTCTCAACAGATCATTAACAGAGTATCGCCGGTAATCCGCCAAAATGTCGGAACGTAAAGTTTTAAATGTAAGTATGGTCTATTCTTAATCAAGTTGTTAGAGTAGTTTCGAGGATTTGATCGATGCCAAATGTTACAGTAGGCTATGTGGTGAGCGATAATAACAGATGGTTCGGTAATCTTGTGAGCAAATTTTTTACATCCGTTAAAAGCAAACACAAAATGTAGTATATGATCTATTTTCTGGGATGTAATTATAATTTGCCATTAATTTAGAGGCAATAATCAAAGACACCATCATTCGACACATGAATAATAACGACCTGCTCAGATCCTCAGGCTCAGACTAAGTCTAAGTAACAAACAGTATGGACTTTGGTTTTATCAAGCTAGGGAAGATGCACAGTTCTCCAGTTGCTTAAAGTACTTGACACATGGCCTTAGACAATAGACAAATGAGGATGTATCAACATAATATACCGACTTTTAAAGAAAGTAGAGAGCGTTGGAATAAAGGAAAACATTGTGGATTGTGTTGCATCATTGCTGGCACATGCGCATGCCCACAATCAGACCTGACAATAGCCATAAATGCCTAAATAGCCAGAAGAGAACTTGTAAGAAATGCGTAAATTAAAATCATCACAATTTATTTGAAATGTTATGTAGTAATATTATGAATTAATTGTTAAGCATGATATCTGTTTCAGAAATACTATCCTCCGGATTTTGATCCGTCGAAGATCCCTCGCATGAAACGTCCCAAGAACCGGCAATTTAACATTCGAATCATGGCACCATTTAACATGCGGTAAGAAATGATGGATCATTCATTAATACAATTTACCTCCCAGCTAATCTCTTATCAGGGGAATAGAATACATAACAATGTATGATTAAGACACACTGAAGTCGGGGTGCATGTTTGACTGCATCTTTATGTTATGTGTTCGAAATTAAGGCCTTTTTATCGGCAGCCACCGATTCAAAATGCACAAGTATTTGGCCCCACCCCACCAATTCATCCAGGCCAGGTGGAAAAATTCATGATTTTTTATTTAAATCAGATTAGAATATGATGTATACCTGAATCTTAACAGAGGGTACATTATTTTAGACTGTTAGAACATTATATATACAAGTGATGTAATTATAATATAGGTTGACTTAAAACAGCAACATACGTGTCAAAATATTGTATCAGAACTGTCCGCAGTGCTAACATTTACATGCTGAAAAATTCAATCACTTTAAATCCTTAGCAACTTTGTCCTGTTTAACTGTAAACTCAGAAATATGACCATTAAAATTAGCAAAATAACCACTTAAAATCAAATCAACACTCTAAAACAGACTACATGATTAAACAGAGTAGATAACTTGGTGCTGATGTTGGGCTCATTGAATTGAGATAAGAGTTCACAGTTGCTTGTAGTTCCTTAGGCCATAGATATTATTAAAAGGCAAGTTGTGGCTGGCAGTAACCTTTCGTGGTCATTATTTGTTGAGAGGGTGAATTAGCACCGATCTACTCTAACCAGACTGCAAATTGGTGCCACACTATACTAGTGCAGACTATCTTACTTGAGTCAACTTACTGAATTAGTAAAGACTAGTACAACTTTAAGGTAGATTTTATCTCTGGACATTTGACTTGAAAAGATGCTGCCTCTTGAAGATTGAAGTCTTTGTGGCTTCACTACATTCAGTATGCAGAAATGTGTAAAACGTCTTCAACTGATACCAAATTATAATGAAAACCCATCACAATAAATTAGAGGTGCTTAATAAATAAATTTTTTTTGCTAGTCTCATTTCAAATTAAGTTTGCGAAAAACCAAACCTACTTAGTATCTACTACAACATGCTAGCTTGTTTGTGCAACTTTTGTATGTAGTTTTTTGTGAAATCATCAGATAAACTAATATATTAGTAATATACAATCACGATTTTGTTCCTTGGTGAAATTTTGTAACTTTGTCATGTAATCAGCTAGAGGATTGAAGAGCTCTGTGAAAACTGTTTGTTGATTCAGATGCAACTCGTGTGGTGAGTACATTTACAAGGGGAAGAAGTTCAACTCACGTCAGGAGACGGTGGAGGATGAAGACTATCTCGGCCTCAGGATCTTCCGCTTCTATATCAAATGTCCACGATGTGTGTCAGAAATTACATTCAAGGTATGTACAAAAAAGTTTGGGAAATGTGGTCAGTTTCTACTGGTCCATATAAGTATTCATGTAGAGATAATGTTCATTGACTTTTTCTACTAATTCACTTTTGAACAATCAGCTGAGAAGAAGCTTCCATGTATAACGTGCGCCCAAGTATAATACCCACCCTGACTTTTTGCTAAAATCTGACATAATTTCTGTATTACCATGTATAATATGCACCCCAACTTTTTAGCATCAACCCCCGGTTCCCCCACTTCTGATAGTTTGGTTGAAGCTTTTGATCTCTACGTATGGATTGGAGACAAATGTCCATTATGTGAAGGCATTGGCTGCCAACTTACTTTACCCCAAAAATATATGATATTATATATCAGTGCAGATGACATCTACGTCACATCTGGCAGGAGCATTACAACTTTATAACACATTGATAGTTTGCATCACACGTTCGCAAACATTGGTTGATCTGGTGTTTGAATAATCAGTTAGGTCGGCATAGCTAATCAAACTTAAGACAAAAATTTTGTAGCTATGAAATTAAATTAATAGTAAACAATAATTCATTAATTGAGATCACAAAGTTTGAGTTTTTTAATTTATTGTGAGAGCAGTTGTGATTAATAATTTTTTCACTCATTTCTTCACTACCAGGTATGTGAGTAGGCATCATGCCCTTCATCGAACGATATCTTGTGGAACTTGTGGGATTCAATTCCATAGTTGGCTGATAAATTTTTGTTTGCCCCATTACCATGTACAGTATGCACCTGGACTTTTAAGTAAAACAGTATGGGGGAAATGCATATATTACACGAGAAACCAATTTTGACTTATTCGTCACATGTTTATTACCAACTCAACATATCATGTTGCATTTTGATGAGAATAGTTTCTAGGGGTTGTTATTCCAACACATTTTCAGTCTGTCAAAGATCCTAGTAAAAACTTGGCTCCATCGTTAATAGTAAATTGGTTCACCACATGTAAATGAGTTAATGAGTATCAAATGCATCATCTTGTACTGTACTTTATACATCATATCCAACATCTGTCATGTGTGGTGAATGTAACCATGTGTGTTTTACAGTATTAATGACTAGGAAGCAATGCTTTGGATTTAGACAGATCCCGTGAATACAGACTACACACTAGAAGGCGGTGCGTCTCGAAACTTTGAGGCAGCAAAGACTGCTGAATTATTGGCACAGAAGGCACAGAAGGAACTGGAGGAGGAGGAGTTAAACAACCCTATGAAGGTCAGGTGACTTGCAACAGTTGAGAATGTTATTTTATCCTTTCTCTCATCTTGCCTTTTCTTTTACGAGTCGCAGAAGAACAGTGCTGGGTCACTACGTGTCAAATCTACCAATTTTCAGGAAATTAAAAAAGTTTATGGCTCAGAATTTGCGTAAATTTTAACCAAATGAATAAGTAGCTATACCTGAGCACTTCTGCAAAGAAATAAAAATTTGCTTGCAAATTGTGTCTGCAGTCCCCAAAACACACCCGCTATGTGTTCAAGGTGCTTCAAACTTGAGAAGTTTATAAGCTACATATCTGAAATTTAATATGTAGACATGTTGGTACAGATTATTTATGCAAAATTCAAGAATGGTAGGGCAGAGGACAATCAGTATACCGGGAGTACGAAAATGGAAAAGAACATCTATTGTCAGGGATACTGGCAATAACCTATTAGTTCACTACTGAACTAATATGTTATTGTCAGTATCCCTGACAATAGATGGTAGCAATTTGGACACTGTACTGTAACACAACAATGAAATGCAGACTGCAGAAATCCTCGGAAATAAAAAATATATTCTTTTCCATTTTCGTGCACCCAGTATGCCCATTGTCCTTTGCCCTATCATTCTTGAATTTTTGCATAAATAATCTGTACCAATTATGTCTACATATTCAGCCAATTTCAGAAATAAACTTCTCAGTGCCACCAGTAAGTGCCTGCTCAGTTCTTAGAACTTGGTAACCTAGACTACCGCAGTGACATATTAAAGGCTGCGTTTATATACACCAATAATGAAAACTCTCAATCAAATGCGCTGCTTAAGTAAGGAAAGGGACTAGTTTAGAAAACAAATGCCCAAATATTTTACATAAGTTGAGTTTAGATGCAAACAACATGACCATATCCTTATTGGTAAGTATAGGATTACATGTTTAGAAATAGATTTTTATTTGGTGAGCAAATATTGCCAGACTACTGCACCCGTGACGTAGGACTTGATATTCTTAATTGTAATTGCAAATGGTTATGTTTTAGTAACTGTTGTAGGTGCATGGGCCCAAAACCGTGACTTTTGTTTCCGTTTAACAAAATCACGGATAATAAGAACCATTCACTTATTATAATCAAATTTATTGACTGGGATGGAATTATTCCCTATTCCTGTCGTAACTCATTAAAATATGCTGGTTAACAGAATATAATTGCTCTGGTTCAAAGTTATTCTGCAGCTATATAATGAGGTAGAACATTTGTAAATTTGGGAGACATCCTTATGTCATCATGTAGCCATGATGTGTCGTCACACTGCTGTGTTGATGGGCTGACCTGGTGTTGTCCCCACAGGTACTGGAGAACCGCACCAAAGCTTCCCGCCAGGAGATGGACATGTTGGAGACACTGCAGGACCTCAAGGAACTCAACTCACGTCATGCCCGGCTCAATCAGGATCAAGTCATTGAGTTGCACCAGTCTTATGAGAAACAGCTGCAGAAACTACAGGAAGATGAAGATGAGGCGTTTGTGCAGTAGGTGGCAGCACCATGCTTCTTATGTGTTTATATTTGATAAAGACGGTAGTCTCTCCACAGCTTTTGGCTAATTCTGTCATTCTTTGAACAATTGATAGTCAATATATTTCCTAACTATATTATCTCCAATAAACAGTTTAAAAGATAACTTATAATAGTGCTTGTTTAAATGCTGAACAAAAAGTACACTGCAACTATGGCATGCCCTTCAGACCAGTTCTAGTTCTAGTTAGAAGTAGTAGTAACTCTAATTGTTTTTGTGCACACTGTACATTTGTGATAAGTTCTGTTGATGTTTCAAGAAACCCATACATTTCATTGTCTTTGGAGCAGCCTATGGAATGTTTAGATGCCTCTAAATTACAGAACATCTTTGTAGATGATGTATTCTTTTGCCACGTTTCATAAAGAATACTTGTAGTGTGTGCAGTTGAAAACGTATCTACGAAAAGTTAACTGAGTGATGACGAAATACAATTTTACTTGCGATTTATTAATCACCAAAAACCCAGACATCCAAGACAAGAAAGCAGTCATTTGGTTGTAGATGTTGGTAACTGGTATGACAATATATATATATTTTTTTAATAACAGGTATGGTGTTCTGTGCAGAGTTTTTGAATATGTCTGATTATGTTTGTTTCTGTAGGAAATTGTTTGGAAAAACTGACGAGGGCAGCTTGATAAAACGACTGGTTGATGATGATGAAAATGGCAATAGTAACTCTGAAGTGGTGGCAAGAAAGGTCCCAAAGATGGAGAAACCATCAGATATTCTGACACTGGTCAGTTTAGAATTAATTTGTTTTGGTGGTGCATTTGTTCTTTTTTATTGCCACAAATCATGATAAACCTTGATGCCATTGGGCTGCAGTAACACGTTTCTTCATTTTGTTTATGTAACACTAAAATACTATTAATATTAGCTATTTTATTGCTAAGAACTCAAATTAAACTGTTGTCATGATTATTAAAGTGTTAGGTTTAGTACAGTTCTACGCCCTTAAACACTTACGGTACTTACTGTAGTATACAACACATCTATATACATGAATAATAATTTTCTTCTAAACACAACTATTAAGATTACTTGCTCAATGTTTTGGCTGTCATCGGATGAATAGTGCTTCTTCTGCTCACCAGTTGGCGAGCTAACTGGTGAGCAGAAAAACTAGCAGTCCCAGAACATTTTCAAGACCATCTACAGTTGATAAACTCTTTGTCCAACATAAAATATCATAAATGCATCACTGAGTTCAAGCATATTTCCAGATTATTTCAAACATAATAATACATATTATTTGTTATCTTACCTTCATTTCCAAAATACTTACAAAAACTGTAGCAAATATTAGGTCTAATTGCATATCTAATGTATTACAATCACCTTACAAACAAGTTTATTCTACAGAGACTGCTCTCTTAAAAGTGCATAATGATCATGTAACTGTAATATGGACAAATGTAAAGTTAACAACACTTACCTCAGTTATTCTATCTGCCATCTTTGATCATACCATTCTTATTAACTATTTATGGTATGGTGTATGTGGCACAGCTTTGAGCTGGTTTTGTCACATCTAACTGATATCTACCAAAGAGTGACAATAGGGAACTGCAATTCGTCTGTACCTCCTCTTTCATGTCATGTTCCCCAGGGTTCTGTAGTCACAATCTGTTCAATAATCACAACTTGATTCATCACGTTTATGCAGATGGCAAACAGATCTACATTTCTGCTGCTACCTCTGATACTAATTGCTCCCTAAGGGCCTAAACCAGCTCAGGGATTGTCTTTGCAATGTCAGCCATCTGTCGACAACTTTATTACTATAGCGATTTTGAGATTGCTTAGCCCTTTTGTTTTGATGTGCCTCCGAGCTCGGGTTTCTGAGGATTAAGGCACTATAGAAGTTTTTATGCTAAATATTATTTTTAACATACATTGTATAATGTATTTTCGTTTTTACCCACACAGGACGAGACAAAGAAAACAACACCCCAATCCATACCGCTCAAAGGTGTGAAGACAACTCGGAAATCAGCATTGAGCACGCTAGTTAGAAAGAAGCCAAAGACAGCAACTGAGAGCAACACAGCATCAACAGTCTCAACAACTGCCACAGCATCAAGAGATGCCAAAGCTGCCACAGCAGCAACTGACAGACAGTGTGCAGAAAATGCAAAACCAGAAGCTGCAACATCTGAGAAAACCACTGAATCGCAGTTTAACAGAGATGGTTCTTGTGATGAGAAGAAGGTGGCAGTACCATCAGCAGCCACTGTGACATCAGCACTGGGGTTGCTGGGTAATTACTCAGGCAGCGACACAGACTCCAGTGGATAGTAACAGTGGTTCTTATACTTCCATAAGAACAGATGTATTTGTTGGTTAGCCTGTCAACATTTAAACATAATTTTAGATTTGTGTGAGACATGCAATATATGTAGTTGTTACAAAATAAAATGGATGTGTATTTCTATTTGGCTGTACAATGTTTACAGTTTAATTTGGTATCACAGAAGGAGGTAAAGATTGTGAGGGACTAGTATCTTCAATCGGTATCTTCAACCACGTGCATCATATGCCAACAAACATCACACATTAGTGAGAGGTTCTTAACCTGGGGTATGCATACTAGTGCCCTGCGCAGGCCTATAATTTGAGTCCAGGCCCACAAAAATGTTCAAGCCCGACCCAGGCACGCAAACTAGAATTTAGGCCCAGGCCCGACCCAGACCGTGAATGTTTGGCCCCGGTCTGCAAGTTTCGGGTCCCGGCCCGGCCCATACTCGCGGGCCAAAGACGGGTAAGCCCGCAGCCCACTAAGTTTAGAGAAGATAAACCTATAATCTTATAACAAAGACAAAAACAGACTTATTGTTTTATTAAATAAAAAAATAATATATGAACATTGTATAGTGTCTACTACTGAAATACTAATGTCAGTTGTTTAGTATCACATTGTAGCTAGTACTAGCTACTAGCAAGTGCTAGCTACTACTACTTCCTCATGTTACTGTTCAGGAACAAGATATTGTTCACACTGCTTGATCGGAGGCTGTATCTTCTCTTGGTCACGACTGTCCCTGCAACACTGAAATTTCGCTTAGACGGGGAACTAGACGCTTGAACGCACATGGCACTTCTTGCTAGTTTCGCCAGTCTGGGTACTGCTGTTGGTTGTCCTTCCACCACTGCAATATCCCTTCATGTTCTCCCACCTGACAAGTCTGGTACAAGGTGACCCCATCACTGTCAACCTGTGAAATGGGTTCATCGTCGAATTCATCCACTATCCGCCTCCTCTTTGCCGGGGGTTGCTCTTCTTGTGTTGCTGTTGTTGTTGTCTCCTCTGAAAGTTGAGCGAGCTGCTCTCGGATGTGGGCGAGGACCTCGTCCTTACTCATTGATGGCAGCACCTTCATCGATCTCTGCTTTAGGTTGAAGAAAACTGTCACCTTATGGAGCAGGTGTGGAACTTTGTCTGTGAACAGAACATCATATATAATTATATATACATACATATATATATATATACCCCTGGGGTAAATCAGAGGTTTTCCAGGGGATACATTTGTTGCAGTTTTTGGGGCCATAATTGGTAACATCTGATGCGAATCAATACACAAAGTGAAGAACAAATCCAACGTGCATCTTTTTATATTACAGCAAACGTCGCTTGAGAGGACATACAATCACATGGGCGTGCCGAAGAAGGCCATTTTTCTTTTTTATTTGTCTTATTTATTCATAATACACATAAACGAAATAGGCTTATTGAGCTTTTTATTGTCCCATGATTTGTAGGGCAAGGGTAACGGAAGCGCATTGCGAAATAAGTCAAAATTTCTACTTAATAAGTCGAAATTCCGACTTAGTAAATCGAAATTTTTAAAACTTGAAATGTTTAGGTTACTGAGCCCAAGTAACTAAATTCGTGTATTTGTGGGGGCATTTGGCCATGAACCCTTGGCTTAAAAGTTTCGTTTATCCCAACATTACCTGTTGCTCCCACTGACCTATTTATAGATCAGTGGTTGCTCCAGCACACGGTGGCATGATAAACTAATGGCCTCCCTGTATTTTGGGAGATCCTAGATACGCTTGTTGACTGGAAAGGTTATAAGGTTATATGATGTTCTTCATATTAATATAAAAGTTGTCTTCGTTTATTTGACGTCATTTTTTTACAATGAGTCCGTGCCTGGACGTTTCGGAACGTTTTATCATGACGCCCGTGAGCAGACGTCATAGTAACACGCATAAGACCGCGGAACCACGTTCGGCACACCCAGGGAAAGACACCAAAACGGACCACGGGAACGAGAACATGTGATCGCGCTAATGTGGCGGGAGTCTTGGAGCGCATGAACCAACGACTATATAATAGACATTGGGCGGTAGCAATATATAGCTGGAGAGACTGACGACGGAGAAAGCTACAGATATACAAATTCCATAAGAACGTGATTGTTAATTTATCGTTCCTTTGGTCACGTTGTTGGGATAAATCATGTTTCCTGTTGTTGTTTTCATGATTGTTGCTACAAAGCGGTACCATTCAGAATATATACATACATGCGCGCAAGGAGTCATGATAGCATACCAATCGAGACAGAACTGGATGTTTTTCAAGTTGGCTTAATTCCATTTTATTTGTTACCCTTCTTGATACATATCTGGCCGAGAGTGCCCATAATTTGCTGCATTCCTCTTGATACAGTCGAGCGGTGAAGTTATATATGTTTTTCATTCTCTGCCTCCATCAGGCATGTATAGCTACCTCCATCGGTTTCTCTACTATGCACATTTTGTGAAAACAATATACTTTTTTCGTGCAGGGGACTAGTTTATCACTTTATATTATTATACAAATTCCAGCCTATGTGCTTGACTATAATGTGCATCCTTACATTTATTGTATTTAATTCATTAGCGACTAATGGAATATGTATCACGCGCCCAGGCAGAGGAGTGCCACTACGTCATTTGCTGACATCTTGCGAGTTGAAACATATTCTAAGGCAGTTCCTGTAAAAATTCTAGCTAAATCGGTAAACAATTTCCTTGTTCCATGTTATAAATAAAAATTCACTGCCTTATCACGAGTATTACAAGGAAAATCAAGGCTAATTGCTAAATGTAAGTGAAATGGAGTGCTGTTAACTCAAAAACCGAAACACCCAGATTCATTGCCGTCATCTACGGTAGATGGCAGCACTATATGGTAATTTAATAAATAACCCTTAAATGCCAGAATCATTTTATTCTATATTAAATGTATTCCTGAGAATATTTATAATTGAAGATTAAAATTCTATTTCAGAAACAGCCCCCCACCCCCGAAGTGGTCACTTGTTCGTCTACCATATATTGAATAAGATTTTAATTCATACAGGTGCTTCTATTTTGAGCATCGCCACATTTGCCGTGACACGTTCCTCTACTCGGCCGACATCAGCAAGGAAAAGCTGACCAACCTGAAAAGGCATTATGAGCAGAACTAGAGCAGAACGGCCTCGTCCCAAGACGTAAAAAGTCAGGTAAATATATATGTTTAATACCTATTTTTTACAGATCAATATAATTATGTATATACCCCAGGTATATATATTATCATAATTACTTGTTTTGTGTTGAGCAAGTAATTTAGATACATGCTGTGTTTGCAGGTGGTAGAATAAAGACAACGTTGACACTGGATGTGAAGCATGTCACTGAGTTTCTGCTCAACTTTGCTGACCAGCATGGCTTTGTACTCACCAGCCGAGTGCCTGGGTTTGCAAGGGATGACCTGCGTGTCCTTCCAAGCCACTTCACCCGCAAGGCGATATGGCAGCTATACGACACCGCAGACTGCCCCACTACGTTGTTGTGGCGGAGCCAAAAAGTGACCTTTGCTAGGTGTGTCAGCAGAACAACACCATGGTTACGAGGTAAGCACTCTTTATCCTTATGTATCCTCTATGAACAATATTATACATAGTGCATAATATTTTTAATAATATTATGTATGCATTTAGCACATCAATGTTATGTGCTTGGGCCTAGGGAGGCTTGCAACCAGTGTTTCTGGTATTGATCAAACATAATGATAAAAAGATATAGGTATATCGTTGTACAGTGTTTACTCAGTCTTTAGGAGTGGTCATGTTGCTTTACAGACACATTCATTCGAACACCATCTGGACTTCTCTGGGAAGCAACCTTTGATTGATGTAGGAGACATTCAATAAAACAACTGTTGCCTATTTTATGCCTTAGATCAGCGAACACTGCCGAGGAGCAGAAGTCTGCAGCCCTTCAGCGACAAGAGGAGCACCTGTGACAAGAGGAGCACCTGCCTTGCTGCAGCGGCGAAGCAGACGGCCACAACATATGATCATGTCCTCGGACCACATCAGCCCAACTCTGCCGATATCTCCTTTCACTACAGCTTTGATTTTGCCCAACAGGTTATTATCAAATCATGTTTAAATAACAAAGATAACAATAATATTATGTGTTCCCCCATGGTCCTTTGCTGCTTAAAATGTTGGTAATTACTGAACTTCTCAGCATTTTGGAAAATAATACAATTATTCTGCTGTGGTTAGTAAAATGCTATTAGCATGTCTTACACTAGGAAATCATCTTTTTTGCAGAGATGAAATAATTACACTTGAAACATAATTGGTTGTGATTACCGTGAATATTCTAACATTTTGAGTAATCGAGTAAAAGTATGATTATGAACAAGTTGTCACCGATTACTGCACCTTTGCATAAGTTGTTTTGAATGCTTCTAGATGATGTACCTCGATGACCCGATGCAGCCCGGGCCCATCTACTTCCTGGTGTAGCAGTGCTGTGGCCTCTTTGGAGACCACGCTGAGGGGATGTCCTCCCAGGTGAACTACCTCATCGACGAGGCTGCATCGATGGGGAAAGGGGCCAACAGCATCATCAGCTACCTCCACCACTACCTGGCGCACTATGGCATGAGGGAGAAGGAGATGCATCTGCATGCGGACAACTGTGCAGGCCAGAACAAGAACTCGTTCATGATGTGGTACCTGGCATGGCGAGTTTTGTCTGGCCTGCACACGACCATCAGCATCCACTTCATGCTGGCTGGCCACACGAAGTTTGTGCCGGACTGGAGTTTCGGCCTCATCAAGAGAAAGCTGCGCCGAACGAGGGTGTCGTTCCTGGCAGACATCACAGATGTCGTGAACAGTTCCTCCACGGCCAACCAGGCACAGCTTGTTGGCGAGGAGGCAGGAAATGTGTTCGTCGTGACCTTCGACTGGAGTACTTTCCTGTCTCTCGCCTTCAAGAAGATAAAGGGCATTAAGGCCATGCAGCACTTCACCTTCCCTGCTGGCAGGCCAGGTGTGGTGCTGATGAGGCAGGAGTAGGATGGACCCACCACCGAGATGGTCCTACTGCAGGGGGAGCTGCCACAGGGGATGCCGCATTCCACACTGCCTGCTGGACTGACCCACGGCAGACAGGCCTACCTGTACCGCCACATCAAGCCGTGTGTTGGTGAGGAGAAGAGGGACATTGTATGTCCAAGGCCAGCCACTCCTCAGCCCCCCTCCCAATCCTCTCAGTCCCCATCCTCCTCCGACTCAGACACAGACTCTTCAGATGTACCTTTGTCCAAGCGGGCAATGGTCGAGGGGCACGGGGCAGGCCATGCCGAGCCCGCGGAGGCAGGGACAGAGGACGTGCCATGTAAATAGGCTTTGGAGAACTCTGATGGACCTGGCAGTGTGTCCTGTTATGATTTGTAATGTTAAATTGTTTATATTTTAAAGATAATACAACACTAAGATATTTTGAAAGTGATCCTTGTTTACAATGACCCGTGCTCGCGATGACCTCCGGGCATATGTAATCGTATAGTAAAATTGGTGGTACTCAGTAAGTATTTGTTATTTCCTAATTATACTTCTACATCTTCTGTGTATACACTATCTCTAAGTCTGTGCAAAATTACATGAAAATTGGAGCATTATAAATGTGTGGTTGCTATGGTTATGTTGGGGAAGGCCAATTTTTCAGGTCGGTTTTTTAAAAGCTTATTTTCTAGGAAGTGATATTCCACAAATGTATGCGGTATGCGCTTCAACTGGAATATCTTTGCCCACGGGTAAGGTACAATGTTCATCTTGTTGTCATTTTAAAGCTATGAATATCCTCTATTTGAATCAGTAATAATATGTCCATTTGACTCGTATGCCGCATCACATATTACTTATGTTATACATTTGTAAAAAAAAATTTCAACCGCTTCTCTCACAAATGCCTTCCATTCTTAAAAATATTGTTTTAATTAATAACAGCTTTTTAATCCATTAAGGATTGAGGGTGTTTAGTGAGAGAAAAATCATCAAAATCATACTAAAATAAATTCATTCATAACATTGCTCGACAGGAATTTTCAAGACCAGAAATATTTTTAAATACCCCATCACCTTTATATAATAACAGGAATTAAGACTAGAAAGTATCTTAAACATCTGATAACTCTAACAAGAAGGCAGGTTTCAAGATAAATATTTTAAAACACCTTATCACTTAATTTTCAAGACTAGAAAATATTTGTTCGTACTTGTACAATTTATTTTTTCATAAATCACATACATGTAAATCAGCAATCAAGTGTACATAAGAACTAATTAGAGCCCTAACTTTTTTCAATGTGTTTCTTCAACAATTCTCTAAGTTTTTGAGACCAAGTCCAAGAGTGGGGCGGACGAGTCTGCCTAATTGTGTACATGCATACACAATACAATACACAGCATATAGTCAGTGGACCAGTTTTCGCTTACTATCAGAAATTGCCCCCCAACCAGGCACAGCTTGTTGGCGATGAGGCAGGAAATGTGTTCGTCGTGACCTTCGACTGGAGCACTTTCCTGTCTCTCGCCTTCAAGAAGATAAAGGGCATTAAGGCCATGCAGCACTTCACCTTCCCTGCTGGCAGGCCAGGTGTGGTGCTGATGAGGCAGGAGTAGGATGGACCCACCACCGAGATGGTCCTACTGCAGGGGGAGCTGCCACAGGGGATGCCGCATTCCACACTGCCTGCTGGACTGACCCACGGCAGACAGGCCTACCTGTACCGCCACATCAAGCCATGTACATGCATACACAATACAATACACAGCATATAGTCAGTGGACCAGTTTTCGCTTACTATCAGAAATTGCCCCCCACCCCCCGAAATATTTGTATCACCGTTTAAGATTTTTTTTTTAATGCATTATTCCGTTAGGAGGGCGAAAACTCCTCCAACCTGCCATTACCATTAGTACTGGTCGGCGTAGAATTCAACCTACTTAACTATTAGTCTTAACATAATATGCCGTTTTATCAAATTCCAAATAAAATATAATACCTGACCAACTTTGCGCCTGGAAATAACTCTCCTCACGTTCCAGAAGATGTCTTCAGTTTCAGTGAAGCATCTTTTTTTGTTTTTATCTTTTAAATGGGTAAATCGGGACCTTTTATCACTCTTTTAAAATCGATCTTCCGACCACGCGTAATCTGCATGGAGGTCGCCATTGTGCGATCTCATTGGCTATAAGCGGTACGTGATCATCGTTAGCCGCGCCTCTGCATGGATATTATTCCTGCTATTTCTGGTAATGTTAAGTTTTCTCTTAAAGTTTTGTTTTCAGTTCGTATGTTTCCATTCGCCTGTGTACATACATACTTACGTACATACATATACGTGCCTCAAAAACATGCATGCATGTAGTGTTCAGTTGTTGTATGGGGATTCGTATTACGAATCGTAAGGTACACAAAAACTTGCTATGCCTATGCCATGGTCGAACCAGAACAACACGTGCGTATACGCGATCCGACCACTAGGACGTTGTGGCTACCAGTCACCATGAGGACCGCGTGTGACGATCAACCGAGATCATATGACGTTCAACAGGAGAACGGAAACAACGTGAGGCGTAATCGGCGTCACATCCGCAGAACCGGATATAGTCTTCAGTTCACAAATGCCAAGTGGCATCGATGATGACGTAGAAACTTCCAGACAAGCTGAAGAAGCTCCCGGGACATTTGAGGAACCCGTCGTAGAACACAGAGCGACTCGTGCAGCTTCATCTGTGAAGCCAGCGAGACATGTCTCATTTCATCGTGGGTCGCGTTATAGAACGAGATCAGGGAGAATAGTTAAACTATGCAATATTACAATTACTAGTTCTTCACATACCGTGTCAGTCTTATGATGTTGTGTGTACCAGCATAACATTACACCTACCATGGTATAATTTCATAAGGGTCAACTTTAGGACTTCAGTACCAGACTGAGAAAAGGCAAGAGCTTATAGGATGGAAGTCAGCTCAGATAAAACAAAGTTCTTGTCAACAATACAAACCCATAGCATCCCAATTAACATCATAATGATGACGAAAACGATATACCTCAAATACACTGAGAACGAGTATGGTCGTAATGGCAGTTGGTTGTGAGTAAATAGTTTATTATATTAAATTATAATAAGATACGGTCCAGTCACCGGGGTCGCAATGGTAAATGTAACCCATCACATTACCTATCTCGCCACCCACAAGAGTTCTCGAGAGGAACTCTTGGCAGAAGAGTATGTACATTTTATACCAGGAAAATATACCAAAGGTGATGACCCAGCCAGCACGCCGTCATCGGCCCGAGGGCGGATATCAGCGGCTGCCAGGCGGCAGTGCTCGGCACGCGCTTGCCGATCACAGCCCGCTTCCCAGTCGCAGATGCGGCGCTAGCACTCGCGAGAGGTGATTTATCAGTACTCGCACCGAGGGAGGCCCGAGCACTGAATTCTGACGCGCGCCGCATACCTATGATTTATTACTTGTATTAAATTTCGCATGTGGTGTAGGGGAATGTTTCCCGCGCGATGACGCACCATGCTAGAAGCGAAATAAAATTAAGAGAAACTAAAATTCGTATGAACCGTGTTATTATTCTTACAAAAAATTAACAATTACGTTTGTAAGCTCCAGATGCTTACACTATTCACTGAACATTATTATTGTTAAAAATAATCTTTACTGCGAGTCTACCCGGGCCCATGCCGCCATATTTGAAGTCCGCTGTTTTACCGTTATAATTTTATATGCGACTGACGCGCCGCGCCGCGCCGCAAGACAAGGTACGTGTTTACAAATTCCTTTGTGAATCTTTGGCTGTATTTTGTACTATCCAATACATTGATTTTTAGCATTATATAAATTATTTTTGTTCGCAAAGCATACGAAAGTAGAACTATGCACATCGTAATTTTAGGCGCCAAACTCAAACGGCAAAGGTAAAGGCCGTGAACTGACATAGCCATGCCCATGCCATGGACATAGGCATAGCCTAGCCTTATCCTTAATTAGGTCAATAATAGGTTAAGTCTGAAGATTTATTTATACTGGCTCAGTATGTACTGTCTGTTTATGTTTATTTCTTGCGAGTACTTTATAAGAACAGAAACACATAATTATATACATGTATGTATGCATGCATACATATAATTATACCTTACCTTATGACGATTCTGATCGCAGGATCCAGTTGATTCCTCCATGATCAGATCTTCAGAATCAAATATTTTTATATCATAATTTCCAGTTCCATTTGTTATTGTTTAAGGAGATTCATAGTCGTATATTATTGCCTGGGGCTGGGGTAGACCAGAATTTGTCTAGTTTGTTTTTAAATGAGTTAATTGATCTAGCTTGTATTATAGAGTTTGGGAGACTATTCCATGGTTCAGCCACTCTAAGAGGGAATGCATTTTTTCTTAAATTAATTTTTGCTCTTTGGGTAAATATTTTAAGGGAGTGTCCTCTATTTCCTGATCTTAGTGTCACATCCTCCCATTTCAGGAGGTTTGGTGCAGATTCATTATCGTATAGTTCGTGCATTATTTTATAGACTTCTATCATGTCTCCTCTTAGCCTTCGGTATGCTAATGTGGGTAGCTTCAGTAATTTTAGTCTATATATGACAAATCCTGCATACCAGGAAGTTGTTTTGTGGCCCTTCTCTGGACGTTTTCTATTGCTATTTTATGTTTTATCTTATATGGATACCATACTGCTACGGCATATTCTAGGTGAGATGACTAAGATCTAACCATTGTCTTATATAGTAGCAAGAAAGTGTGTGTGTCTAGGAATTGGAAGGTTCTTCGGATTATTTTTGTCATTTTGGTTGCTTTATTTACCACTTGGTTTATGTGATCATCAAATGACAATTTTGAATCGATAATTACACCTAAGTCAGTTTGCTTATCTGTGGTGGCTAGTGAATGTTTAACATTATTACTTGTCATGAAATATTAATTTTCACCTATATTATTTTTTCCAATTTCCATGTGTTTACATTTGTCTGGGTGGAATTTTAATAACCATTTGTCGCTCCATTGTTCTAGGATACTTAAATCTTGTTGTAGTATATCCTGATCATTTGTATTTGTTATGGCTCTAAATATCTTAATGTCATCAGTGAACAGAAATGTATTGGATTTAGTTAACTCTGGCAGGTCGTTTACGTATGGAACAAACAATAAAGGTCCTAGGACAGATCCCTGCGGTATCCCTGATGTTATTTTGTGCCAGTTTGATTCTTTTTCATTTTCTGCTACCTTTTGTCGTCTATTTGTGATGAATGCCTCAATCCAGTTAACTAAATCATTCCTAATGTTAAAACTTTTTAATTTACTTATTAGTCTCGTATGTGGCACGGTATCAAAAGCCTTTTGAAAATCCATATAATTAACATCTGTGTAATTACCCTTATCCATTTCTGAGGTCCATTCATCTAGTATTTTATTTAGTTGGAGAACTGTTGATCTGCCAGAGATAAAACCATATTGTTTTTGACTGAACATACCATTGACTTTCATGTAACTGATGATGTGATTTCTAATAATTTTTTCCATGCATTTACAAACTACGCTTGTTAGGCTTATTGGACGGTAATTGCAAGCTAATTTCTTATTTCCTTTTTTATGTATTGCTGATATTTTGGCATCCTTCAATTCATCAGGAATACTTGATGTTTTTATCGATGTTTCAAATATTTTTTGTAATGGGAGACAGATATTTTCTGACAACTCAGTAATCTGGCACCTATTTCATCAGGGCCAGGCGATTTGCTTATATTAAGTTCTTTTAATGTTAGTAATATTATGTTTTCAGTTACTTTTAGCTCATCCATCGCTAATTTATTGTTTACTTTGGGTGTAGTTGGGATAGACCCTGTCTGTTCAGTAGTGAATACACTGGAGAAGTAGTTGGCAAGAATATTTGCTTTTTCTTCATCTTCAATTGTTGTTTGGGATTTCGGATTTGTGTGGTCTATATTCAGTTCCCCAATTCCTTGTTTAACTGTATTTTTTATTTATATTAGTTCCAGAAGACTTTAGGGTTTTTCTTGGTTTGAGTGGCTATATTTCGTTCAAACCCCTTTCGGAGCTTTCTGGTTAAAGCTCGGATTTTATTCCTGCTTTTACAATACTCTAAATATTTTGTCCTATCCCTTGTTGCAATGTATCTTGTCCATAGTCTATTTTTACATCTTATTAGTTTTCTGGTGTTTGCATTCAGGGGGAAATTTCCCTTTCTGTAATTTGAAACTTCTTTTTGAGGTACGTATTTATCTTCTAATAATTTTAGTACTGTTTTAAGGATTTCCCATTGGTCGTTAACGTTGTCTTTAAATTTCTCTTCCCAATCTATATCTGAAAACTCTTTCCTCATTCCTTCATAATTTGCCTTATTAAATAGCTTCTGTTTTTTAGTGTATATATTTTTTATAACTGCACAAAATATTGAATGTAATGACACAGTGGTCACTTTTACCTAGAGGGCTGAGATACTCTATTTCCCCTATGTTGTCTTCTTTGTTTGATAAAATCAGATCTAAAAGGTTTGTGTTAGTTGTGTCTCGTCCTCTAGTGGGATTTAAGACATGTTGAAACATGAATGTGTCTCTAAGGCATTCTACAAATTAAAAATTTAGGTTGCTGGGTTTAACTGATTTGGTCGTCCAATGTTTCCAGTTAATATCTGGGAAATTGAAATCTCCTGTAATTACAACGTGTGAATATTTAAGTCCTGATGTGGATCTAATCATATTTAGAAGTTCTGCGTTATTTTCTTCTGACCCCCCATCGCTCCTATATATGCATCCAAAGAGAAGTTTGGTTTTATTTTTAAGTTTAATTTCTATAAATAAGCATTGCTTGAAGGTTGAGACCAGGTTTATATTTTCTGCATATGGGGAATTTAAAACGTATATTATAATACCCCTACCTTCATTATTTTCTTTTCTTGAAGAACAATGTATTGCCTTCGAAGGAAAATTCTGGTATGGTTACAGTGCATTTGGGTTTTTTGGGTTTTACCTCATTAATTGCTATTATGTGGGGTTTTAATTCTTTGTTCAAATTCATTTTGCTTGTTCCTTAGTTGGTCAGCATTGGTATAAAAACACAGAATGTTGCCTATGTCATTAAGATTATTTTTATTAACATTTGTTTTACCATCCGTCACTCTAGGTGGATGTGTAGTCTTTACTGGCTTTTCCTTATCTTTCTTATTTTTCTCTCCCATGGTGGACCCCTGACTCTGTACAGGTATTCCCCCGACTTGTCTGCAGCTTCCTGCCACTTTGCTTCTTCATAGAGCTTTTTTGATTCCTCCCTTTCTTGTTTAGTTTTGTCATGATAAATTTTTATGTTTTTGAACTTGTCATTTTCTCTGATGAAGAAGGGTTAGTTTTTTGTCAATATGTGTTAATGTGATTAGAACTGGTCTGGGACCGGTTGCATTTTCCTTGGCTTCCCCAAGCCTCCTCGTTTCTGTGACATCAGTGTCTGTGAAGTTATTGTTTATTTCTGTACACATTTCTAAAATTTGTTCTTTGTCATGTTGTTGTCTCGTAGTTTTTAATTGTGATGTAGATTCTGGTAAGTTGAAAATTATTACATTGTTGAGTCTTTTTTCTCTGTCTTTTGATTCCATGTTCTGTTCTTTTACCTGAATTTGTACGACTTCCTTAACTTCATTTGGGCTGATGACTTTGCTTGGGTTTTTTCCAACTGAGCTTCTTTGATCATTTCGATGACTCTTGTTTCGTCCACTTTGGTTCTGATTTCTTTCTCTAGTTCAATGATTCTCTCTTCCACTTTCTTAAGGAACTTCTGGCACCTTTCTTATCAGCTTTTTTCATTTTTCAAGTTTTTCATTACTTTTGTGTCACATGGACAGAACCAGTGAATTTGTGGTTTGTCCGTCATAATTTTATATTTTTTATCCGTTATTTCAACACATTCAATGCAGTAATGTTTATCACAGTACTCGCATTCCAACAATTTGTGGTTAGGTCCTTTGAAATTTTTTTTACACCCTGTGCATAGCCATACGTCATCATCATCGATCATCCATACAGAGTCATTTTTACTTTTTGTCCTTGGTTTTTTTTTTTACCTGCCATAACCTGGCTACTTTAGTTTTATTTATTTAATGTCTACTTTAAGACTGAGTTAGAGTAACTTTTATTTATTGCTTATATATATTTTTTTATAATATTATGTTGTGCAAGGGATCAAGGCAGTGCTGGGAGAAAGAGATTGAGTCTGGGGGGTAGATCGGAGACTCAGTGGTTTATTTACAGAAACGAAGAGTGATACCCAGGGCAACTCTGGGTATATTGAGTTGCCTTGATGAAAGGGCCAAATTAGTATAAGGTCAAGAATTTGTGCAGGATGGTTGAAGAAGTGTATTTATGTCTAACTAATTTATAGTGTTTTGTCTAACTAATGTTTATGTCTAATTTCCTATGTCTAAGTTTTGTATGTCGAACGTTGCTTGGGGTTCTTTTTTCCTTTGTTTACTTTAATATGGCGGGAAAAATTCGATTTCAAAGTTAAAGTTATTTTGGGAATCCTAGAAGGTAGAAGTTATTTAATTTTTGGTACTTTTAACAGTATCTAGTTTGACTTGTGCTATAAGTTTAACTATTAGTTAAAGAACTTTGAATGGTTAGTTAAGATTAAGATTTTGAGCAGCTGTTACTACGTACGCTTGTGAACCGGAACCGGAAATCATCTTTATATTCTGTGAAATTTTCATTTCATTCTGCCCTGTATCGGTTGCTTAATTCGTTCTCGATCAATATACTTGTTTTATAGTAGTAAAATGTTGTATACATTGTAAACTGTGGTATACCATGGTTTACCTGTTTCAAAACAACATGGTATTTTACCATGGCTTCCCTGTTTCAAAGCACCATGGTTTCTATGGTATATCATGGTATTTTACCATGGTTTACCTGTTTCAAAACACCATGGCATTTACCATGGTATATTTTCACAATTCCATGGGCCGTGGACACTTGGTATTGTTAACTTAATTGTTATGTTAATATTTCAGATGCTGTCCGAAACAATGAGGTGACAACAAATGGCACAACCATGAGCATGACATAAAGCGAGTCATCCAGGAATGGTTCCGAACTGCCTCTGTCTCTGATCGGGATGGTGGTAGGAAGCACCGAATGGACCGAACATAGGCTAAGCAGGATGTGGCAGGAGTAAACAATTGAAGTGAATGTTTTTGAGTACATTCATTTAAGTACAAGTAAGAGATGGTCAACGCTTATTTATTAAATATTATCGTATAATAAATTACACAAATCCACATACGATTACATGTATCAACCTCAAAACATTTGTGATAAAATGTTAACAATATATGTATAAGATAATATGCTTGTATTGAAAGTAATGACATGGTGCTTTGGTGGCATTGCATTGATCAGTTTTAAAAAAATCCAAGAGCATTGTTTATTTAAAAGAGAACCTGGAAAAATCATAGTAAAGTTATACTGTATAATCTGTATTCATAAATATACATTTGAACGGTTAACTGGCAGTTTAAGTTTGAATGTGCACATATATATTTATAGCAATGTCTAGGAAGGTTGCACAGTACATTGAAATTATATAGATCGTTGTGTACATACTGAAGCCTTTCAAGAGAGTGAGTGGATTTTTACTGTGATTGGATTAGGGGTGTTATTGAATATTCAAGTGATGCTATCTGTAATGCGTTTGTTTGTCAGTTCAGTGTTTGTACTTGTGGATATTCCCATGACTTGTGCCATGTGCATACCAGAATTATGTATTATGCTTACATTTTTTAGGTATTCAGGAAGGTTTCTGTTGACATATTAGTGATAACAGTTTAATTGTCATTTAAAGATATCTTCAACTTTTATTTAGCAGTTTGATACTTTTTAGCAATGGATAGAAGTGTGTGCATTATATACTGACTGTTTGTTATCATTTTTGTCGCACACTTCTGTAGTTTTGTTATTATGTATACCTGTTACAATAGTTTATATGGGGAATGATTAGTGACTTAACGTTAATAGGTTTAATAAAATACATTGTGGAAGGTATCTTATTAAAACTGTACAACTCATATTGATTAATAAATTTTAAATGCCTTTGTTGGGCCTATTTCAATCTTCATTGGACTTGTTGTTTTTTTGCTTATATATATATATATATTCGACGAAACAAAACTAGGCACAGTCGGCGAATGAGCAGCTAATCATCGGTTTATAGGCGGCTTCCTATTGGCAGCCGCTTATGAGCCGCCCTCGGCCCGATGTTGAGCCGACGGACAAAACTTACGTTGGCCCGCAGGCGGATGCCGATGTTGGCCCGATGGAAAAAACTACATCGGCCCGCAAGCGGATGCCGATGTTTGCCCGATAAGTTTGCCGCCCTCGGACCGATGTTGAGCCGACGGACAAAACTTACATCGGCCCGATGAACAAAACCTACATCGGCCCGCAGGCGGATGCCGATGTTGGCCCGATGGAGAAAAACTACATTGGCCCGCAGGCTGTAGGTGTGCTGGCTGGGGAGTAGTACAGAAGTTCTAGAAGCCACATTGGCAGACCCAAATCTGAGTGGTGTCAAAGATCTACTATTAACGGGGAAATGGTATCTCTTTGAAGCCAAGTATGGACGAGTTTGACGCGACCCAATCGTACAGAAGAGTTGGAAATGAACTGACTGTAATACAAGATGGACTAAGAGGAACCCGTATAGTAAGTCCAGCAAGTCTGTAGCACAGGGTAATTTAACTGGCCCATGAAGGGCATCAGTGAATACACGAGACAATGGCTTTCCCCAGAGAGAAAGTATGGTTTCCCAGAATTGATTATATGGTAACGAAACTGCTGGGCACAACACAAGGCAAACGGGGCACCATTGTCAAAACTAATACGCTGGGAGCCGACGTGCGGACACGCTTCATGGCGACGGCCCGCTCTTAGCTATGTCAAGGTCCTAAAATCGGATGCTGGTGTGACAGATACAGAGGAGTTAACTGCATGTATGAAATAGAGAGCTGAATGGCGAGCCATCAAATCCCGAAGTCTTTCGACCAGATGATGATGAAACTGCTTAAAGATGCAATGCAGCTAAATTGTGACCCAAAACCAATCGCACCATTAGCTACATCTGATGTTCCATCAGAAATGGTCTCACCTCTGCGCAGCGTTTTGAGAACAATCTCCAAAGCGAAGAATTTAGAAGGTTTGTTGTCAATCTGGGTTTTCAGAAGTCAACGGTGTAGCAGAGAGATTCGTGAGAACAGTTATTGTATATTGAGGGGTTATTTGTTAATGAATCGCAAGACACACGTGTTGTTATCGACCGTTCCATAACACACTTTATTTCCGTTGGTGTTATAGAAAATAGTTGTCCCCCCACCCATATGTGGTCGTTACCATGGAGGCATTTTAGCTGGTGACGACCAACGGCCTGGGATGAAACGATGTAGAGTTTCTCTGTCTCGTACGAGCACGACATCGGCGAGGTCGATTGAGGACACTTTAGTCCTTGCCTTCCTGTCGGCAGGCGACTTCGTGGTGGCTTAATTTGGCCTTTCTATCATTCTCTCACACACCTCAACAGGCCAACCACCACTAACTGAAACTGCCGAGGTGCATGATGTGAAATGGATGACATAGGCACGAAGAAACATAACCAAGTCTGACAATGTGTTGTCCAAAAAGGGGTTATGAGTTTGCCAAAACGATTTGAAGGTTTTCATGTAAACTATCTAGTTTTGACACCATTGTTTGTTTCAACATGTCGAATGTCTGTTACGCAAAGCGTAATATTTGTGAAGTTTGGGGGGATACTCTGAATATTACTAGTCTGGTGCTGCCACCTGCCATTTTGATATAGAGGGGCAACAGAAGGGTTTACGTGTAGGAGCCAATGGGACAATAGTACACGTTTCAGTGTCATTACGCCTGGGGTAGAATGCTGCACTGTGGTCAAGGCGTGCAGCAAGTGCTGAAAATTATTGCTTCGTTGTTACAAGAGGCATTATACAAATGTTTAGGAAAAAAGGCACTTTGAATTAAAGGCATTTTATTTTACTTGGTTGGGTGGTTTTATTTTGCTTTTTATTTCACTTTAAGAAATTAAAGGAGCTAGTGTTTTATAGCAAATTTTAAAAGCCACCTGCCGGTCTACCCATAAATCCACAATAAAAATGTTATAATGCATAAACAAAATTAATTCATGGACATTGTAGTACATCTTGTTTCTTTATTGACAAAATGGTGTATTCTTATTTTTCCGGTGTTTGTGAAATGGTTGAAAGGTTTAAACAGTTAATGATTTCCATAGTTTGAAAACAACAAAATGTACAGATCTGTCATAATGTTGTATGTGTAATAAAGTGCATGGTCAGGAAAGAGACAAAACGCATCCTTTAACAGATATGCTTTATTATGTATATAGATATATTAGATGGCCTTATGACAAAGAAGCTACTAAGCTAGACACAGCAATGCTAGAAGCAGACAGGGCACACAAGAACATCAAGCACACAAACAAGGCAGCAGCTCAAATGTCACCCACCAAAAACTGCCCAAATAATCACATCCTCTAATTAATTACCTAACTGTCCATTGGTGCAGCCGATTGCCTCTGTCTAAGCGCCCATCCTTTAACAGCCCTACTGTAAACCCAATGTGTAGTTGCTTTACAAATATCAGGTAGTAACAAAGCCTATACTCTTTGGCATGCCCAATACAACACATGCAGGGTATGTCTGCCAGAATTGTGTTAGTTTGTGCATTCTTTCAGTGATTTATTTTTATTTTATCTTCATAAAATCCCTTTAACCATAGCATCATAACCCTTAAAAATAATATATTTACATTAGAGTGTAGTAGCATAAAACATAGTTGACTGTTTGCTCGAGCCAATGTCATTAGAATCATTCAACACATTTCTGGCATGACTACCCTGCTGTACCCTACTAACATTGTACAGGATCACACAGACTGAACCTACAAGTCATTTCCACTGACAAACACAAACATTAAAGAGACCTGTCTACAAGTTAATGGCTTCTGCAACATATCTGGCATTTTCATATGTTAGCTATTTCATCTGCCACAACAAACGCAAAAACTTAAATTTGTACATTGAAATTCATTCTCAGTAACTGCAAATGTAATAAATCAATTATTTGAATAAAACACAACCAAGACAAATATACACACATCTCACTTCACAGCATAACTAGTTTCTTTGCTGCATGTACATTTTTTTAAGGTTAAGATTACATATTCAGTGACCAGCAATAGAAAGAGTATTTTGTTGGATACATCAAAATTATGTAATGAAATACATAAAATTAATAAATCATGTTTGGGGTGGACAATTTGAAACAGTTACTACATTCTTAAAGAAATTCAGTTCCAGGATTCAATGAACTTGTCAGAAAGCATTTGTTGTGTAAAGACAAACATATATAGAGAAACCATGGTAACTCATTATGTACTAAATTTACAGGCCTTTATTGCAGTGTTCCTATATTGCATGTTAGGTGTGTCCATAAAAATAGTTTCCACAAAGATGTTGCATGTTGATCTGACATTTTCTAAATAACGGAATATTTCAAACCAAGGAAAATTGCTGCAGCACACATTCATGTCACATTACTTAATGAATAGCCCTGAAAGTCGATAAATATTTAAATGATCGGTTCCATGTTACATTAACACTTGATAATCTATGTAACTTCCAAAACAATTAGCCCTGATTCTCCCTGAACTTATTTCACTGAGACATAACCTGAAATTTATAAACATATGAGAACCATCAAAAGGATGATCCTAGTATTATCGAGGCATTTCCTAATCTCGAATATGTCTTATTTTATGCAATGCTGCTAAGGACAAACATTTCTGTACCTCCTCTGAGGAAGATTTCTGTGGCACACCAACTCACATGAGTGGAGAACTGCAGCTGCAGAAATGCCAACATGCCAATACCCTGTGTAGTGGAAACTGAGGTAGAATGTTAAGATTCCATTGTCTACAACAAACATCTATTTCAGTATTACATCCTAAAAACTCACACCAATGCTAGAAGATGTATCCAATGGATATCAAGAATTCTGGCTATGTACAAGCATAAATCTTCTTACTTAAAACAAAACGTCGACTTTGTTGTTCCTTTAACATGATAACACACAACAGGGGAAACAAAGACGCAAGTTATTTCAGAGAAATATCGTAACAACAACTCGCTGTAAGTGAAAGAGGGTGCAGCTTTGTGAAAGTTTGTCTTAGACCAAGTTTAGGTTGGCTGACAAGACAAACAGAACTATTATGAAAGTTGATGCCTTCGGTGTGTCATCACATGAAACATATCTGTTGACATGTCACAGAACACCCAAGGTACCTGCTGGGACATTAAATTGGATGACGACAGTGAGTTGCATGTTATGCAAAGAGGGAAGCAAAGAGGTAGCAGCAATCACTTGTAGAGTAATCAGACGGCATGGCATGTCCAACATAATGTGGCTGTTATGGTTGATTAAGTTTTATTTCATTAGTAAAATAAGACGGCCCAAACAAGACAGCCTGTGAGGTCCCTAAACATGTCATTGTGTGTGCAACACAGAATCTGAATTGTGTGAACAGTACATGAACCAATGCATGAACTGATACATTGTAGCCACACAAGTAACACAACACTAGTGGCTGCTTGTCATGTTCATGAACTGATACATTGTAGCCACACACATGACAGTCATGTTCATTCTAACAAAACAGACTACAACTTGTCCATCTCATGGCTCCATGTCTTAGTCTCTACCACACATGCCCATTTCATTAAAAAACATTCTGCACACTCATGTGCCATGCTGACACAGGTATTGACCTCCTATGGCATTCTACAAAACTACTGATCAATTTAGCCATGATGAAAGAGAATTAAAACTTATTCTTTGCCTTCTTGGAAACCAGGCCAATCTGGTGGTTTTGATGAATACTTTTAGCACGTGATCAAGTTTTTTGCAGGAAAGTGTCAGGTCAGTTGAAGTGTATGACATAAACTTTAAACATTTAACAGTTCATGCAAGCAGGAGTTGCACACAGATTACACAGAGAAACATGGTAGATAACCTGAAGTAACAGGTGGAACCGCAGCAACAACAACATGGATGCATCGACCTAATCATGCATTAATTCAACCACTATATATAGACAAAGTTCACATCCGCATCTTCAATGATGCGGCAACTAGTTACATGCGAGGATAAATTAACACTTAGACAACAGTACTCAACGACCAACTAGAATAAGTTACTCACTTAACAACATAATAATTGTTACTGCAATGCTCACACAATATACAAAACACCGTAATCAGAGACATATGTCTCACTAGTACTAGTCTCATACAAATGCCGACAGTTGGAAAACTCCAAATTAAAAAGGGTGCATATTCACCGACATATCAGTACCAAAAGTTCTCGATTTGGAAGATAACTTCCATTTTCAAACAGTTGATTGAATATTTTGCAATACAAAATGTTTTTAGCGTTAGCATCAAATGCAAATGCTTTTGCTACTCGCACCATCTGAACTAGAACGACTACTATAAAACAGCTCCCCACATACTGTGTTTCTACCCTACCCCAATGACACCCCAGTGCCCTGGTGACAGTGACAAAACGGACTTGCTGCTTCAGGTTTGCGAGGGTCCATAACAGACTGCATTGTCCGATGTTCACATTTTCAAATGAAACTAGATACAAACACATATTGAGCATTACCATTAAAATGCACCAGCCTATAAATCACTGTATGCACTGACTTATCGCTACAACGAGCAGTTGGCCTGCACCGCAATAATTTACTAGATAGATAAGTCACCTAAAATGGCCAGCAATTAAAAAAGTATATAAAAATAAAACAAAAGGCTACTGTGCATTGAACTGAGCGGACGTGTGCGACTTAGCTGTGGGAATTCAACCCAGAGCAGTGGAGTCAGTTTAGCAGCTGCCATCTCCTTGTCACCCATAAAGGGTAGAAGGGCTGGGGTGTCTTAGTGACACTGAACAGCAGTGGACACCCACAGAACAGGACGTTGCCGTACCTGAATAAAGTACCTAGGGGGCTCATGTGGGCACACACATGGCAACAGAGAAACTACAATGAGTTTACCCAGTGGACACAAGAACCTGGACCCAGTCAGCCAAATAAATAAAATCTACATTTGTTTGCAACTGAAATCAGCATTAGTCTGTGCGTGTACAGTTTTACAGCAGTGCAAGTGTGAGTGACTGGATGCAGCCCGTCTATAGCCCTATGATGAGCCAGCGCCCCACGTGGTGCATGCTGGTAATACCTTACATGTGCTGTTGTAATGTGCCAAACTTCAACAGTGGCGCAATGCATTATTAACTGCATCACAATGGGTACCATGCCACAAACTCGTTTTCCAAAAAAAATCAGAATGACATTTTTACGAGACGTAACACACCACACAGGAACCTTGGTTTGTGTATCGAGTAGTTCTACAGAATCTTGTTCAGTGCATTGATGATGTGCACAGGTTTCTGGAGAATCCTAGACATGTCAGTGGAACTACATTGAAACAGTTCCTACTTTACACATCATGCTAAGGATACAGTTGTATATCACATTCACATCTCAAACACATTCAGCTCCTTGTGCTCTGTCCATCAATGTGGACCTGAAGGTGGCGTTGTACGTAAGATAATGAATTCACCAGCAGAATGTCTGTTATTCGTCGACGCAACATGTTATGTCGCAGCAACATTGATTGTAAGTAACCAACCTGAAAAGTGCAAATCTTTACAAGTATGATCTGCACAAACTGTTATAGGATGGGAACGTCTTCCTCTAAGTTCATGTCCGCCCGCTACAGAATTCCACTAGGTTCCGCTGTCAGAGAGTCCCAGTGTGGCGCATTCACAGCAATATCTTGTGACACAGGCACAGGTGACTGCGGGCCTCACTGGCAGAGGCTGGCCAAATCATCAGCCCATTCCAGTGTGGCTGCTTCTGCTTTTTCATTACCTACACGTCTGATGGATATTTACACCTCCATTAATATACACTGTGTTGTGGCTGAATCAAGCAGCATCGAGTCCTTATGGCTCGACAATGAGAGATCAAGGGCATCAGCAGCAACGCTGGCAGAGTCAGAGTTTGTGTCATCTGAATCACTTGATGACAAAGCCATCAGTGATGGGTCTTGGGGAGGTGCTGGCAAACTGGTCACATGCTCTGTTGTTGTCAATAACTTCGTTGTGTTGATGCCGTCGTTTGACGTTGACGAGTCCGACGGGGCGTCACTGTTCTGTTGGCAGGTGGCATTGAAGGTAGTGCGTTTGCAAGGGCCACACGGCCGCAGCAGACTCGTGTCGACTAGCACCTCGCCGTTGATACCAGTAAAGATGACACCGCAGCACACCGTCTTCCTGTGGAACAAACAGAACATATGAAACAAGTGTCTGTCTGGTAGTACATCTCAACCTCAAAGGATCATTATTATACAAAATTTAAATGCTGTGCCAAGCCACAGCAAGTCTCTTAAATGTATTATGGAGTCTCCAGGCATTTCAGTCTAGTTCTCACAGTGATCACAACCCTGGGTTTTGGGGCTTTCACTACCTCCCACCCCCTTATTATCTCCCTGTCTCCCACCCCTCACTGTCTCCTTGTCTCACACCCTCACTCTATCCCGCCATTCCACCCTCACTCGATACCTCCATCCCACGCTCACTCTATCCATCCATCCCACCCTCACTTTATCCCTCCATCCCATCCTCCCTCTATCCCTCCATCCCGCCCTGACTCTATCCCTCAATTCCATCCTCACACTATCCCTCCTCACTGTATCCCTCCATCCCACCCTCACTGCATCCCTTCATCCCCTCGCACTGTATCCCTCCATCCCACCCTCACTGTATCCCTCCATCCCACCCTCAATCTATCCCTCCATCCCACCCTCACTCTATCCCTCCATCCCACCCTCACTCTATCCTTCCATCCCACCCTCACTCTATCCCTCCATCCCGTTCTGACGTTAACCCTCCATCCCACCCTCACTCTATCCCTCCATCCCGTCCTGACGTTATCCCTCCATCCCATCCTCACTCTATCCCTCAATTCCATCCTTACACTATCCCTCCATCCCACCCTCACTGCATCCCTCCATCCCTTCTCACTGTATCCCTCCATCCCACCCTCACTGCATCCCTCCATCCCTTCTCACTGTATCCCTCCATCCCACCCTCACTGTATGCCTCCATCCCACCCACACTCTATCCCTCTATCCCACCCTCACTGTATCCCTCCATCCCACCCTCACTCTCTCCCCCCATCCCACCCTCACTCTCTCCCTCCATCCCATCCTCACTCTATCCTCCCATCCCACCCTCACTCTATCCCTCCATTCCATTCTCTCCCCTTGGAAAATCGTAAATCAGTTATTTGTCGTGCGCACGTGTTATTGTGGTGCTCCTATTAATATAGTCCAGAATATCAAAGGCCATACTATGTGTGCAGACGTGTAACACAAACCTTAAGAACTGGCTACTTTCTCCCTCAGATCAAGGAAGCAACTTTAATTCATTTTGTTATTCTTTATCTTCTGTAGTACTTACTTTTTCCAGTAGGTGAGATCAAGGAAGGAGCTGATTGGACTCGCTGGTCGTCTCCGTTGCACAGGTTTTGTCTGCTTCTTGCGCATCTGTCTGATGGGCTGGCCTGTCACTTCTTCGTCTGAGCCGTCACTGTTGCTGAGGTAACCGTGGTCGAGGTTTGAGGTATGGTCATCACTGAAGTAGTCGTCATCCACTGTGCAATGGCAACAGTTGCATTTAGAAACATGTAGACTAACAGTAGTCTGGCTTTACCAGCCATACATACAATAAATGTCTTGTCTCACAGAAGTCGCAGTAACAACACAGCAGTGATGTGAGATTTATATATATATTTATACAAGTTGTCTACTAAGTATGAATCTACAAATTAATATAATATTATTTCTGTATAACAGGTTATAACTACAATTATGCAATACCAGCAGGCATTTAAAAGGATTGAATAGATAAGTTTGTTTCAAACAAACAAAATAATGGTAACCCCAAAAGAAACTGCTCATATTTTAGCAATGCACACAATTTTCACCATTTAAAATATGCCACACAAGCATTTTGTGTTTCAGTGCTAAATGCCTCAGTTCACTTAATTATGAGTGACCAGCTATCATGCAGTGAATGTAGAATTACTAAACAAATTTGAAGAATCGTCTGTGGCTTCAGAATAAGTGTGGCTGCTACAGATGTGAAATGCTACACACAGTCATAAGGACTGGACACTGTAACGAATAAGGATTGCAACTTTGACATTCAACAAATGTTTGTTTATCAGAGTCCATGTCATTTGCATATCAAACCTTTGTTTGGTGACTAATATACAGTATCACCCGGAGAGGGTGTGGGTGTTCAGGGGTGAATTGTGGGGTGATGTTTGTGAAACTGACTGACAACTGACATGTCACCTGAGAGGTCATCGGGGTAGGATTTGCAGGGGTGAAAACTTACTGACTATGTCGTCTGAGAGACCACTAGGGCTCTGTGGAGGTTTGCTGGGATGGATTGCACGGTGATGTTTGTGCTTTTTCTTTGCTTTCTTCTCCTCTTTCTGCTTCATCTTCATCTTGGTGATCGACTTTGTTCCCGGACCAGCTCGTGCATCCACAACCTGAGGACAGAGAGAGGCACGGCTGATGAAGGAGGAGCAACAACAACAGGTGACCACTGCTTCAAGCTGCTGTCATTTATACCCCAATAATAATGTTTAGCTAGTATTACTAATAGAAAACCTGACCATAATCCATTGATGTAATTTCTACAAAAAACACCAACAAAGATGACTGATTCATGAAATACACTTTCAGTCGGCTATGTTACAAGCTAATAAGACACTTGAGCAGTGAAAGAAGATGCTGAATATAATAACAACTTCATCATTCCTCTTAGGCTTGAATGAACACATCTTTAACAAATATAATCCTACATCATCAGACATGCAGGCATGATGCATCATTACACACCAGATAAAAGGTTTCTACGTCATTACACCAATCCACTTCTTCATTCATACATGATCCTGTGGGTCATCTCAAAATATTGCTATTTGTACAAAATATGAAAATAAATAATGTTAATTCATCAAACTGCATCTAAATTTAAGTTTTTGGTCACACATAAATATGATATCTATATTTTTAATATATAATTTGAGAGGTATGTTTAGTTAACCGCCCAAAGTATGGAAGTACCAGAGACTCTATATAAATGTCAGAATAATGAAACTGCTGGTTCAGACAGTAGCAATACTGCAGCTACAAAGGTCATGCCAAGATAAAGGGAACTGGCGAGATCTTGTGTGCTACACCTGGGCATGAAGAGGATAAGAAGAAAGGTCATGTCATATGTGACGATGAGCCCTAACGCAGCTGACAGAGATCAGGGTATATCTACTTGATTCTAGTATCATCTAGGTAGAAGTACAGCTGGATTTCTGGCAGCATGGTGGTATTGAATAGTAATGACTAGTAATTAATGAAGACATTTAGGGTGGTCATTAAAAGGTTAATATTTGTTTAGCTAGTAACTAGTTAATACTTATCTAACTAGTGACTAAAACCTGACTGGTAACATGTGAGCATAGAGTATCTCTACTTTGCGTGAAATATTATAGGTGCACTGTGCATTCAACAAAATACTCAATAGCATTAAGAACAATTATGGAAGGACTGGATTAAAACGTCCCAGACGTGAAATATTAGCAGGGATTTTTTTACAGAATAGTAACAGCATTTAGTGGCATTATAATTGCTTAATACTGGTACTGATGGCAGGTTATAGAGTAAACTGCTAAATATAAAGATAATAAAACGAGTTGCACAAAATATGCTTTCTAAAACGTTGCATGGCCCCATCTCTGGCTGCCATGACTGGGCCAGCCAGTTAGCTAGGTTGGCAGACACAGTGTCTGGGCAGGAAAATCAATGCGCACAAACACAACTAATAAGTGCATCATGCGATGAGGGCTGACAACGGCAGACAAGGTGTGGTGGCTAGATGCCCATGTGCCAATCAGATCCCATCGTTTGCCAAAGATCAATTTAGAAAAATCAATTTAGAAAAATCAATAATGATAATAAACCAGTGGTACCATGTTTAAATGCAGGATAAAGCATGGCATCAGATTATACTATGTACTGAAATGGACATAGGATGGTTTTCTATATGAGAATTAGTCCTGAACACAAATTAACTGCATGTTTCCATTGGCACTGGGAAGTTGAAACGACAGTCTGCTATATTTAAGCTATGTTTAAGGGTTGGAGTATACATTATTATTATAAAAGTGAGAATGGTCTGCAGCACATCATGTTAACCAACCAAAATATTAGATGTTAACAGTTTGAGATATCCGTACAAACTGCAGAAAATGCATCACATTAATGAATGAATAAAATAGATGCAGCTGCCACCTGGTGAATGCATTATCAACTGCTGTACGGAATGCTGACTGTTTCCCACATGCCAGCGTTATTATATTGGAGAGCTGCCTGCCACAAAAAACTGGTATTTTCCCCTGCACCAGGAGTGGCTTCATGTATTTCCTTGCAGTTCCTTGTTCCCTTCCCACGAGCCAGCCTACTGGTGCCTCCATGGCCAGACTGCAAGGCACCCAACCCCCTGAACTCTGCTACATTGTTTCAAGTACTTTTTTTCAGTCACTGGCGCCAGGAGTTAGTTAATTCGACAAGCTCACTTCAAAAGGAGGCCACTGATTAGCTGCCTGGGTGCACTGGCCTGCTACAGCCTATAGGACTCCATGTCTCACTTATGCTATCTCGAATTGAATTCTGGCAAACAACTGTCTTTTATAATGACATAGAGTATTACAATGACATTCGAAATGATAATGATGTCAAAGACACTGACATTACCGTAATGAATTGAAAAGGATAGCCACGACTGTTGAAATGAGAACTCGGCTATGACAGTGATAGTTAGACGACACATTTAGCAACAGAAATTAAATGACTATCATGACAGTGATATGAGTGTGGTTACCATGATAACAATGTGACAGTTCAATGACACAGGAATATAATTATATCAATGACACAGACAAACCAAAATAGATCAGTGACCTAAAAATAGTAAGATGTTAATGGCCCAGTCACGAAAATACAATGATCAAACATCAATGCAAAAAAATTATGTCACATGCACAGAAGTGTAAGAATGTAAGCACAACAGCAAATGATGATAACTTACATGCTGCCAGTTTCTGTTGGAACCAGCGGGTAGTTTCTTCCAGCGTTTCACTAGCAGCACACATGCGTTGCAGATCTCACCAGCACGCAGCTCATGGATCCGGAAGCACTTCTCAAAGTCATTCTCGTAGCGCTTGCTGTCCGTGAAGCGCGAACTCGATGACTTGGCACGGCAGATACAGCAGCCTTTCAGACTGCGGTAGATCTTTGGCTTGTGGAAGCTGAACATTGTTGTTGGTCAGTGAGTGGTCCGAACATGCACCTGCAGAAGAAACAGTGCTGTGAGACAATGCAACATACTGTGTCCTACAGTGGTCTCACATCTAAGACAATCATCTGTGAAGTGTCAGTCTCACATACCACATCAATGTTTCCAGCAGCACAACTACTAGATTCATATTTTATGAGCTGGTGGCCCACTATTCAATGTGTGTTCACCAACCAGACTTCAATGAAAACATGTCTGGAGGACAAGGCCATACTGACTGGGTTGTGGAATAGACCCTTAAAAGCTAATTGATTACAGTGCTGTCCTACTCATCCTACTCGGTTGAGTACTGCACAGTGACAACCCACTAGACATGGATCTACATTTAGTCCTAGTCTGGGCCAAAGCACGGCACTGACTATTCCCTCACGTCATACATCTTACATGAATATGTTCCCATCACTGTCAGCATCAAGTAGACTGACTACACAGTCTGGGTCATGCAACAGAAACGGGTCAAAAATTCTACAACACTTTAGTTATACGATTACTCAAATGGTCTCCATAAGACTTCTGGCTTGACTGAGTTGACTCTGCTCAAGTAAATTACATTTCATAACTAGTAACAAATCACAAAACAGGCAGTTCAGACTTTCAGAAATTGAGTATCCCCACCTATAACATAAAAGTGAAGTTTTGCCACAACATGAGAGAGTAGCCAATCACTACCTGTAGCTACATCACTGTCTACATCTTGCTCTTTTACAAAGGACACTCAATGTTTTTGGTGGGTATGTGTTGGCTGCCCCCCCCCAAACATGCTTGCAGAAACCAACCCCATCCCCAATATCCAACAACTTCCAATGCCACTGGCCATGGCAAATCACAGTTGTGTAGGAGGCGGTGACAGACAGAACTGTGGCTCCAGTACTCCAGTGCCATTCCAAACACAAATGTCCTGATATCTACTCCAGTCAACCCCCCCCCCCACTGCCTGGGGCACCTGTAGACCCAGACAATAAAATGGATAGGAAACTGTGAGCAGGAACTGCTCCCAAGCTGTGTTTGCTCATGTGTGTCCATCTTTTGTTCAGACAGCCAGCACATCAGGTTATTGGAAAACACTAAGATAACAATCCAGACAGTACAATAGTGAAATCAATAAAACTGTCACCAACAAAAAATAAAACAGAAATTTAATATACAAATGGCAGATATGTTTTGCAATGACCGTATGGCAATCTTTTTCTAGAAATTACACTTTAACCTACAATTTATCTGTGAACTGGCACTCCTAACTGCATTTGCAGTAAATTAAACCACAAGTGTGTGTGTGTGTGCGTACGTGCGTGCGAGCATGCGTGCATTTATGGTGTGCGCTCAAATAAACCATACTTGTTATTAAATATAAAACGAGCTACCTGCTGAAGACAGTCACCTCCACAGTAAAAAAACTTGAGCAGTAACACAGGAAATCAGAATCATGTAATTGCTGTGCTCATTATGAAACTCTCACTTACTACTGTGGTGCAACTCTTCATTGTAGCCAAGCTACAGGTGAAGTGACACACATCAATGACAAGCAGCTGACTACATCTTGCTGCCACTATTAACTGTCATCTCAAGATTTAGCACTCCATCTTGTCACGTGTCATGACAGAGATATTAGAGTCACTTAATGCTAAGTTTTCTCAACACTAAACAAACACTGATGTCAAGAATGTCACTGTCTGTAAAATATGCCATCTACAACTGTCATTCAAGTGAGTGTACAATGTAAATTATATAAGCCTATAAATGAAACAACTCTGGTGAGTGAAAATGTATTAAAATAAAAGCCAAATGTTCCCCCACTAGATGTGCTAATATTTTTTAAAGTTTATGAACCAGGTTTGCCAGTGTTAAAAAAGTTGACATGACAAACTGCCAGTGTTAAAAAAAGTTTACAAGACAAACTGCCAGGTTTAAATAAAATTGACAAGACAAACAGCCAGTCCCCACAACATAATTTGTTTTTGTTTGGACAATCTTCATCCCAACATTATGACTGTAGCATTTACTGACCTGTAAATAGAAATTAAAAATTTTGAAAGAACACCAGAACTTTGACAAAATGTAATTTCTCATCAACTGCTAGATGACCCCCATCATTAAAAGCACTGTAACAATTATTATCTTAACACTGAACCATTTATGGTCCATGGTCCCTATCATCACTTGACCCCTGCTGTCCCCAAGACCACCCTGTGGACAATAAGACAAATGCTACACATGCCACTCATTTACATTGAGTCAACACAACAATGGCTGTGTTTCCAGGTCAGTAGAATTGACTGTGTACACACACAGTTACAACTGCATTCTCACATAAATTATACTTCACTGCTCAGACATGCATAATTTAACTTGACATTAAAATATAAAACTTCACAGTGAGTAACGGGGAAGCATGTTATTTTACACCTGACCAAAGACTATGGGAAGAAAATATTGCACGGCTGCTATTTTGGGGCATAATTCATATAATTAGTTCAGTCAGTTTAAAAATTTCTACTTTATTACTTTTGTAAAATAAAATAAAAATTACAGGCAAACTTAAATTTTTTGTACCATTACGACTGTCAATGTCATAAGTTGACAACACTTGTCTTGATATACAAAGCTTTCAAACATTCTGCCATGTAGACAGCCCAAACTGCCTGTAGACATGGATGTCCGCAAGGCATAAAGGACATGTTAAAACTGCACTTAGACAATGCATTGGTAGTGAGGTTGCATCTGTTGACTTCTGGAGCATACGCCTGCTTTGATGCCTATCAGTTGCTCTAGACTAACTAAATACAAAAAGACCATGTTTTTACAAACTTAATTCAGACCGCCTGCACAAAACATGTTGAACTCTAGTTGCTAGTGCAGTAGGCATGTTTGCATCATCTGATACCAACCAGTGCTGCATATCCATCGAACATGTGAAAATTGTCCAACATTTTCAGCACTTTACTGCATCTATTTCAATACAACATCTGAGGATAACAAATTAAATACACATACCAGTTTTGCCAGAGCTGATAAACTTTCCTACACTTGTAGACTCAATTCCGCCTATCAATGTTAGTAACACCAACAAACAACGTGAATGAAACATGACTGACCTAGAAACTGTGAACGTGTCAGGACAACCTGGGTAAATATAATATCTACACCACCTATCTCTTCTGTGTCCATCCTGATTAATTAATTTAAGGGCTAAAAACATATCGATAATCGAACACTGCCGATGTGTCACCCACCTAGTTGAGTGTGTTAGCAGTGAGCTGACCCTTAGAGGCAGTGGGAGGGCATAAATAAGAGGCAGGCCACACAATCTGAGGAATGCTGTCTGGCTGCACTCTCTCACTACAGTTATAGGTGCATGTCCTGCTGCAGCAGTGTGGCCTCAAGGTGTGTAGACAATGCTAGACATACAGCAACACCTATAGAGCAGCCATGTTGGTGCAGCAGGAACACTTCATAATGACTTCATTATAACAGTAACTTTGCATTGCATAATCACAAATGTTGAGTTGTAAATCGATTACAAATATGTTGAATATTTAAATACAAAAGAAGTATTAACTTCATGCTTGTCCTGATGTGAAATTAACCACAATGCACTACAATGGTGCATGGTATGTGGCAGCGAATCAGTCACGGAGTACAACTGATTTACTGACTTATGTAGAAACTTCCAATAAAGCTGCCCCACTGAATTCTAAGTCAGCATTGTGAGTATCTGGAGTGAATAGTCTTCAGCTAGACAGTTGAAGTAATGTTGAGATGGACACAACAACAGACAGCTGTCCACATCCATGGGTGTCACCAAAGTTGGCTGCCATCTGTCAAGGAAGTGGACAATGACTTCCTGGGTAATATTACCTGCTCTGTCAAAATGGCATGCTGTCAAGGCAGAGATGCCCATTTTTTTGTAAACAAATACAGAACTTTAAGGCTTTAGTTCAACTTGTACAACTTCTTTTTTGAGAAGGCCCTTTAGGTAGTTCCTTCAGTACCTGTGTTAGCATGATGTAACTTTAAAAGCTGACACAGGGTATTCATCAACATAGACTGACTATCCCACAATAGGTTTGAAAGTAAGGTCAAACTACCAGAAAGTGCCTGAACCCATATCTGTCTTACACATCGATGATGACAGAGTCAGTTTGGTATCAATGAGTCTGTTGATAGCCCAATTGTAGGGTTGAGACAGATGATTCATAGGAGGTGTGTCATGACATGGGGTGCCCATGGCATGACATGAAGTCCCACACAGAATACACAAACTGTTAGTCTTTTAAACAAACGCTGCTATGGTGATTGCAGGGAGGCTGTGTTGGGTTACTAGTTAATTAACTTAATTTGTCCTAGATTATAGATATTGCTTTGGTCGAACAAAGAAACATCAGCTTGTACTTACATTTTGTAATACAAAAGTGAAACTTAGTAAACAGCCTAACGGTTTCAGCCCCATTAACAGAATGAGCACTAGGACAATGGAACACTAACCGGAACCAAGGATACTGGACAAACCCATTGACAGATGGCATGATGACACATGGCGACAGATCAAAGACAAATGGCAATCAACATGTGATGTGGAACAATATGTCTGACTGAGCTGATAATGATTGAACTGGCAAACTTTGATGAAAAAAATAAGAATTACCTTGACAGATCAACGTTTTTCTCTTCATCAATACTCAGTAGGATGGATGTGGTAATTAATGACTTAGACAGATGAGTATTTAATGACCAGGTATAACAAATGGTATGACAGTCTTCTATCTGACCAGTGCAGCAACTTTCTGTTGTGTCCTTCTGTGTTGAATGTTATTGCTATGCACAGACAGCTGTTCAACAACCACAAGTAACAGCCTGACCACTTCACACCTGGACTGGGCTTGGCCCAGGGGATGGACTCATTCCCATATGCAAGCAGCTGTTTCCCCCCAGATTGCATCTAACAAAGGACATTTTGGCCACACTGGACATGGTCATCCTTATTGTCCATCCATTAGCACTCCAATTATTAAATAATACTAATTAGCAAAGTACACTGTGATCTAACAAGGCAACGGGGAAACACCCACTTTCTCAGGCCAACCTACCATTTCCATAGCCAACTCACCCCCCACACAGATATTCACACATCTGTATTACAATACAAAGGTGAAACAGAACACACATCTAATTGTCTTGACACTGGTACCGGGTAATGTAAAAAATAAAAAAGAGCTATAACCAATGTGTGTCAGCTGGACACTGCTGTAACACTGACATTTAGGTGACAGTGATTGACAGGTGGTTCTTACCTCACTGTCATCACTCACACATACATGCAAGGCAATATAAATGTGTACTAACTGTGCTGAAGTAGGACAGTACATGGCAAGCCACTCAATGAATATATTCTATTAACAAGACACTACCAATCAACACTTAGTGTCTGGTGACTGAAGATACACCCAGGGCTAGGGGTAATAGTCTTCTAGCTAAACATGATCAAATTAATGGGCCAATTGCTCAAAGCTAAGTGGTCATAAGATAACATCTACTGAGAAGCTCACCTTAGATATAAGTCCAACATGAACTGTACCCCACAATCCACAGCTTCCCGCCAAACCTACACCACTGCCATGGACACAGCTACCAGCAGCTCAATGCTCTTATTACACACAATGGACAGATATAATCCAGTTGGTACGCTGACTGATAAACCAGCTGACCCCACTGACTGATTATTCATTTGAAAGCGCCATTACCATCGACCCAGTCAGTCTGGAGTCATTACAAGGCAGCAGTGGCATGACTGGCTGGCTGCTGTGCTGGCGTCCTGGCTGGATCAATGCAACCTATCTTGTCGCCAGAGTGCACTGAATCTATCTGGACCAAACAGCCCTTTGCTTGTGAATGGATGTAACCTTGAACAAGCCACTGATGAATGGTTATGTCCACATGAAGTCTCACTTTGTTTAGGGAGCCCGGGAAACCAACTGAAGGGCTTGCATGTCTCAGGTATATAGTGGGTACTGTACTAAAGGGGCATTTATCTGTTTTCTATGATTTCAGAACAAGTGAATCTGCTGCTAAATTACAGTTGTCATGCAGTGCATGCATCATAATGGATATGTGGTCGCATGGTAGAACATCAGGTTTTCGGTCGAAGGGACCGGGGTTCAAAACCACCTCCACCATTTTGAAGCTTAGGCAACTTTGTTTACTCCACTTTGCCTGTGTTTTTCGGAAGAGACAGTAAAAGCCGTTATTAGTCCTTTCTATCTGGTGTCAGGGGAAGTAAAAGACACCCACACAGGGAAATGTAAAAAACCTGTTGTGGACTCACAGAGCTGGTGATCTCATTCTCTAAACTACCATTGGTGTAAATATCCTGACAATTGGATCCTGCCAATTATATGTATGAATGAAAGAAAGGAAGAAAGAAAGAAAAGATGACATCTACTGTTTATTCCAAAATACATACATTTAAAAATATGGTATTTTCTACAAAAAGTAGTTTTCAGCATATAGTTCCAGTCTAGTTTCTAAGAAATGTCCTTATCAAACTTCCAGCTGTAACGAAAAAAAAATTGAGAGTGCCAGTAGCAAGAGAATTTTGGTCAGAGTGTCAAGGGTACTAACTGCCTCTAACAAGTTCAAAGTCAACAACTCAATCACTGTGATTCTATGTATGCACTTAGTACACTGTGCCATGTACTGTGCCCATACTCCTTATATAAAGTATAAATGGAATGTTATAATTGGCTAAACATACAGACAAAATCTAGCATTTACACATTTTCAAGTTGCCATGATAATGAAAAATTAGCTGTGGTTAGTTGTACATTGCTAACAGGAAAAACTATCTGTTGTATAATATTGTGAGCCGCAGTGTCAGTGAGAAGAAGCTCTACAGAAAGAGAGAAGGACATGCAATTATCAATGGTTGAATTAATGAGTACTATGTACAACACCGGAGTTACGTGGCTATCGATGGTTTCCACAGGGATTCCAGTACCACATAAATTCAATATTAAATGTTCATTAGTGGAGCCATTTTAACATATTTTTAATTAATTTCTAATTTACATCACTTGTATCAATCCGAATGTCTATCTATGGTAGGCAGCCACTACCTTCCCTATTTCAAAGGTGTTTATGTCAGTGATACTCTCCCTAATTCAATGTTTCTATGGTAATATTTCTGCCATGCCCACAACAGTAATTCCCCAGCTGATTGCTGATTGGCTGAGAGCAGGTGCAGTTGTGACACAGCAAGCTAATCAATCAGTGGCAAGGCTGTGAACCTGGGTTCAACCAGCGTCCAACAAAGACATTCACCTCTAAGGTCATTTCCTGCCATGATATTTCTAGGAAGACTCACATTGTCGCACACTGTTGGGTACAATGATCCAACACTGGCTGGGAGAATATCACAGTAGATACATGAAAATGCAAATATATCTGCTGCTGCATAATTGGTTACAGATTTGTCACAGCTAGTGAAATTTATAGACTACTACGTAAGTTAATACACATCAAACACAGGCTATGAAAAGAACATTGCTTTAGGAAATGGCATGAAAAATTAAGTAATAACATTTGATTGAGTTTATAGATTCTCTCAAACACGTAGAGCCAAGAACAAAGGATGCTCCACTGACCTTCCTCTACCATCAGCGAGATTCAGGCCTGTCAACACATTATGACACAGAACACTTACAGTTGGCACTAAAACGACATGACATGGTAATAGGGTATGCTTTTCTTTCAAGGCATTCAAATGAAGTCAACCGATATCATTCTGTGGGATCATGAAGTCAAGTCCTTATGCCTTATCACCGGATCAATCTAGTGCTCAATCTTAGTTCATTCAGTGCTGTTCACGGGTAGCTGTTTTTTTCTGAGCCTATGCAGACAGATATGATTAAAGTCATTGAAATCTTGATGTAATTATCAAATTTGCCATCTGGATGCAGAGGTGATAGCACAGCAATATTTTCTGTGCTGTCCTTCATAGCAGGAAAACACACAGGCTTCCACTAGCAATCATGACAAACTATCTGCTACAAGCTTGGTGGCTAGCAACAATCAACAACAAGACAAGCAGTTGTCCACACAATCGTAACATCTGAACATGCACCCACCCTCATGAATAATAACCACTTGTCCCACAATCTTAATCATTTGCATCTATGCATCGATGCATATACATAAAGGTACATAATATGTAGACACATACACATGTTTATATAGACTGATGGAAAAAAGGTAACTGTGAAGGATTTCCAGGTAACACAACCATGGTCCTGTTGAAACAGTAGAAATGTTCACACATAATCAATATGCCCAGTGAGCTAGGAAGAGGAAGCCAGTCATTGTTTATGCCACGTCACCAGCAGACCTGCCCCTACAACATCCTACACATGTTGGAATCAACATCTGAATCACAGATGACTAACACTGATGGGTGCCGTGGGTGGTTTCAGAGGGACAGGATAGGCTAGTATATTGTACAATGTAGTGTACACATACATAGAACGCAAAATACCTTCATTGGGGATAGGGTTTGTTTGTAAGACACCCCACCCCAACCACTATGTTGTGTTCATGCCTGTCATGCTGCCACATAGGACATGTACCCACATGTTTACCAAAGGTAAACCAATATATTCCTACCACTTTGTTACCTATGTATTTAGCTGTTAAAGTAACAGGTAGCTTATGTGACATTGTCTGTAGCTTCTCTTGGTTCAAACTCTTTCACATGGTATTTTGACAATCTCTAGCTCAAAAACAATCAAACAATTAGGATGGGTTGTTTCACTTTCTACCAGGAAGTAGCTGTACCTAATGTCCTTTCATGTCACCACATGTCACACCAGATGACACCAGCTTGACAAAAGGTAGCTTTTTGAGAATACTGCACAAGTTTCAATCATGACAAGCGCATCATACAAACAACAAACTTACCAATTAACTGTTAATACCAAGAAAACACAGTGAACACAGTTTCCCCTTTGTGTATTCAGAATGTAAATGAGCTCCAACACGATGCAATATGGTCAGTACCATGACGTATATATGTAACACAGGTGGCTAGTACGTTTGAAATACCATAGCCATGGCAACCTGCCAACTGCCTACCTTTAGCAGTCCAGCTGCATGGACAATGTGTAGTCAGAAATTCCACTTGTCCAGCTTTGTCAAATAACCAAGATGCCAGGAGAGGTTCTATGTGTAACGCAACTGCCTGCTGGTTGTGTAGCTGACACGTGTCACAAAAGAGCAACTGAGTATTCTGCGTAGTTACGGGCGTTGTCACCGGTGTAATACCAAGATAGGAGGCGGAACACGCTCTGCTCGTCATTAGTGCACTTAACTGGCCTCCCTGCTGATTGGCTGGCTGTGTACTGGCAGGCATAGTTGTGCTGGTGCTAGCTGTAGTGTAGTAGTTGTAGCCCTAGCATGCAGCTAGCCCACACAAGAGGGCCCACAGCAAGACAATGGCAGGTGACTTGTCATTGTGTCTGATACCTTAGATTGACTGGACATGCAAGATTTACTCCATTGTTGCCATCCCACTTCCTCATATCCAAGGGTCAACTCCTGGTCAGTGGCCAATTTCACCTCATTTCAACTAGCAGTCAATAGGGCCAGTGTCAAGGGTCAGAGGCTTGAGCCAGACCATGGCCACCTGCATATCTAACTGTTCCATAGACTGGCCTGAGATACTCATTTGCATGTCTTGTGCCACACATATGGACCAATAGCATAGGACTATTCTGAACTGATCTCAATCCTGAATGTCTTCTCTCATTAATGAGTGCCAGGTGTAATGTGGGGTACTCCCATCACTGACATTACCCACACCCTACATGCACTCACTCTAGCTATTTCATGCAAATAATAAATAATGCTTTCTGGTAACAGAGCAAAGTTCTACTGGCAAGCACGGGTAGCATAGAAACCGTTATAACAACATTTTAGGGTTGGAAACACAGATGAGTGATCTACAACAAGTCTATGAACCACGACAAAAATCATCATCATGAGCTTTTCATTGAAGCAAAACTATCATGATACATTATACAAACATGTGCATCTAGTACATGTCATGCAAATCGTATGTAGTCATTCAACAATGTAGACAAGAAGGTGCAGTTACTAGTCGTAGGGTTGGGCGAGTAACAGGCCTCTAATTACTACTTCGGTCGGGTCAGCTGGTGCAGCATTTTTTACACAACTGCCACATTGGTGATCACCTGGAGTATAGTACAATCAATCAGTCACGTGCACACGCATGCACAAATGCTCAGGCAAAGCCGCTGATAGTCGACTAGACTGTATTCTGATTAGCTTTAGCGGGATGAAGCTCATGCATTTTTCAGGAAGCCTGCTGTATGAAAACACGGCTGAAATAGCAGCCTTTGTTTGAGGGAAATGCACCAGTCGGAACATCAAAAGGGACATTAATTCCTAATTATTTTGAATGTCTGAGATGTCTCCAGCAGTGCTGTCTTGTCTTCTAGATAATCATTAAGTTCACCCAGTGCTGGGTGTTGCTAATTGACTACTGTCTCAATCAGGTAACTTCAATGCATAACATTAAACACTGAACAAACCCTGTTTCCTTTGTGATCCCACGCTTTTCATTTCTACTGTCTGCAATCTTTCATCTGATACTTCCCTGTTCACAATGATTGTTGGCCAATGAATCACTAATTCAGAGATAACAATACTCACAAAGGGTACATTCTGTTAAAACAACTGCATCTCTTCTGTGACCGAATTACATCACAGAAAGGTGATTGACACCTGTCAATGAATGGCTGTTATACACAGAACAGCAACACATAAAATTATTTTTATGTTAACTGGCTTTAGAAAGGTTGTCCTAGATATTACTACAATTCTGCCACCACACAACATCAGCTTTGTCAACTGAACATGATATTCATCAGAGCCATGACATCAATAGAGATACTTAGTCATGTCTCTGGCAGACACCCACATAGAGCCACCAGCCTACTACTGCATGAGACCACAGTTTTTTTCCACATAACCATGTGTCTGCAATGTGTGGGTGGCTGATTCATGCACTGGGGATAACATACAACTCTGAAATCTGTATCACCTACAATAACTAGTTACACAACATGTGGCAAAGGACAGCATGACTGTCATCAACCCCACACAACTGATCAATGACACCAACAGAAATTTTTTATTGCTACTCAGGTGGATAGTCAAACAATGAAAGAGTTTTCATGAAAAAATGTTGACACATTTTTTCATATGCTATTTGGCTTTTTCAATAAATAATTTCCCCATGGAGGATTGTTGAAACACAGTTGAAACTACAATGGATAGAGATAACGTTTAAAATAACAATATAAACACCTTATCATGGATCAACACTTACATTTATGTGATTAACTGATATCTTACCTGTAACTGCACATACCACGGGTGATGATATTTGGATTGTCCTTTTAATTTCTGATTTTCAGGTGTTTATAACATGTTGGTTTTTCAGACAGCATATCACATTTAAGATCACAAAGCAAAATAGAAACTGTGAATACAACAAATGATAGAAACCATCCAATTTTAATATGGTATAACTTAAAACCAATGCAATGGATCTACATTTGGTGCCACGACATTTGATGCCATGACATATCTGCATTTGGTCACAATTTTATTATAGTAATCACAACAAAACATTTTTATAATATAATTTTTCTTTAATTAATCTTCCAAATGTTGCACCCTGCATTATGTGACCAAATGTTGTGTGACCAATGTCCTGATCCTGTTTGGTATATCATTTTTAACAGGAATGTTTTGGTCCAAATCTGACATGGTCAACCAAGTTTTGCCTGACACACCCCATGAAGATTGTAAAAGCCCCTTACCTGTTTGAACAGGTTCAAATCAATGATATACTAATCTCTAGAGTAGGCAGTACTTACACTTAGTGTCAACAAACATTGCTGGAAGCATTCCTAATGCAAATGTGACCCAACATGATGCCTTCACCTTGTCTTCTTTGTTTCTACACTCTAAACCTGCCTATGCCAGGCTACACCCTATCTTCCTCTTGCCATAAAACACCCTATCCCATTCCACATTCTATGGGCTTACCTAGTCCACTGGTCTGGGGTTGTAACTAATACCCTCTGTCACATGACAGAGCAGACTAGGGGACTCAAAAGTCACTCAATCAACAACTTAATTAGATCACAAGGTAAATGTAATCACAAGGATCAACAGGGAGGAAGCCCAGGGATAGCAATGTACCAAACAGCCCACTCCCTGTACCCAACAGCCCCTCGCCCACTCCCTGTGCCCAACAGCTCCTCTCCCACTCCCTGTACCCAACAGCCCCTCTCCCACTCCCTGTACCCAACAGCCCCTCTCCCACTCCCTGTACCCAACAGCCCCTATCCCACTCCATGTACCCAACAGCCCCTATCCCACTCCATGCACACAACCTCTCTCCCACTCCCTGTGCCCAACAGCCCCTATCCCACTCCATGTACACAACAACCTCTCTCCCACTCCCTGTATCCAACAGCCCCTATCCCACTCCATGCACACAACAACCTCTCTCCCACTCCCTGTGCCCAACAGCCCCATCCCACTCCATGTACACAACAACCTTTCTCCCACTCCCTGTACCCAACAGCCCCTCTCCCACTCCCTGTACCCAACAGCCCCTATCCCACTCCATGTACACAACAACCTCTCTCCCACTCCCTGTACCCAACAGCCCCTATCCCACTCCATGCACACAACCTCTCTCCCACCCTCTTCATATCCCTACTGACACGTCTACAGCTGCTACTTTCTATACACAAAGAATGCATCATTCCAATGACATGTATCCATGCCATAATATTATAATTGCAAAAGACTTGACTAATGTCTTGTGCCAATACATAACTGTGTAACTGTATATTATATCATATGTATGGTTGTATATGTATATATTCCACATATTTACATAAATTATATTTGACCAACAATGCATATACAGTTCATTACTCATTTATTAAACAGTGTGTAGCCTAATCAAACCTGGAGTGTTTTACTTTTTTCTTTGTTGTTCAAGGAAAATTGTAGCTATTTTCATTTTATGTACATAAGCTAGTTTGGTATTTAGAAATATGTTGGAATCTACACGACAAACATTTCTGGAAAGGAATTAGCATTGCATGCTTCAAAATATCAACCAACTGATTATGTGAAACAGCAGACAATGGAAGGTCATCCTCCTCCTTAATGTGTGCCACCCATTGATCCAATGATCACCAATGCTGCCAGACAGTATAAGAATAGGCTTGAACATCCCAGAGACAAATTTGCGACAAACTGTCACATCAGACAGTCATATTTTATGCAAGTTTGATTGTCATTATAGGGCGCAGTAGCTTTGTAGTAGAATGCCAGGTTGTCAATCATGAAGACCGGGGTCCACCTACTCCTCAGCCCTCTACATTGCAACTGATTTGGTCGCAAATGCGACTGTTTTTTTGGTTTGGCCACTAAAAAATGTTGCACGAGTCTATGATAATAGATCATGTGTTGTTGTTTGCCATTTCATAAATCATGTGTTGTCGTTTCTCGGAAAATATCGTGCATATTGCGACTCATTCTCATTTTTCGTGTGCACTGTTTCTCTTATCGCGTGCGGTGTGAACGGGATGTATTCTGTTTTTAATCGCATGTTTAGTAAATGAAAGCTGTAATTGTCGGAATCAGAAACTGCCCCGTTAGAACAAAAAGATGACAAAATTAAAGTAGACGCTTCAGCGCCAAAACCAAGCACTTCTGCAGTTAAAGACAAGGTCAGAACGTTCCGGGAAGATTGGTTACGCAATTTCAATTTGTTGAGACATGATAGCCAGAAGAAGAGTGTAGCCATTTCAAACGAGAAACCCTGATGAAGCATGGCAGTAGCGGTCAACATCGCAAGTGTTGTGACGTCTGCTTTGATCACATGGGGCCACTGTTGATACACAGCAAGCCCAAGAATCCGAACGCACCCAAGATGATCTTGTTGTTAAATATAAGATGGCTTACACATGTAACGTGTTATAATGCATAGTATCTGGTCACATATTCATACGTTCTGGTCACATATTCATACACTTTTACATTAATAAACAAATGTCTGTAGTTAATTTGGATTTGGAATAATTTGGTGCTGCAGTTGTATAAAACGTTGTTATATGTATATATGCACACACAATTACTTGGCTCCTAAATTTTTTGTCTCCTAAAAAAATTTACGTATTGGCTCCTAGAAAAAAGTTAATGTAGAGGGTCGCAGTGCTATTTCAAAATATGGACAATAACCCCCCATTGTCTGAGACACCAAAAGCTGTTAAAAAAAACTTGATTTTCTCAATGTCTGGACAATACAACAAAAAACAGCAATGTACTCTTGGAAATTCATTCAGGCTCAACCACATGTTTAGACTTAGGGATGCACGTCTAAGTTTCTGCAATGTTTTTTATTCAACCATGCTCCTGTGTAGAATGGAGATTAGGGAGTTTTGTGAGATTTAATGCGTTCTTGAACCCACGTTTCCCCCTTCAAAAATAACCCAGTTCTACTATTCCCCCACTGACAATGAGCATCAACCATACATCACTGAAGAAACAGTCTAACACCAATTATGTTAAATGTTATGTTATGTTATGTTAAATGGGCTCATTGCTGGAATAAAGCAAGTATCTGCCAGTATGAAAAGGTTGGAAAAACTGTCCACTTGGCATAAGTCTTAAGAGCAGCTAATACTTACTTGGCATACTTGGTTCCATAGCTTCTTTCAGCCGGTGGCTAGAGACCTCAAATTCTTCTTGAAGGTGTTCAAAGATTTGTGAAGAAGTGTTTACGGATCGTTTTCCTTACCTTTAAGCTATGGCCTCTCAGATAGCTGCTACACTGATAGAAAAATGCTCTGGGTTATTCCTATTTCCTATTTAGGCCACTGAGATATTTATATACCTCACAGAGGTCCGTCTCAAGTCGTCTCTGTTCCAAAGGAACTGATTCGATACATGTTATGCTGAGTTTCAGCATTCTCTTCTGAACTCATTCATCTATATCCTTTCTATGGAAAGGGTTCCAAGCTGGCAATGCATATTGCAGCACTGGCCATATCATTGTTTCATATAAGGTCTTTATTATCTTTTCTGATCCACTATCAAAGCATCTTTTAATTAGTCCTATGCGTTGATTTGCCTTAGTTGTAATATATTTTATGTGGGTGCTTAGTTTTTGGTTTTCGCATATGGTGATTCCTAGATCTATATGTTCTTCAACAACTTCTAAGATTTCTCCATTTAATCTGTATGCAGAGTTGAGGCTTTGTCTTATTTTGAGAACTACACATTTAGTGGCATTGAAGTTTAATAGCCAAGGTTTTGTCCAAATTGCAAGTTTGTTTAGATCATCTTGGAGCTTCACAGTCAGCTAATGTAGAAATATTTGAGTAGCGTTTTGTGTCAACAGCAAACATTTTTGTCATTGCCTTGACTGAGTCAGGTAGATCATTTACATATAACAAAAATAGTAATGGTCCTAGAATTGAGCCTTTGATATTCTTCTATTATTCTTTCTAGTAGTTGAATCACTTGGCTGGTGAGTGACACTGGTCTGTAACTGTTCCACTTGTTTCATGGACCTTTTTTGTGGATTGGTATTACGACTGCATCGCTCCAATCCTGTGGTATTTGGCTTCTTTGTATGGATTTATAAAATAAATAGGCTACAGGAATATTAAAATGTAAGCAATTTCTTAAACATTTACATTTAATAGGTCTGGGCCACTAGCTTTGTCTGGTTTCAGTTTTGTTAACTAGGTCCTTACTACAGTGGGTAAAACTTTTATATTGTACAGTGTACATTTTACATCGGTATCTAAAGTTGGTAGAGAGTGCAGCAATTCTAGTTCATCTGTAAGAACAGATATTAAATAATTGTTTAATATGTTTGCTTTAATTTGATCATCTGAGAAGTTTTTTCCTTTTTGATTTGGTAAAGTGTCTAATGTAGTTCCAGAATCTTTTATCGTTAACATTTATTTGGGTGACCAACTTTTCTTCATAGTGCAATTTTACCTCCTTTAACTTTAAAGTTTGTAGTTTTTCTTTTTCTAATTTATGTATTATATTCATCATTATACTACTTGTTTAGCACGTTGTTTTTTGCTTTTTGCACAGATTGGTATCTTACCCATGAAGGCATTAGTCTTGATCCCTGCTTTATCTGTTTGAATGCTTCTCCACTAGTTGGGTATAACACTGCTTGAATTGTTCCCCCATTGCAGTCATACATTTATTATTGTATTCTTTGGTCCAATCTGTTTTCTTATTTCTTCATTTATTGCCTTATAATTAATTAGCTTTTGAGTAAAAGTAAATTTTTCTGGATTGTGATGTTATTCTAACAACTGGACATCTTAGTAGTAACTTTATACTTCTGTGATCGCTCAGAGCAAAGCTTTCCTCTACCTCGAGTCTATCTATACAACTGGGATTTGAAATGTTTATCAACAAGGTCGAGGATGTTGTTACCTCAAGTTGGTTTATCTCTACAACTGGGGTCTGAATGCATACAAGGTCAAGGATGTTGTTACCTCAAGTTGGTTTATCTCTACAACTGGGGTCTGAATGCATACAAGGTCAAGGATGTTGTTACCTCAAGTTGGTTTATCTCTACAACTGGGGTCTGAATGCATACAAGGTCAAGGATGTTGTTACCTCAAGTTGGTTTATCTCTACAACTGGGGTCTGAATGCATACAAGGTCGAGGATGTTGTTACCTCAAGTTGGTTTATCTCTACAACTGGGGTCTGAATGCATACAAGGTCAAGGATGTTGTTACCTCTAGTTGGTTTATCTCTACAACTGGGGTCTGAATGCATACAAGGTCGAGGATGTTGTTACCTCTAGTTGGTTTATCTCTACAACTGGGGTCTGAATGCATACAAGGTCGAGGATGTTGTTACCTCTAGTTGGTTTATCTCTACAACTGGGGTCTGAATGCATACAAGGTCGAGGATGTTGTTACCTCTAGTTGGTTTATCTCTACAACTGGGGTCTGAATGCATACAAGGTCGAGGATGTTGTTACCTCTAGTTGGTTTATCTCTACAACTGGGGTCTGAATGCATACAAGGTCAAGGATGTTGTTACCTCAAGTTGGTTTATCTCTACAACTGGGGTCTGAATGCATACAAGGTCAAGGATGTTGTTACCTCAAGTTGGTTTATCTCTACAACTGGGGTCTGAATGCATACAAGGTCGAGGGTGTTGTTACCTCTAGTTGGTTTATCTCTACAACTGGGGTCTGAATGCACACAAGGTCGAGGATGTTGTTACCTCAAGTTGGTTTATCAACCATCTGAACCAAAAAAATTTCATAAAGAGTATCAATGAAACTTTTCTCTAGTTGGCTGTTTCCCCTTTGGACCAATCTCTTTCTAAAATAAAAATTGCCAACGAGACAATTTGAATGTTCTATTGTATTAATTGAATTATTTATCTTTTGTAACGTGTGTGTCTGATCTTCTTCTGGCTTATAGCATACTCCAACTTGCCACTGTATATTAGATTGTGGGGATATTGTAACCCGTGACCCTAATTTTGACAATTTTGTCGTAATGACATCGCTATGTCTATTATGTTTGTATATTATTATTGTTGTTGCAAATAAAGATTAATTCATTCAATTACCTACACAAAATGATTTAACCCCCAAGTATTGAAGCAATTATATAAATTAATAGATATATAGGTTTTAATTAGTTGTTTAACAAAGACCAGTGAGTTTAACGTCAGTGATTTGTAAATTATTAGAAAGGTTAATTAAAGACCATATGGTGGACTTCCTCGTTAAGCATAAATTATTAAATTCATCTCAACATGGATTCCTTAAAGCGAGGTCATGCTTAACAAATATGTTATGTTTTTTGGAAGAAATCACTAAGTGGATAGACATGGGATCGCCAGTAGATATTATCTACTTAGATTTTCAGAAAGCTTTTGACAAAGTGCCACATCAAAGATTGCTACTTAAATTAAAAGCCCATGGTATCGGGGATAGCATAACTGACTGGATAGAACAATGGCTGACTGACAGAAGACAACGAGTTGTAGTAGATGGCGAAGTTTCAAATTGGAAATCGGTTTTGAGTGGGGTACCTCAAGGATCAGTATTAGGACCTATATTATTCTTAATTTATATCAATGACTTGGACGAGAGTATAACAAGTAACGTACTGAAATTTGCGGACGACACAAAACTGTTTAGAAAGGTTAATACTGATGGTGATAAACAACATTTACAAAACGATCTAGACAGATTAGTGAAATGGTCTGAGAAATGGCAGATGCTGTTCAATTTTGGGAAATGTAAATGCCTACATACAGGACATGGGAACTTGAATGTAAACTATAAAATGGGAGCTACTGTTCTTGGTACTACTGTAAAAGAAAAGGACTTAGGAGTTACAATAAGCGCTGATATGAAAGTTTCAGAGCAGTGTGGTATTGCAGCTTCAAAGGGTAATCAAATTCTTGGATTGATTAGAAGAAACATAACATATAAGGGAAAAAAGTTAATTATACCTCTTTATAAAGCAATAGTTAGACCTCATTTAGAATACTGTATACAAGCATGGAGACCATATCGTAAGAAGGATATAGATACGCTTGAACGCATACAAAGGAGAGCAACTAAAATGATTCCAGAACTTAGAGACCTTAGTTATGAAGAACGCCTGAAAGAATGTGGTTTAACAACTCTAGAGACAAGGAGGTTAAGAGGAGATCAGATTGAAGTTTTTAAGATATTGAATGGGTATGAAAATATTGATAGAAATATGTTTTTCTCACTCAAGAAGGATAGCAGAACTAGAGGACATGAGGTAAAATTAGTAAAGGATCAATGTAGATTGGACATCAGGAAGCACTCGTTCTCACAGAGGACAATAAATGAATGGAACAAACTGTCTACAGATTGTGTAACTGCTAGCAGCGTGAATATGTTTAAAAACAAGGTTGACACATATATCAGGAGGGCGGGTTATAAGTAGGTGAACATTGTTGGACTCTCGATAAGCCAATGGCTTCCTTGTCCACTTGCCATCTGGGCCTTTGGCTTGGATGGCAAATCTTGTTAAATCTTGTTTGAAAATAAGAAAGTAGGAAATCGGGACCATGGAAAAAAAGCTGTATTTTTCCCACACATACCTTCACAAGTTAATTAAATAAATGCCCTACTATCACACTCTTCGGTGATGACAGTGGATGAACTAGGCAAGAAAAGATGGCATGTTTAGAATAAAAAAGGAGCATGTCCATTGCTCAACCCCTTATTAAATTAGTTCACCAGTGGTGGACAGAGTTTTATAATGTGCACTTTGTTCTCAAAATGTCATAAAATAGCTGTGTGCATATGCCACTGTGGAGCATTGTATTAGAGATATTGAGTCCATGACATATTACGCATTTACACTGTGCAGGATGTTTTACTTCCCCTGGCATAGACACCAGGTAGAAGGGACCAACAGCTTTTAGTGTCTCTTCCAAAAATACAGGCAAAGTGGGGTGAACGAAGTTGCGTAAGCTTTGAAACAACAGCATGGTGGACTCCTGTCGATTGACCGTCCTGCACTCTAACCACTGAGCACTCCACCCCTCTTCCACCGATACTACATGCACCTAACTAAGCACTCCTTACTGCTTGTACTCGGAATTGAGATACATAGGATCACCCCATCTGTAATGAGTTTATCACATTAAATATATTGTCATATATTGAAGCATCTTTTCAACCTGCTCAATGGGCTATTGCAGCAATGCTATTGGGCTGGTACATATTGGTGACCTGATCATCCTGTGACAATGGCGCACTACATTTACACAATGACAGTCAACAGAGCAAAAACACTAACCTTGTGTGGGTGTAACTGTATGTCACAACTAAGTCACCAGGACAGGTAGATCAGTATCAGATGGTGGCGTACAGCACTTGGCAGGAAACAGATGATGTACTTGTCTTATCCAAGTTCATATGGTAGATATAAAGCTAGGTGCACACAGACTATATAGCTGGTGAGTGTGAAAACACACAAGCCAATGCATGCCTTAACAAGTCTGTACCTGCAGCTCTGTGTCAACCCCAAGTGAGCTAGGGTCCAAGTTCAATTAGGACTAATGAAACAAAGGAGAACACATAATTTCCCTTTGTTTCATTAGGTGTAATTGAATCTGATCAATTGATTCACCTATATGTGACACCTGTGCAGTCATACAGGTGTCTCCTGTATGTCACACCTGTATACAGGAAGAATAGACCCAGGAGACAATTTAATATCTGCAAGTGATGTCACATGGGAAGTTACACAGAATCTTCCCTTCCTCGGGGTTCCACTTACCCCAGTGCAGCTAGAACAGTTGAGGAGTAACATGTGCATGTATGCATGTTGTATATTGAGGGAGAGTACACATATCATATGACCACATAAACACTTTTTTCATGATAGAACAGGGCTCTTTGCAAATGTATTTAGCCCTATTTTAGAATTGGTGAGTCCATGACAAGTTACACATTTACCCCCTCCGTGTGTGATCTTTTATGTACCCTGGCATAGACACCACATAGAAGGGACCAACAGCTTTTAGTGTCTCTTCTGAAAAACAAAGGCAATGGGAGATTCACCAAGTTGTCCAAGCTTCCATAGAGCAGTAGGTGGTGGACTCAACCCCATCATTGGGGTTGTCAGGATTGGCAGCTATTGTTCAACTTCACTAAATGCAAATGCCTGCACATTGGATACAACAACCCGAACTACAACTATTTTATGGGAGATGAACATATAGAATCGATATATATGGAGAAAGACCTAGGAGTAGACATACATAAATCACTGAAAGTAAAGTAGCAAGTAAACTACTCAGTCAAGAAAGCAAATATAATACTACGGACAATTCGTTGGGCCTACACAGGCAAAAGCATGAAAGGCATCAAAAACTTTTACATCACCTTGGTTTGACCCATCATCGAAAACTGCCAACAGGCAAGATGCCCATATCTTCAGAAAGATATAGACAAATTAGAAAGTGTGCAGAGGAGGGCCACTAAGATGATCACTAGAATCTCTAAGCTGCCATATTATCTAAAATTGTGAAAGTATGGCCTCCTGTCTCTACAAGATAGGAGGAAAAAGGCTGATATGCTCGCAGTTTTCAAGATTATTAATGGATTTATTGACATAGACACCAAGAGAATATTATAAACCATACCCCCCCCATCCAGGTCAAGGTTTGTTCAAGGTATGATCACTGATAATCAGTGCTCTAACCACCAGCCAGCAACTGTGCAGCACTGATTGTACTGCTGCTGGGCTACCACATCTGATGACCATGCTGCACACTTGGAATGCTAGTGGTTAGGAGGAATGCCAACTATTGTGCCAGCATGAAGAAGTTATTGTAAGGCTGCTGCAGTCTCATGACAGTATGTTCGAATGCGATGTGCAGATCTCATTCAACAACATAATCACAAAATCAAAGCATGCATTTCTTACTTGTGCTGAAGACCTGTGCAAGTATTTTGGTCAGTGCTATTTATGTGAACACTGCATAACTAACTCTACAACAAGAGTAGGTAGAATCACCAAACTAGGCACATATAGTTATGTTGTGAATGGCTTCGAGAGGTTTTACTTTGAACTCAATAGGGTTAGTATTAAACCAAGATTTAGTATATCTGAATAGTCAAACCACAGAAAGATGTAACCTAAATAGTGGTTCCACCTGGTCAGTTGGAAACGACCAAACACAGGATTGGTGCATATATAAGAAAATGTCAAAAACCATACCATATGTAAAGGATGAAAGAAATATGTAATGTACATCTTCAGACTGAGTGAGAATTCATAGAGTTAATGAGTAATAAACATACACAGTACTTCAAAAGTAGCTTATAACTAATTACAAGCAACCATGACTTATATGACATAATACCACAGAACAAGCAGAAGCTGTAGTATTTTGTTTAACAGACACAAGATACATCCAGCTTCAGACACTTCAAAAAATTATACTATGAACAAATGAGCATAACTCAAACATTGACATGTACAGCATAAACAGCCACACAAACACAAAAACAACACTGTCACAAATTAATTTGTCAAATTCACATTTGATAAATTAGTATGCTGTTTTGATAGCAGCACATGTCAGGGGGAGCCTGGAAAAAACACAATCTTTATGAAAACATGTTTTGAACTGGCAGATTAATGGACCAATTATGTCACAGGCTTGGGCATAAGCTGTGCCAGTTTGAACAAACACGTACATAATTGATTGACATACAGAGAATGTTGCTCAATGGCGCCAGACCGACTGGTGCTAGTAAACTGAATTAATTAATGAACATTAAACTGTATCATTGCACTGAACTTGGCAATGTGCAGCATTCACAAAGAATAGCATAATACAATCATAAAACACAAAACTATAGTTCCTTGAACAGTTATATCAAGCGTATTCCCAGCATGGTTGTCAGAATAAATAATTTTTAATTGTAGCTGTAATTGCATGATGGAAGTCTAAATTTGCTATGACAACAAACATGTGAGATTACATAAAATTTATGTATTCATACTATTTTATAATTACCCAATCATCTTCAGTGTGTTTACCCTTCCATACATCTGCACTGTCATGTTAGCATGTGCTACCCCACAAGCTGTAGAGTCTCCTAGTCATTTAGTACATGACTACCAGGTCTTAGGGCTCAACATGCTGAGATGAGGCACCAGAAGATGTCTCTCAAGCCATCTACAGACAGTGTAGTAACCCGGTTGGGTTACAGACAGTAGTATACAAACCCTGATGAGGGAGGTAGGTGGATGCATGTCCATTGTCCTGCTTTGATCTTCATAGTAACTACATTCTAGGTTCCTCCAGCCACCTGTTTCTGCAGTGCTTGGTATATGCCCAAGAGTCTAATTCTAATTACTGTGGGATCATCTAGTGCTGTGATGTCCTAGATCACTGCCAGATAAGGCTCATTCCCCCACCACTCACTCCAACATGTGCAGACAGCCATATTTGGAGGAAAGACTATCCCCACCCACACTGTAAGGTTCCAAGAGATTGGGGCAACTGGTGAAAGGTGATAGCCTGCATACCAGAAAGAACTGGGTCAACCTCTTCTGCACTGCTTATCAGTGATATGTGCTTTTCTCCAGAGAGGAAATCAAAGGAAAATATTGCTCCACAAAAGGGCACTTGGAGCAATAATAGAAAAATAACAAATTTGTCATAACAAATACAATGGTTGTTTTACATACAGTATATTGTTTATACTTTTCGGTAGCTAGTGCATGGGGTTGTCAACCTCAGAACTAATTACAGTAATCATACCAGCTTTGAAAAAAATAAATAAATTTAAAGGATTTTCTTAAATAAAAGTAAAATAAATTTAAAGGATTTTTTATAACAAAAATAAAAGAATCTAAAGTAATTTCTTTAATAAGTCAGGGTTAAAATAAACATCAGTAGCACAATAGTTGAGAATGACCTTACTTTGTTTGTGCAATTTGTTTAGGCTGTCATTTGCTCACATCACTTACCTGTATTAAATGACAATGTGTTGCAAGGATGTGTGCCATAGCACCAGCATCCCACTATTTTGGTTTTTGCTGGTTACTTATTTGGGAAACACTGACAACTGTTTTAGTAATATAATGTTTCCACAAAGTTAATTAAAAAATAAATAGAGCGCCTTCCCTAGTTCAACAGGCATTTCCAATATAAACAACGTATTGTAATACGATGCTGTCCCTTTTCTGAATGTAGACTCATACTTTGTGTAGTCAGCATTTATTAAACAGGCCATTTTGGAATAATTGGATAATAATTTTACTGACATTGCAACTATATTGAGTCTAGCCTTCTATGGATGAAAGTGTTCTAGTCATAATATGGAATCACAGATTTAAAAAGGAATTTTAAATTTGGACCCCATTCAATTCCTACCAAAATATGGCATAGTTTCTGCTATAATTGTGTTTGCATGCCATAATTTTTTTTCTGGACCACTCTGTTTACCTGATATGTTAAATTAATTCCCACGAGCTTGCATCAATTAGTCTGGGTTGGTCATTGTACAGAATTTACCATGTGAACCTACATACATATCTCAGCTATGGCATAATATCATGCAATGATAAAAACATTTGGAAATAATGCTGATTTTAATGTGTACAATAACAAATTCATGCACACATTTCCTGGCCCCAAGATTCAGCCCAAAAGGACAGAGCAGGACAACTGATGAATATTTACCCTACTGGTATGTTTAAGCAGTAACTTTGGGGTCAGCTGTAGGTCACAAGCCCTGCATGTCTGCTAATAATAAACACTGCATCAGCTAACAATAAACATTGGATTAGAGGCTGCAGACATTGCATTAATTGAAGGAATGTCTCTTACCTTCAGATCGGTAGTCTATGCTACACTACTGTCCTACATCTTCTTGCATAATGCTGTTCACCTAGGAGCACTGAGCTTGACCAGTTAACATTTCCATGACCTGCTTGACCCCCTGGTCAATTGCTAATCAAGCCACTGGCTGGCTGGACATTAAATGTGAGCAATTACGTAACAGCCAGCAGCCAATACTGGCAACATGCCACTAAATCACACCTATTTTCAGAAGTATCAGCAGGTTTTTGTTAGGAGCATGGACACGGGTAATATACCTAGCATGCAATGGTGCACCATAAGTACCTAGTTATATTGAGAAGAAATTTTTTTTATTATCAATTATTATCCCAAACACCATTGAGAATAGTATCAGCCAATGACCAGCCTGCAGTTCGTACAGCATTGAAACCCCACAAACAGAACAGTGCATCAATGGTGATCACAGCATATCACATTAAAACCATTTTTGCATAAATAAATGGCAGCTATAAACCATTCACATGGATACATTATGCATCATCTTTGTATTACTCACTTCCCACAATTGCTAGTAGTCCATAAGTTTTAGGCAAACCTAAAATCAATACAAAAAGCTGATTTTTGCAACATAGATCCATGAAAGGGTTTAGAGTAACATACTCAAAATCCCCATGAATCCACATTGAGCTAAACTCAGAATTCAAGATGGCGTCCACGATGTCAGCAACCCCTTCTTTAACTATATAACTTCTGAACCACTGCTAAAAGGCAAATGTTGATATCTAGGGTGGGTTTTTCCATCATGTTCTATCAAGCTAACACCACTAAGACATTCTAGAGGCATCATAACATGCATTTACTTAATTTTTTACTCTAATCAGGATAAATATAATGGGATAAGGCAAACAAAAGCTGTAAGCTATTAATTGATTTATTTCCCACACTCATGAATGTACAATTAAGAATTGGAGACACATGGGATGGTTGTATAAGTGAAACAGATATTACGACAAAGCACTATACTTACAGGATAACCAGGATGCTCATCATACTTCTGATTGACCTGGCCATGACACCCAGCAGAGGTCATGAACTCTGTGCCAAGTGAGACTGCTGGAGGCCATAATAAAATCACTAATTTCTAAAGATCACAGACTTGATTGACACAGCAGACATGTTAGGGCCCATGTGTATAAAATGTCAAATTATATTTCACTGCAAAGAACTCTTAGGAAAAAAGACTGCAACTGAGTAGAGTAAACAGAGTGCGAGTTCAAGAAATGTGTGTAAAATTATTGCTTAAAATGTGTAAAATGCTAACGTTTTCTTAAGTGATTGAAATACGTTACAGTGGGTCTTTTTCATTACATATTTTAAGACTGGCTTCGATTTTCCGGAGAGTGCGTGAGTATGAAACTCCTTGTTTCACCCTCCAGACTCCATATACATCCCTTGGTAGGAGTCCATGTCATTCATTCCCTAAGTAATTTAGAAGATGATAAATCCAGTATTAAACTGGCAAACCGGATCGAGGCACTAGCTTCTGATTGGTAGACAATCCAGTGTGGCACCACTTTTATAACTTTCCAGTGCACAGTGCAGGTAGCACCTCTAGGGAGTCATCCGGGAACAAGATTACTGAACAATGCACATGTTGAAAAAATACGGACTTCCAAATATTTCCATGAAAATCAATCAATTGGCATTAATGTGTGTATGACATGTTCTATCATGTCATTACTACCTAAAAGACTGTCATTCACATGTTACTAAGCATCAGCATGCATGCAGACACATTAAATGTATACATACATATTGGTATAGCATATACCTGCCAGTTCTGCTGATAAGCATGCTTTTTCCAGATATGATCATGAATTAAAAACAGTATTAACTAAAAAAAATCATCATCTACCCTCCCCATCAAATCCAATGTGTATATTTCTATTCTGTTTCTTTGTGTTTGGCATATGTGCAACATGCTAGCTCGTTTGTGCAACTTTTGTATGTAGCTTTTGTGAAATCATCAGACAAACTATTAAACTTGTTAATGCTTGTTCAAGCATTAACTGAAGTGAAAATCGAAATGCTGAAAAATAAAAATTTTCTTCCTTGGTGAAATTTTTTAACTTTGTCATGTGATCGGCGAGAGGATGGAGGTCACGCCCATGATCAGCATTGACCCACACAGTGCTCACCATTTTGGATATCCACTATTTTGATCCTTACCAGATCTAACAACTAAAGTCAATTCTTTCGATGATTTGAACATAAATAGGTATTTTTATTAAACCGACTGCAGATGTTACACAAACCATTCCCACACTATATATATGGTCACCAATGAACCGGATTGGCGATAGGTTAAATCAGTTGAGGAAGCAGTTTTAACCTAAACTTGAAATGAAATAATGTTTAATTAACCACCAAACATGCTTGCACGTGTATAGGGATATTTACTTAGGAAGTTACAAATTTCTACATAGCAATAATTATGTACCTAGTGAGGTTCTTATTGTATTACTAATATTAAGTACACATACATATTATAAAGTCCCTTGTGTCCACTTGGGACCAGGTGTTTCAGTGGCTAGAGTGTTGACATTAAATTGGCTCACAGCTGGATACCTGCTTGATAATTAGTCTTATCTGGAAACCCTGCTAAGGCATCTAAAGATGTGTACAGTAAAATGGTGACTTCAGTCCACCATTCCCTAAAATTATTATTTCTTGTCATTCACACAAACACAAAAGTATGTTTTTATCACATTTATTGTGATTGCGAAAAGCAAATCATTAACCATGCAGTAGATGCCACGACCCTTAAAACCAGGGTGCCGTTTCAATAACATGTTTATGACCAGACCTCATAACCATGATTTCAATCTTAAAAATCCACTTTGCTCTTTAGCCTACAATCAAAACAGAAAAGTGCATTTCACTAAGAATCCACTGTAAAAAAATCATCCCTATATAAATACGCCTTAAGAATGATGAGGTTAAACTGCTATTTTAACTTCAAACCAAGATAGCCTAAAGTTCTGTACATCAATTAAAGTTAACATATTAAAAAAAACATTGGCAGATACAACTGTTTGATGATTGATTTTGCTAATAAACTAGATATTTATCTTAGTGAAATTGGCCACAGGAATAAGGTGACTGGTTTTATATACCGGTAATGCTTATAGTCACTGGTGGACCTATTAATTTGCATAGTTGAAATAATAAATGTATACTGCAACAAAACCACTGACATATCAGAATTTTTTTTTATCTGTATGTATGAATTGAAATTCTCTATGTACATCTATATAAAAAAGTTAAATAAAAATGGAGTTTCATACAAAAACACTTTCAGTTTTTTAATGGTGGCAGGCGGAGCTGTCATGATGGAAATGAGTTTGAGAAAAGCTTTTTTATTGGTTAATCAGCATTCCGATCAAATGTCGCCATCTATCAAGTTACAAAATATACCTACATCAATCAAAAGGTTTTGCCAAAACCTGCTAACTTCTGATGCATGTATCAAAAGCATTTGTCCTATGAGTCATTTGATTGTATACTTTTATGATGTTCACAAGAAAATATATAGGTACTTTATCATGATGTTTTTGTAAATTGGAAACAAATCCATAGAAAATGTCACATGGCCGTATAATTCCACAAATCTGTGTTGCATACATGGTCGTACGCTGGCACCGCCACATCCATACAATGTGGCAGCCCTGAAACAATCAGTCATTACCAAAACAATATCAAAAGACTATAGACAACTACTAATAATCAACCAACTGTCAGAAATGTTGCTTTAGTTAAATGTTTCATGTATGATCTAAGACTAATTCAAAAAATATTGTTTTTGGCTCAATGCTAATGGCAATGCTGCATGCATTGTCTTAACTGAAAAAATATGCAGAACACTTTAAATGTGGTTTAAAATGGCTTGCAGGTATAACAAGAATGTGACACGGAAGTATCGAAGCACTACAAAACGACTAGATACGTGTAACCGATCGATGTGGCCGCGGGCGGTAGCTCTTAGACTTAGGCATTGCATCTCTTAGACTTACAGTCGGGTGACCATTTACGGTCACCTTTGCAATTGGCATTGCTACTCGCATTCTCAATGCCAGTTAGGATTCCAGGAGTCGGGAAAACATGGTTAAATAACAAATTAAATTATACATTAGAATGTGTTATCTTGAAGAAAAATTACTGTTATTGATGCACATCGATTTGAAAGATGTCCTAGCTGCTTTACTTGTGTGAATATATCCGACACAAAACGCCGACGGGAGTTGTTTCTTCTGAGACTGAGTTCTGTCACGAGAAAAATATGGCTGAAAATTATCTGAAATTCGTTGGCGATGTGCAACTTTTTTGTGGATACCTTTGTATCGAAATTCGATTCCGGCACACTGTGTAAAAGAACATTAAATGTGGAAAACGTATTTGTTTAATGCAATGAATGGCCGTTGTCATGCAACTGGGCCGTCACAAACTGAAACAGAACACTGGCATTCGTGTCGCCGTTAGATCGACGCGATAAGCGCCACGGGCATGGCTGTAGCGAGCATGTGTATTCGGCCGGTAGACATCCAGAAATATTTCTTTATATTGTTTATAAGAAGCGAAGTCAATCAATTATTAACAGACAAATTGATAGAAAAATGTTCAATGTATACATACCCTTGAAATGTATTCGCTGTTTTTATGTATTATAGCGATTGCGGTGAGATTTGTCGTTCTTCTGAACAGGAGTATCGGTCTTTGTTTTGGGCCGATGAATGAACGACGCATGACCAGAAGCCACATCGATTACCTTATTTGCATACGGGGTCATTCATTGGCGCCATGCCAACAAGATAATTTGTGGTGATATTTTATTTGAAATATAGTTAATCCTGGTAATTTTCTAATACCATTAGTTTTTTCAAGTTCAGTTAGTAAAAATATCTGGACAGCGCTTCTTATGACAGGTTCCCTAAAAGAAATTCTCGCGTGAGTGACAGAGAATTTGGTAATATTATGGGATGCTTCGAGGGCATCGGATGTACGCCATTTTGAAAAGCTGCGGAAGAAGTTGAAATAAGCTTGTGGAATTTATTAGATATTTCTGCATTTATGTTATTGTTGTTGAACTGTTTGTACGTGGTACAGCAACTACACGACTATTTTGGCATTACTGTGATGGTCTGATGCTGATAATTTTCCCGTTTGACTGTTTTGGCGCCCTTCGAAGTAGAACTTGATAGTAGGAGGAGTGTCCAAAGAATTTCTTTGAGAAAGTCATGACTTAATGCGAGATCTGTTGTGACTTGTAAAGAAAATACGTTTGTAAAGACGACGTCCGATTTTATAGGTGATCGGAGCTCACGTAAGTATAACACTACAAATGAAGACGTTGACATCTATGTAGCGTTAATCATTAGCATGGGTCTTTATTCTCAAACATGAACACACGTTGGCCTTTGCAAATGATTGTTGGTATGTGACAAAAAATGCCAACCTACATGGATATACATCAATTGAGTACCATTGTATAGAGCCTGAAAAAAGCTTTAAAATGCCATTAAGATCTTTGTTTTTGGTTGAATATTAAATAAGTTATGACATTTTAAAGATTATGTGTGCAATTTTTTGGCCTTGTTTTACTAGAAAAACAAAAGAAAAGTTGTGACTTTTTAGGCCAATTACGTTTTACTTTGAGAATAACTTTTTTAATACTGGAGAGATTCTAATGAAATTTTTAGGGGAGATAGCCCCTTTAAAACACAAAGTGTTGGCACAGTTTTCACTTAATTCATGATTTAAGTCAGTCATCAATTAATAATCTTAATTATTTTGATTGATAAACAATACGCATTCATTGATAAAGGAACATTTCAGAATGCAACATTCCCCCCAATTTTATGATATTATTTTTTTATTGCATAAAAAATCATTGCATTGCATCTGTACCAAGAAATAACAAATGTGATCATAGCACACTGTTTCTTTAGCTTTTTTTGGTAATAATTTGATGTAATTATTAATTGATAATTAGCTAAATTAGTGAGTATCAACCATTTCAGAGCAAACCTGAATTCAATAAACCTCTGAAGTAAAAATCATGCAAAATAAAGACGTAAGGTGCTGCATGTCAAGATATTGCAATTAGATCATCCTTAATTAATTGTCTGTTTGCCGTAATCGACTGACCCATAGGTGACAAGACTTGTTTTTATTGATTTTTGGGGGGTTTTTCATGTATTTTTTTTTTAAACTACTTGATCCCTAGCCAGCCTGAAAACCTTGGATAGGGTTACTGCAAACAAACAATTCATTAAGGGTGGCCTTTTAACTGAATCAAGCGTACCTACTTATTTACAATATATACACAAAATGTCTCGTTAATTTTACGATACAGTCAAATCCTCATACACCAGATCCGCAGCAAGGGCATACTTTGAAATGTCAATCCACAGCATCGTCCTAGTAAGTTTCCTCCTCATTCCAGTACCCCACAACATAAATTCCACCTGTTTTCTTTAACAGTATCTCAACTTTACCGTTGTATAAATTTTTTGCTTGCGAGTCATCATACCCCATTACTAAACAACAAATCCTACGTCCATCTATCACAACTCTGGATAAAGTTATGGCATTGCTGCAGCTTCAGCATTTAGGTACCCCAATCCTAATTCATTGCCAAGCGTTGCGTATTAATATTAATAAAACTGTAAATATGCTATAACTTCAGCCACTCGGACTCCAAATACCTATTTGAAAACAGATGAGAAATGCTCTAGTTTCCACAATATTTAAAATAAACAAATTATTATAAGTAAAACAAAAAGGGTTCAGTGACTCCTGTTAAGACAAATTTGTCGCTGTCAGTTAGCTTTTTCCGTGTGCAACTGTATGTATGTGCTGATAGATGTATGCGTGACACGGACAGTCTATTGAGTATTGAAAATAAACATTTAATATGTTTAGCTTGTTTCTGAAATAACGTTCAGACACCTAAACAAAAATTCTTGAAAAAGTGCTGTTTTTTCGCCCAAATGTTCTTGAATTTTACTTTATGCTTTCTGTATGGACCCTGTTTGAAATTGAAACGGTGTAATTGTAATTTATTTGAAAAATTATGAGTAATTGAAATTAAAAAGGAATTGTAATTGATATAATTTTTTGTAATTGGACCCAGCCCTGATTTTTTCCAGTCTGTTCGTAACATGTCATTTTGATGTCAGCGCTACATTAGTTATAATTTACATTTCAATCCAACTTTCGTTTCAGGTGCTTGATACAGTCATGTTTTGGAAGTTTAATCTGCTGACTACCCACATAGACACACTTCTTGATAAAGAGGTGAGGCACTGGACATTTGAATGTGCTGCTTGGTTCACAGCTGCTGTTATGCATGGGGGCAGCTGACTCTGTACCTAACCCAAACAACCAGTCCGGCCAACACAGCAGTGATTGGATTACCAACCAAAGCACCATCATCATTCGATAAGGCTGAATGTTTTAATAAGGTTATGGAGTTTATTATTGAAAAACGGATGGGTGTTAAAGTGTAGGGGTTGAATTTGTTGGTAACATAGGTGTTGAAAAGATGTGTGAAAAATCATGTTAACAAAGTTTGTAGGGAAATATTGTAGATGAAAGGCATGCATTGACATTGTATACAACCAGAGAGTGTTTGATGGTTATACTCAGAAATCTTGCATCAGGTTTCTGGTACAGTCTTTGGTTTAATAGGATAGGCAAGATCCTTTCTGTTTCAATTCGTGAAATGATGGAATCTGCCGCAGGGCTGGGGTCAATTCCAAAGGAATTGGAATTAATCAATTCCAAGTCCAAATCCGGAATTGGAGTGGAATTGGAATTGAAAGATTTTGAATGAGAGGAATTGGAAATGGAAAGGAATTGAGCATCTGATTTTTTTGTGACATCAACCAATATTTTTCTAGCCTGTTGTAGGCGGCTATGTGTATAATAATGCTATCAACTCATGCATTGAGGATCTGAAAACTGAAATCCTGTCATTCATGCCAGTATCTTATGATTTCTTTATGTTGCCACTTACCAGCAGGTTAATGAAGGGTTCCAGACTGGCTTTAATAGAAACATCAAAGATATTTTTCAACACATTAATCTTTCATTGTTGACTTTTGTCGTTATGTGGAATTGGAGCAGGAATTGGAATTGAAAGATTTTGAAAGGAATTGGAATTACTAAAAAGAATTGCAAAAAAAAGGAATTGGAATTGAATGAAGAGGAATTGCAAGGAATTGGAGCAGAATTGGAATTGATTGAAAGGAATTGACCCCAGCCCTGGAATTTGGACATTATTTTGCCTAGAATTCAAGATTAAAAATACAATAGGCCATTTGATTGATAGTAAATTAGTTTATGATGTTGCAGCCATGTAAGATAGTGAACAATTTTGTTATACAGTGGTGAAGTATGCAACATGCATGACTAATTGCAGATGACTGCAGTTAACCAAGATGGTCAATTCGTTTGTACTAGTTACTATTGGCGATTTGTTGCCTTGTAGGATGTCACCCTACAAGAGTTGCTTGATGAAGACGATGTGCTGCAGGAATGCAAGGCACAGAACCGACGACTAGTTGACTTGTAAGATACACAGCCAACTTTTTTCCACTACGCTGATCTTGCATTACTTTATATTTGTACTTGTACTTGGGCTAGCCATGCAGTTTTAACTGAGGTCCAGTGTTCATCACAGGTTATAGACAAAAGGGGCCATAGCCCATGTGGTCCAGGAAATATGTGCCATGGATAAAATTTAAGTGGCCCTGTGGGGGAGGGTCATTAACATGGACGTATCCTTTACATTATAGACCAGCCGACTTATGAGTATCACTAGGCTAGCGCAGGGCCTAAAATCTGTTCAGCCAATTTGGTTAATGGTTCAAATTTTCTTTAGCCAAATGGGATTTTCTTTAGCCATTTTTTTAGCAGACATTAAGATGGCAAAACGCCAAAATACAAAACATCACATAAAATAATGTGACATCAGGGCTTCACATTTGAAAACAACAGGCGAGAATATGCCAAATTAATTTAGGCAAGCAATTTATTAGTTTTTTTTTTTACCATGTGGTGGCGCCACCATTTCCCATTCGGATTCTGTCGTTGTCGCCATGAAATTTTAATTGGTGCTTGTTGGCGCTGACTTTTGTACAAAGAAATAAATGTTAACTTTAGCAAACCCCATACATTACATTGCAATTGGTGAAACAGTTTTGAATTGCAACAAGTCACCGATTACCATCGGTGTAGCCTAGACAAGGCCAGTGGCAGTGTGCTGTGGCCACGACACGGTACTGGTTTCGTGTGCGACTTCGCTTAGGCGATTTGAAAATTGCAATTGAGATTAACAAATACGCCAAGTATAAGAATTAGATGTATAGTCATAACTATAAATGCAGCTTAATAGGCAACACCAATATAAACTGGGGTGAAATGGCATGCTTCCATTGCATTATAATGCCAAACGCACAACTCAAACTCGGTGCGCAAAAATACGAATTTGTCATCCGCGCATGAAACACTGAATCAATGTTAAGTGGTACCGGAGATGTGCGTCGTGAATTTATGTGTTCAGAGCGGTTGAAGGACGAATTGGAACCATTACTAAAATTATCGTTTTCAATGTCTAATCAACTTTTACACATCCGTGTTAACTCGTATACATTTTCAGTACTTCCTTTTTTTGTCTACGCATCCTTTTTTATTTACTATTGAAAACAGATTATTTTTAAGTTTTTTCAGTTCTGTGAAAAATCTTTGTCCAAAACTTGCTGTACGAAGTACTGTTATACCATTACAGTTCATCATTCAAGGTGTAGGGATGTATGTGCATTCTACAGAGTCTAAAATAATATTCGAATGATGATGCCTTGCATTAAATAGTCTTTACGCAGACTCACATAATTCTAGTCTCAATCAGTATAAATGCCATTCAGTTGTATGCCTGTGATACAAACTAATGAAACCATGGCCAAACTACATATGACATTTATAAATGCATTCAACATTGCGTTTGCTTCTTCTTTGTTTCTAGTCAATTTGTCTTTTAATCAACCAAAGTGAGCATCTAAGACGTAGCGGCCATCTTCGAAACTAATAGCAAAAATTCATAAATAGTAAATAATAAGGGCCTGCCTCTTCCTTTAAAAAACGTCCAGACGAGAAACTAGTTTGTTTTTTACTAGGCCTAACATACGACATATTATATAAACATAATATACGTATATTAAACATATCTTATAGTCACAGGAAAACATAACACCAATATAAATTCATAGAACAACACGGAGAACATACATCACCATACAAGTGTCGCCCCAGGCGTCCACCACCACTACTCTGGTCTCTGCGAGTGTCCACCCGTTTCACTAAACCAGTGAATCCGGGACGCTGCTCCTTCACCGTCCAGATCTTATAGGCTTCCTTGTATGAAAGCGTTCTTAACTGTCGGAAGACAGTGCTTCGCTTGCTGTTATTATTATGGTGCGTGCATTTACTATCCAAAGTTTCAAAGATTTTGTACATTGAGTTAGCAGTATTATGTCTAATATGTCGGTCAGTACTCCTTTTATATTGTCATCTCTAGTCAGTGAACCAAGTTCCACAAACCACATACCTTTCTAGAAAAATCAAAGATCGAACGGTTACATTTGCATCTGTCTTGGCATCGTGTTTTGCGGCAACGGTGGTGCTGATAATCCGGTTCCCGGATGATTCACTAGAGTGGTCCGCGGACTACACACAGAACCATGGCAGACCCCAGAAGTTTTGTACATTTTATGTTGGCTCTTTCGCGTCACAAAATTTACCATAGTAGTTTGGGAGACACACCCTATCAGTGGCAGAAATAACTCCAAAAATCCAGTTAGCCAGCAGGGCTACCTGGTTGGAAAACCTGGTAGCCCACAGAAATATCTGGTAGCCCAACTTTTTTTACAAAGTAATGTGTCAGACACAAGTTTAAAAATTTCACGTTTAATGGCCGCACACCCACTATTAACATATATACAAAAACAAATGTATCACGTATTATATATACCTACCTAAGCAACAAACAAATGCATCACTCGTTGAGTCTTACATATAGTATATACATCATCATATACAAACAAATGTGCCCTAGTTCGTTGAATGTTGTACAAGGGTACATGCTAACAAATGAGTACAGATCGAAGACAACAGTCCTAACAATAACTCTTAACACTATTGTAAGACTTTTGTGAAACCCACATATTCTGTTAGCTTTTAGGCCCCAGCATTTTATAAAAACATGTTCCCCTGTTCCCAGGATTTCTGGCAAATTTCGAGCGATGTTACCTCCTTGTGTTCAGAAATCTGTAGAAAAAACTATTCAATATTGACAATTACAAGTTGTGTTCATTTTGAAGAGTAGTAATTTCTCCACATGCCTGTATACCATAGGATATATTAATAAAATGTTGACATTTGATCACAATTTGCAAAGACAAAATAGTAAGTTTGTTAAAACTTTGAAAGTTATTCTACCTTGCGACTGACATTTGACAATGATCCCATGCTATAACCCTATACAACCCAGGGAAGAAAATGTAGCTATATGTGTTAGCTTTGCACCACTGAAAAAATTATCAAATTCTGGCGGTTATTTTTCAGGTTACACCATACTTTATCATGACAAATATAGAAATAAAAATTTTCGAGATGGCATGAACAAAACCGATGAAAATCAAGATTTCCAAAAGCATGCACGTAACAAGCTAATGTTGTTGCAAAATGTATCTGCTAGGGTGTGGCAAAATTTGGTAGCGTTTAGTTCAGTAGTTAATCACCAGGATTTTTTAAATAAGATGGTCCTGTATGCGGCCGGCGGCGGCTGTTCCAGGACTGCACGGAGCGGCCGGCCACGGCCATTGCGGGCTCTAATGGGTTAAGTATTTAAGTATAGCAGAAACCCCACCAACCAGTATATCTCCCGCAAGTGGCTGATTAAGAAAAATGGCAACTATGTATCTACCTTGTCAATCACTGGAGAGTTTATTAGTAGCCCAATAATAATAACAGGTGGCTGGGGGTGGCTGTTTATTGGACAGTCAGACATGCCAGAAACATGTCTTTGATGTAATTAATTGTTAACAATTGACTTGTTACAACCTGGCACCTCCAGGAAGCCAGTGATTTCTTCCCAGGCACTGGCTAAGACTGCACTCCACTGACAATTGGACTACCTGTGACCCAGATTTATCAGTAGCCCGCCAGGCTCCTCTTGTCTGGTAGCCAGACGGAAATTCTGGTAGCCACGGGCGACCTCTATTTCATAAACTGCCTGTTGGCATGGCGAAGAAAGTTTCATCTGTGAAGATAAATGTGCACGAATGACGCAAGAGCGCAGCCTATGATGAACACTGGAGGTGTAAGAGGGTGGCATGGTTGAAAAGTTACCATGATGTATTACCAGAGCAGTTGCAGCAGCAGAAAACATTGTGGAAATATTATAAACTACATTGTTCAAACTTGTTGGCTCACACTTTCTCTCGTTGAGAAGTTTAAATAGGTTATACTGTCAAATTCTCTGTCACTAGACTTTTCGCGTGATCTAAAAAAAATTGTAATTATACTGAATTGTAGGTGTTGATGCTTTGTCAAAATGATATCACATGGCCTGACAAAAGTATGGGAAATGCTCATCTTCTTTATGACTAATGTACCGTTTAAATTTTTCCATGATTGAATATGAATAAAGGGATGCAGTTTTATCCAGAAGTTCAGAACAAATGAAAAACAAGTCAACGTAGCCAACATTTGTATATAATCTTAATGCACTTTGATGTAGTAGGTGTTTCTAGTGATAATGTTTGCTGTCTGACAGCCTGGCACGACCAGAGAACATAGAAGAACTGGTGAACCTGGTCACCCAGGAGCCCCCTGATGAGACGGATGAGAAGTGTAGATACAAGTAAGTCACTCACTGCTGGCACCAGGGAGCTTTTAGTATGTACTCATTCTTTTGAAAACACAATTCCTTCCATATCTTTATATGTTACTGTTTAACCCATTTCATTCTGACAGCTAGTTAGTTGGCCACATTGCTCAGATCTGAAGAAAATCCCAAATTTACAGTTGTAGCAAATTATTGTGACGGTCGGGTTACATATCTATTTTTTTTATAAAATAATGGTTGAAGAAAAGTATTTAAACCCTTACATTTCTGGAATCGGGAGAGAATTGCCTACATGATGACATTGAACATGTTTATGTAGCATGTACATGGATGAAGTGGTTTCAAGGTGAAGAAGAAGAAGGAAAAGTAATATAAAAAAAAACATTGCGCATCCGACTTTGGCCTTGTTTTACCTACATACAGCCACTCAGGAAGGTCATACATCCAATGGGAGAAATCTCCCAAATTCATTTCTTCACACAGTGGTAAAAGTTTCATGTAAATATCTTTTCTCAGTCTGGTGCTACACATTTTTGAATGAAAGTTGTCGGATACATGAAAAGATAACTTTCCCAACAGGAATTCACAAACATTTCTATTATTTTTTTCTAGGCAGCTGTTGAATAAAAGTGTATAAACCCATATATTTCTGGACTCAGAAGAGAATTGCCTACATGATGATGTTGACATTGTTTGTGTAGAGTGTGCATGGTGGAAGTAGTCTCAAGTTGAAGAAGAATGTAAAGAAATAAAAGAATAAAAAAACGTGTATATCAACTTTAGACTTGTTTTACATGTATATAGCCACTCAGAATGGTCATACATCCAGTGACACAAACCTCCCAAATTCATTTCTTCAACCAGTGGTAAAAAAATTATGTAAATATGATACATCAATCAAAAGTTATAGTTTTTTGAATGAAAGTCATCATGTAAACTAAATGAATAATTTCCTTACAGATATTCACTCTCAATACAGATGCAGTTTCTAATGCAAAGGAATTACAACATTTAAGACAATGTACACAATAAAATTTAATATGAAACAGCAAACATTCACTTGACTAGTGCAATAACGTTCACAGCACTGTTCACGAGTCGAGACACTGGCCATGTCACTGTTCACAGCACTGGTCATCCTGGTCACGCCAATGACAACTCACAGGTTGTACAATCTGTGGAAATGTGTGCACACACACTCTAAGTGCACTGGCTGTTGACACTGCCAACACCCGTGCCGCGTCGTTCACCTGCTGCTGCTCCCAGGGAACACTCGATACATGTCCTCTTTCTCTCGTACATCTTGACGATGTCGTGTCTCCCTGCACCGGGGACAGGACGTGGGTTGGCAGCAGGGTCCCGTCGCGAACGAATGTCCCCTACCAGCCACAGGATGATCTCCAGGAAATCCTGGAAGTTGGGCCACTCGGACTCGACCATCTCCGGATTGCTATCTCGCACCACAACATACGCATTGTGTGCGGAGGCCATCATCAGATAGTGGAAGATGCGCCTCCACCACTTCTTGGACCGGTGATGGATGATGTAATAACCCACCATCTGGTCCATGAGGTCAACCCCTTTCATGTATTTCTGGTAGTCGGCCACGGCTGCAGGGACTGCCACCTGTTGGGAATCACCACCCACACGCACGCGTCGCGACATGGCTCCCACTGCTGTCGGGTCGTGGAAGTTCGACAGGACACACACTGGCTTTGTGTCCTGCCACACTACAAAGGACAGCTCGTCCTTCTGTGCCACCTTGTACTGGTGCTTCTCCAGTCTCACATTCTTCGGCAGCAAGGCAGTCGGCAGGTTCTTGCGATTGCTCCAGACTGTGCCACATGCATACACCTGTCGAACATGCAGGTACGTCAGCAAGTCAGTGCTTGTGTAAAAGTTGTCGAAGTACACCTGCGTGTACTGCCCGTACAGGTGGTCGACAAGGTCCGTCACAACACAGTGTGTCGGACCACGTTCCTGTCCTCCCGGTGCCCTGCCGGTGTACACCTGGAACTTCGACAGGTAACCAGTGTCGCTTTCTGCAAGGACCCACACCTTGATGCCCCACTTGATCGGTTTCGCTGGCAGGTACTGGCGAAATCCAAGTCGGCCCTTGAACTGGATCATACTTTCATCGACCGTGTACGTTCCGTACGGCACGTACACAGACTGAAACTGTTCGTTGAGAAAGTCAACAAACCACCGTATCTTCACGAGCTTGTCTCCTTCGGCACCTGGGGCGTCATTGTTGGCCAGGTGGAGGTAGCGCCAAATCAAATTGAATTTGTCCCTGGCCATCACCCTGCCAAAGTTCGTCTTTAGCAGCCAGTTGCTCATACGCCAATAGTCATTCCTGGATGGTAGACGTAACACACCCATGGCAAAGCACAGGCCAACGAACGCCCTGATCTCGTCGATAGTGACAGGCGTCCAGATAGGGGCTGATGGCGGTGGTGGATTTCGCTGCCTCTCCTGGTCGGCGTAGCGGTTCGTTTCAACAGTCAGTTGAGTCCACATTTCAGCGGTCCAAAACTGGTCGAAGTACATCCCCGGGTTTGCTTCTGGTGGATGTAGGACCGACGCCCCACCGATTCCGCGAAAGGCCATGGTGACACGGTGGGCGAAATCGCGCTCCTTCCAGATGCCCTGGAAGCCGCCGAAGTCCGAGTCGTCGGAGTCGTCTTCAGCGAACAGATTGCGAACCCACTGTTCTCTCACAGCACGTCGTTCGTCTAGGTCGCTTTCGGGTGAAATACTGCCCAAAGAACTTCCCGTATTACTCCCGATTTCGTAGTCAATGTCACTACCATCGCTAACTGCGCCATCATCCGCCATTTTTAAATACCAAAAATCTCCAAAACAAATCGAACTTCTCTCTATACTCTGACAAAACACGCGGTTGAAAAATTGCAAATGGCTTCCAACCGGTAGTGTTGTCCTACTGCATCATGGGGAAAATGGTAAAAGCTGGACATGATTCACACAGTTTCTGTAAATACCAGATAAGGCCGTCACGTGTGTTGACTACGCCTGCAGGCGTATCCCGAATGAAAAGGTCAACTACGCCCGCAGGCGTATCCCGAATGAAATGAGTTAAGGCCACACACACGGCAGGTGAAATTACGTATTTAGAAAAAATATGCTCAAAATGTGTTTCGTCCTTTTTCCGATAGCTTTGTATGTTAATGATCAATAAAGTTAATTTTTATAACGATCACATACCTCTAAATCACTTTTATTCGTGAATAAAGTGTACCCCTATCAAGTAATAATCCAGTTTTGATTCTCAAAAGTTCGAAAATATGCAATGTTTAGACCTTAGCAACACTGCCGTAAATTCACCATATGCCATCTTGTTTGGTACGGATAGATTCCCCTTTCCGTTCACTAACCGCCTGTCTAGACGGCATCCCCACCCTTTGACCTGTATTCGCTGTACATCATCATATATGCAAGCAGTATTCTACCGACTATCTCCTTATTTGGTATTCGGCATCATGCTACGTCACCGTCGGGACGCTCTGCTGTACTTGCGACCCACGTTGACCCGGATATTTCCATACATGGCGCGGACATTTGCATGTATGATGCGTGATCTCCCACAATGCACGATGTTGCTATTTCCGAATGTACACAACAATGGCGTCTAACGAAAGTAATCATCGAGTCAGAACGAATAAATTTTCCACAAAGCATGCTTTTGGGCAGAGAAAGAAAGGGAGAACGCAGCAACTGCGGGATGCGCGTGCAAATAGGACATTTTCGGTGGCGAAACAGCCGGATACGGCAGAAATGCAGCCGTGCGTTGTCACTGCAGACGATGAGTTAGCGACACCGCGGACGCCGGCAACGGTTGGGAGTAGAACAGTGGCACAGGTCAAGCACCGAGGAGGAACAAGGGCTCGCATACAAGGCTGGCAGATTCAACTGAATGTTGTGGAACCTTGTTTGTCTTGTGGACTCTGTTGCTGTCTAGTTGTTTCTTAGTTGTTCCTGAGGTTAATAAATTTAGTTAATATTTAATATTTTTTATGTATATAGGCGTTATAGCCTGTCCACGGGTGACCTGAGAATAAGTTACACATTTGGAAACAGTTTTCTATTTGTTGAATCAATCCTGATTGATATTATCAGATACATGACACTTCAACTTCTTCAACACTTTCAAGTCGTGCATCAAGTCATTATTTGAGTAAATACACAACCTTACCAAAGAAATTTTGCTAAAATCAAGTACTCAAATCAACAGAAGTTGTAGAAAACTGCTAATAAAGGAGCTTATACAGGCCAGATGGCCTCCTGCCCCATCAACCATACTGGTAAGAATACTGATAAGAAACTTCTGTTGTATATTAATAATGATACACAAAAATTCCAAAATGGCGGCCATTTTGTTTGGTTCATATATCATATTTGCAGGAAGCATATCTCTAGAAGTACTTATGCCAGCAACATAATGTTTACATTGTTATATTCAGTATAATAATTTATATAAGCATGCCAAAGGAAATATCCATGTGACGCATAGTTTGAAAGTATCAGAAGTATTGATGGTAAACAAATCTTTGACGGCCGTTTTCTCAAAAACATGTTTTCTGCATTTGGAAAAAGGATATCTCCGTGAGTAATTATGCTATCTAAATAAGGTTTTGAATGTTGCATTCAGCATACTTTACTCTGTACAATGACCAGAGACATTTTAAAAATCATTAATAGTTTAATTAATAGATAAACACGTATTTGTTGCCAAAAATGAAGGTTTTTTTTCACACTTTACAAAAAAATTATTTAAAAAATAAAAACAACATTTTAACAAATGCTCTGATCATTGTATAGTAGAATGTGTACTGAACATGGATTTGCAAGAATTATAATCATATATGTATTCAATAAAGAATGGCAGTGTTTCCAAATTTGCCAATATTTGCTCAAAATGGCAGACATTTTGTTTGTTACCATGGAAACGGGGGGTCTGGCTGACAAAAGTTTAATATATTTTTTACTCAGTAAGACCCATTGTATACTTTTGGCCGAAAAAATTGCAAGATTTGCACAAATAAAAAAAAAATTCCTGTTTACCTGCCGTGTGTGGCCTTAAGGTAGCTGGGGTGGCTATTATATGATTGTCTTGAATTGAGTAGTTTCACTAGAAGTTTTTAAGATAAATTAACGATTTCTTCATAGATTGTACTTGAAATACTATTCCAGATTACTAAAATTTTGAATTTTGAATTTATTTGAATATGTTATAAGATTTTTAAAACATTTTTGTAAATGTGAAAAAAAATAGCCACAGAATGCGAAATTATATAATTTTGAGCAAATCCCCAAAGAAATAATTACATACATATAAACATGACAGTGTCACTGATAACTTTAAGGGAGATTTTGGTTAACATAAATGAATTACATCTGCTACACCACTGTGAATAAATTAAGCAAAGGTTGAATGACAGCCTAAAGTGGCAGTGTATTTTTGACACAAACCCTTCACCAATCGTAATTCCAATCCATGTAAAATTACCTACATGTAAGGCGCATTCATACGTCAAATTTCAGCATCGTAAGTGTTGTAGTTAAAAAAAATATTAGGTAGCGTTTCCTGATTGTGAAAACCGAAATGTTGATACTTGTATCATGCTTGAAATGTGATGATTTTCACTGGCATTTTACGTATTGTTGACAAAACATAATGGCCATTTCTAATATTGACATGTCCCCTTAATTTGCCACCACAATGGCCCTTGAATCTGTATTTGTGACGTGTTGTCTTCTACGATATCAGGTTATGCCAGCCATCTGACAAACACGTGGCAGGGCGTGTTTACAATCATTTTGATTAGCCCATTATATGGTGGGGTCACCAGTTCAGGGTCATAGGCCATTTCCATTATAGGTGCAAAGGCACAATAAACTATGTTAGCGCTGATATTTGCTAGTTTAAGGACATGATTTAGTTAGATATAATCTAGGTAGATATAATACTGATGTGTACTGTAATCACAGTAATCAGACGGTATATTCCGCGTTCACAGCTAATAAATATAGCTGGCTCGAAGCTCAATGCACACATGGTCGTTGCTATGGAAACATCATCAGCATTTCTAAGAAGGATTTCCAAAGGGACTGTTTTTTTAAGGATGGATTGGCGAAATATGAAGTTAGTGCGAGGTGAATATTTCACGTTCCTAGCATGTTATGTAGAGAAAATAAAAAATTCAACTGACACTATCCGCCCCAGCTACCTTAAGGTGGACGGGTGGGTTTTTAGTGCAGGCTTAACACATTTAAATCATGTATTATCAATGCTAAACATCAAAATGGGACCACATGCCATTATAATATTACATAGAATGAGTAATGTCTGGGTACAAATGCAGGTTATTGAAATGACAGTTGAGTTCTGTCAAAATGAGTAGCGTAACATTGATGACATCACATTTCTGTTATGCTTGCAATCAGGAAATGATACTCAATTTCAGTTTATGGTAGAAATACTTATGATGCTGAAATAAGACATGAAAGGAACTTACCCATGAATAAAATATGGAGGCGAGGTATCACGATTGGTTGAGGGCTTGTTTCAAAACAGCTATCACTTTTGGCTGTCATTAACTTTATTGTAACTTCTTGCTGTTGCTGTTGTAATATCAGCAGCAGCACTGACATACGACACACATACTTATATGTACGTAATGTTTTTCATCAGAGTGTATCTTAAAATTGTATGAACATGCATTGTGTGGGCATTTTGAAACATTGCCAAAGCCTAACAGTTTTATTCATCTGGAAGGTATTTCAACTACAATCTGAGAACAAATTATTAGTTTTTCTTAAAACATCTAGTGAAACTACTCAATTCAAAATGAGCTACAATAGCCACCCAGCCATCTTGAATCACTTTGTTGATGCCTCCATCAGTATAGTATGGATTAACAACTGTCGTGTTTATATCCTTTAGCATGTCAGATATGGACCAAACGACAAAATCATTGTTAAATCAGCACCCTGTGTAATTATGTAGATGCTTATCACTGGTCTAAGTGTTGGGATGTGTGGCATAAATTCCTAGTTAACTTCAGTAGAGCATGAACCTGGTGACTGGAGGAAAGAGACTGATTTGTGTTTGCATTGCTGTGCAGATACCCTAATACAGCCTGTGAACTGCTGACATCAGACGTGCCCGGGATCACAGACAAGCTGATCACAGAGGATGCACTGCTCGACAAGATCTACGCATTCCTAGAAGCGGAGGGTCCCCTGAACTTCCTCATGGCAAGCTTCTTCAGCAAAGTCATGGGGCTGCTCATCACACGCAAGAGTGAAGTGGTGAGTGAACAATAAACTAGTGGTCAGGTTTTTATTAGGTTCACAAGTTTGTCATTCGGATACTGCAAGAACCACTTAATCAAGTCCATTTAATTATTTTTAGCCCTTTTTTTTGCATTTGTGTGGGAATTATTTAACATGTCTGAAAAACATTTAATTCATTCAGAAACGAACTAATCCAAAGTAACATTGTTAGCGTATGCCATGGCATGGGTGGCCTTAATAGTTTGATGTGTCTGATTGATGTTACCTGTTGCACCAAATGGTCTGCTGAAATGTGTGTGTCACAACTAGCAGATCCTCTGTTGCTTCTGGTGAACAGTCATCTGTTTACATCAACAACGTGGTGCTGGCAAAATGCCATGTTTTATGAAGTCCGCAGATAAATCAATGAATGCGAAGGTTGCCTCAGTGCTTGGGTGTAACTTACTTGATGTATTTTTTGTGTGAGTTGCTATAGGCTTATTTATGGAGTAGATGTGAACCGAGCTTGTTTAGTACGATCTTAGCATTGGTGTTTGCAGAATGTGTGGTTGGTGGAAGCTGTTGGTATATTGGTGCTGTAGAAAAAATGTTATCTTAATAGTTTTTCAATGTCCATTTTTCCTTTTTTCTTTGTTTCATTTTGACAGCTTTCAGCTAACTTCTCCAGACTGACTAACACTAGATGGAGGCACGGTAGTCATACGCAGGTGCTGCCCTTTAGCAGTAGTCAATCTGACAAAGTCAGCTGAAAGCTGTCAAAACTGAAAGCTGTTAAAATTGACTGAAAAACCAGTAAAAGATAAAAAAGTTTACAATCATCAGTGTGATGCATCTCTGGTGCTGTAGATGATTGAGTTCCTGCGAGGAAAGGATGACTTTGTGGGTCAGTTGCTCCATCACCTGGGGACATCAGCCATCATGGACCTACTGCTGCGACTCATCACATGCATAGAGTCGCCTGAGTGTCGCACCACTTGCATCACGGTCAGTACTCCAAGATGCCTTTATTTTGACCCATGCAAATTACATGTGTGAGAAACTTTTAAGTAATCTTGCAGTAATTGACGAATATTGAATCAAGTAACAAATGCAAAATGGTATCAGTTATACTATTTGTTATTACGCGCCCAGTTATAACACGTGTTTTGGATATAAGGCGATTGGTTGTGGACCCTTTTCTGCCGCTATGGGGAGGATGTGCTTGTTATTCAGGGCGTTTGGCCCACATTCATGATACCACACTAATCTATTTCATAACTAGGGGGTAAAAGAATGTTTGTAGTTCCTTTGTGATTGAACAGTGTAGCTACATGAAGGTGTTTCTTTTGCAGTGGTTAAATGAGCAGCAGCTTGTGCAGAAACTGGTGGCAATGATAGATGGCTTACAGTCAGAGGAGGTGGGTCTTCTAGGTAGCAATCTGTGCTATGTGTGTTGGTGCATGGTTATGTATATGTGTAATTATTATTACATATCCTTTCTTCCAGACTGGTACCGCATACATAACTTTCTTCGTTCGTATGGTATGTTTCACAGATGTTGGTAAAATCACCATATTTTCAAATGCAGCTCTGATTGTTTAGGGGCATTAGCTTTTATTTATGTAAATGACGCCAAAAGGTTTGACCCCATGGGCTGAAGGGACCAACCCTTGACATCTCAAAAATGTGTTGCCCCGAAATCACCAATCAAAGGGGCAAAAAAGTACATTTATTTATGGGAATGATCCCAAGGCTAAAAACAGTGCCAAATGTTCCATTTGTGTTCCCTGAGTATGGAATGACCAATGCAAGCAATTTTAGGTGGGGGATTCCCCCTGCCAGCAACCCCAAAGGGTGCAAAAAAGGGGGCATTTATCTACAGGAATTGGCAGGTGAATTGTTTATGATAAGATTATTGCATGGTTTGCTAGGATTTTTCATTTGTACATATATATATATATACATATTACATTATTATCCTGGTTATTATGATTATAAATAAGAAGTAAGGTCTTCATTGTCACGTATTGTCACTGTGGTTGTTGACTGTTCCAGAAACACTGCAATGCATCACAGTCCCTGTGTGACATTATCCGACTGAGTCGAGAACAGATGTCTCTCTTACAGGAGAAGGCAGATGCCGACCCACTGCTAGCAACAATTGAGTCGTACGTGTACTGCCTGTATTGGCCAGCATCAACTGTAAATCAAATTACAGAGTGCTGTACTCATTATAATGTAATGAGATTGCATAGTAATATGACTGGGTTTCTATACTGTTGACATTACATTATAATGAAACTTGTTATAGGGAATCAAGTTAAATGTCTGTGGCTGATTGTTTTTTCTACTGCAAGGTTCATGGCTTCGTTATGCCTGAATTCACATCCATCCCTGCTTTCCAAACAAGTAAACTTCTTTGGCTATATGAACCATCGTTCACAGTCAGCAAGAAGGGCTATAGTGGATGTAGTATCTGGGATGTACATATATAGTTTTTAAAACTTGATGTTATGTTTTTCATAGTGTCCTAAGTACCCATGTATTCATATATATTTACTGTTGGTGTGAGTAAGAAATAAGATGTTGATGTGCTTCTCCGGTGTCATACTTCTATTTCAGGAAAGAGACAGTCTCTGAACTGTTGTCACACATGTTTGATGGTGAACGTGTAGACTCGGTCATCATCAATGGCCTTTCTGTGATCCAAACTCTACTGGAATTCAAGAAAACTGGGTTTGTATGTTCATGATTACCTTGCTATACATGTGTGCAAAGTTATCCTCTCCAAGGCTTTATGTGTGTCAACAAATACCAAAAAATGGTTATGTTTACAAATTTTTAACAGTCAATTTACAAAATGTACAATGTCTTTCACATGTGTTGCTTTATTTCACTGAAATCGTCCTAAAACTGCCAATAAAACTATTAAATATATCTTCACCCTGCTAGCTGGTAACATCGTTCTGGTGTCATACTTTTAAATATACAAAAACAAACCAACTTTTCGTTCTCTCATACATAACATTAGTCCATGCAAATCGGCCATGTTCTGTACTGTATTGCCGGAAATTACCTCTGCTGTTCACTACCAGAATCAGAATTTTACTACCTCCATGCATAAATTAGTTATCAACAGCAAAGGAGCTGTGAAATTGCCCACTCGGGAACCGTCGCAGCTAGTTGCTAGGTAGCATGACCAGCAAACCATATATAGACATTGTGGTCACGTAGTTGATTAATGTTTTATTTATGCAACACCACCAAGCAATCGCAGAGCTGCATTTGAAAATATAATGATTTGACCTACATGTGAAACTTGTCAGACAAATGAAGGTTGTGTATGCGCTATCAGTTTTGAAGAAAGACGCGTAACAATAAACACAAATGGGTAGGAAGAACATCTGGCAAAGCCATGGTGGAATGGAACAACTAGCTCTGTGCCGCTGCATCACACAACAATGTTGTAGTGACAGAGGCCAGCAAGTCATATCGTAATGAAGCAGTGACATGATTCCTAGTTGTGACAGCCTGGCACTGCCAATGCGGCGTATTTTACCTTTATATGCATCAACAAGTTCGAATAAATGTCCATGATTTGGTTGACCATGCTGCAGTAGTAAATACAGACTTCCAAGGCTACAAGAAAGAGGAATGTCCTAAACAGGATGCAGCTTGCAGGGGCAAGGCTCTAAGAGCCCAGTAAACTGACACATGTTGTGACAATTTGACATGCATTGTCACAGTGATGTGTTGTTGTTGCAGCCCGGAAGGCATCACTGAGCAGTTGACCATGTTGGACGCTGATAGACTTACTCAGGGCATCAGTAGCACCCTAGACGCCCTAATACCCAGACTCAAGGATATCCACCGTATTCTTGTTGACGCTCCAAAGGTAAGTCATCTTTCCCAGCTGTTAAAAAAAAAATTTCACCAAATTTTAGTAGGGCCAAGGGTTAGATAAATCACAAATGTCCTGTTTTAAATGTTGTGGCCGGTCATTGCGTTAGAATTGTGGAAATGTAAAGTAGCATTGTGAAGACTGAAATGTTCAAAGTGGCTCATTTTCTGTACCAGATATTGCCGGTTCAAGTAACTTGATCACAATTGTGTTCCTCTGCAGCAATACTACTCGCCAATGAGGACAACATTTGGTCTTCTTGATCCCCCGCTGGGAAATGCCAGGTTACAGGTTGCACATCTTGTTGCATCTCTGCTGGCTCGAAATTCGCAGTCAGTCAATGCTGAACTTGCCAACCTGGGAACCGTGCAGACTCTTTGGGTAAGTCTTGGCAGGTTATAAGCAGTTTTGTGTTGGTACTTGTGTGTTTTTTTTATGGTTTGCGATCCACTTGGAGACCTGTGGAGTGACTAAGGCCACGTTTGTTATTTTTTTATAATTATCCTTACTCAAGTTATATTTATTTAAGCATATCTGCAAGGAAAACTGACTTACCTTTGTATTTGCATACTTTTAGTTTTTGATTGACAGGTTGAAGAATTATTTTACGGGTTAACATGTTATGTTTGCTTTTTAAATCTTCAGGCCATTCTATTTGTTGTGACGTCTCGACAACAAATAGAATGGCAATTTGTGTTCGTGGAGATAACTGGAGTGCACAAAGCATTGATGACCTCATTGCAGGAGCTGTTTGTGAAGTACTCATGGAACAGCTTCCTGCACTCTCAGGTTGAACAGTGTGTATTCATGATACTCAACAACCCACCGACCGAGGGCGAAGACAAGGCAGAGCATCCCCTGCTTCAATTGGTACAGCATTAATGTTCTCCTTTACATTAGAGCTCTCCCATTGGATCTATATCACAATGCATGTATTTGTAAACACAGTGCAAGGCTACTTGTTGAGGTTTGTCCAGTATGAACAGTTGGTAAAACTGGGCAATAGTGCTTTGTCTGTAGCTCCCTATTGCAGAGGTGCCAGCTATTACAATTTGAGCGTAATAATTATGATATTTAACCATGCATTACACCTAACCCTCCCTTGATTACGCTCGTAGCTGGTCTGTAATTCTTTAATTAAATAATTAAAATGCAATGACCCCCTCTTGCCAATCGTAACCTGCCGTCGGTCGGTATTGTTTTAACCCGGCAGACCTTTTGCATCATCCGATTAGCACAGGCGCCGTTGCTTGTTGCCAGGGTGGCAGACTAAATATAGCACAAGTTTTACGTGTGTTTTCAACCTATGAACTAAACCAAGCGTATGTAGTAGGTGGTGTAAGTATTAAATGCACCGCGAGTAGCAGAAGAGCTCACGCTGTGACGTAGCCATGTCTGTAGACGTAACCGATTGGCCTATGCTTACACCCCTTAACAATTTAATGAGATAGGTCTCTCTTTTCGACTTGGCACTTGCGAAATGTTCTCATCGTCTCTGGATTATCAGGATCGGATGGCGTTTTTAATGTAGTTAGTTTTACTGTTATCATCATAGCAGAAGTATGGCGGAATGCTCGAACAGGCCACCGCGAAAGAAATTAAAGGGAATCCCAGTAAAACAGAAATACAAAGTGGAATATTCACATAAATGGCAAATTCTTCAAAAGTCTTAAGACAAGTGGCAATCACATTTATTGTCAAACATGTCGAGCCGATATTAACATTGGACACAGTGGGTTGTATGACTGTCAAAAACTCGTTGAATCAGCGCAGCACATACAGGCTGCTGGCAAAGCATGTTCTAATATCGATACTTTCTTTCTCTTGTGGTGAAGTGCTTTGACAGTAAACGTGTATTGGGAGTAACAAATTGCATTTTAAACAATCTTCTCAGGGATTGGGAGTGTATGTTGATTCCCACCACCCACCCCACCCCACCCCCTCGATTCCCGCTGGGGCATCGCAAGGATATTACATCATCAGAAGTTGGCACCTGTGCTATTGCTTTAAAATCATCTGAAACAATAGGTACCAAAAAACTTTAGACGTTTTTAAAAATTGCATATCCAATCCTCGGCAGTCCTTATCTTTGATAATGACTTTTGTGTATGCATCCCTGTTCATGTTCAGTTCCTGTAAATGTTGTTTCCCCATTTTGTGTGAACTGTCAATAAGGGTTTTTCACAATCAGTCTGTCAATAGAAATATATTAATCAAACCAATTGTTTATTTCTACTTGCTGCTATTGATGTCAAACCGCTTTGCCTAGGACTGGTTACAATGAATGTCTGTTCTTTCTGTTGTAGTTAATTAATGATTTAAAAATCATGGACAGGATTCTTGAAGCTTTTGAAGACAACGAACAGCAACAGTAAGTTGTCCACAGAGAGAGCAAACATGACAATGCAGGCAAAGGCATAATATACGCTGATCCGGTGGTCCATGACCTACTTTTCCGCCGGGTCAGTAACTTGTTTGAGTTAGAGGTCCGTGTGACTGCCTACTTTTCCGGAGAAAATACATTTTACAGCAGTATTCATCAGCAAACTGTTTGCAAAAATGCATTTTTACACCACGTCATATTGCCAAAAAAAATTGTTAAGGGCCACCTAGTAACACCAAACTTCTAATACAACTACTACACCTGTCACATGATCACAAATAGCACACATGGCAATTAAAATTTACCAAAAAACAAAAAATTTCAGCGCCATGCATTGTGCCGTTGGTAAGATGAAGATCAGCAACTTTGCTGCCGGACCAGTAACTTGGAAGTTATTGGTCTAGCTGACCAGACCCTTTTGGGGGCCAAGGGAGAACACTGTATAACGTGTCATCCTTGTTAACTTCTCTCAACTTCCCTCAACTGGAGCTGCAGCACCATTCTTGTGTTCTGTACAGGGATTGTGCTAAAACATGGGGTAAATATCCCACTTAGTGGAGAATCAATTGTCCTAGCCATCTCCATCACTGTATATATATATAATAATAATTCCGTTTCTTAATATAGCGCTTTTTAGCTAACTAAATACCAATCAAAGCGCTTCACAATAATATGATGTGTTGACTAAATCTAAAATATAAATTCACTAAATACATAAGGTAAGATAACAATAAATAAGCTAAGATAAAAAAGTAAATAAGCTAAGATAAATAAGAACACATTACTATGAATCTAAAATATAGACTAATTAAATACATAAGATAAGATCAAATTAATAGTCTAAGGTAGATAAATAAGTAATCTAAGAGAAATAAGTAAGTAAAAATAAATAAATAATCTAAGATAAATCATTATAAAACAATAAATTAGTGTATAAAAATACGATTTCAAACCGAACAATTTCAAACCAAGCAGCGTCATAGAATACAAATCGGTGTCATCAAGGCAGGTAGTGTGAACGAAATAAGTGAGTTTTTAGTTGTTTTCGGAAAGCTGCCTCAGTTGTTCTCACACTCTTAGGCAAGCTGTTCCACATGGTTGGACCTGCCACTGCAAAGCTGCACCTTCCGTGAACATTATATATATATATACACACACATATGTGTGTGTGTATGCTGCATGCTTAAGGTCATGTAGTATTCATAAAGACACACCAGTTCAAGAGTGTTTTCCACAACTGTGTAATGTGATATTTCACTTGCTGTTTCCCTGCTGACTTGATGTATATTGATGCAGGTCACGGCCCGGCAGTCACAGAAGAGGCTACATGGGTCACCTAATTAAAATTTCTAGTGATGTGACGGAATCGATGGAAAAAGGAAACAATGCAGAAAAATTAAAGGAATTATATCAGGGTGAGTTAAAGGTGCTTAATCAATTCAGTTTTTTGCTAGTCTCATTTCAAATTAATATTGTGAAAAACCAAACCTACCTAGTATCCACTGTAACATGCTAACTCGTTTGTGCAACTTTTATATATAATTTTTTGGAAATCATCAGACAAACTATTAAATCAGTTAATGCTTATTCAAGCATTAACTGAAGTTAAAATCGAAATGCTGAAAAATCACGATTTTCTTCCTTTGTGAACTTTGTCATGTGATCGGCGAGAGGATGGAGGTCAAGCCCATAATCAGCATTGACTCACACAGCGTTTGTTTCAGTGATTTTTAAAAAATGGGCAGTTTTATTAAATTGACTGTGGATGTTACATAAACTATTCACACTACATATTTGGGAACCAATGAACATGATTTGCGATTGGCTAAATCAGTTGAGGAAGCAGTTTTAACCTAATTTCTTTCATGCTCCTTCTAACTGCTATGTTGTTGTGTATATTAAGTGGGTGTCGTTATTCATGGTTTGGCAACTGAGCACCATGTTTGGCAAGCAATAGTTTTTAATCTGGTCTAATGGGCAGTTTATCAAATGTATATTATGCAAATAGCACTATGGTTAGAACATTTAGAAGCTTGGGCAATTTTTTTCACTCCACTTGCCCCAGTTCACTCAACTGTATAAATGAGTACCTGGCTATCCAGCGGTGGTTATGTGAACAAGTAATCTTTGTGCAGAAATTGCAACTTGGCTGAAAGCTTCCCAGAGACGTCAACTTGTTATTGGAATGAACCGAGTCTGCCTGGGGGTGGAGTGTAAAATGTGTTTAGTGGTCGTAAAGACTGGATACTGTGCTATGTTAAAACATGCCTTTGTTGCTGAGAGGACCATGCTGTGTTGAGGTTGATTGTAGACTTGTCCCTTTATAGAAGTTCCGCAAGAGAAACAGGCAGCATGGGAGGAGTTTGTGTCAGGCAGACTCGCCAACCTTCTCAAGCAGAACACAGTTGAACTGGTACGTCTTGCTGATGGCCTGTGTGGCATACACTGCAGCGCTTCCCTTCATACATTACAGTGTAGGATTCAAAAGTACAAATAAAGGGTCAAATGTAGATGAAACTAGCTATGTGATGGTTAGTGAATGATCTTCCAGTTTCAGTGACTAAGCCAAGGAAGCCTGATGCTGGAATGCTGCTCAAAAACATCAGCTATGCACAAAGCTATACATAAATCAGGGCAGTAAACCCACCAAAAATTTTACACCAACTTACAGACCAATGTGTGATACTGTTGCAGGCACCCTGGTAATTTCAACTAATTTGGATACTGGAGAATTAAACACCAATTTGTAACAAATTATGAATATGTTGGATGCGTGGCACCCCTCTGGATGATAGCTGAGTTGGCCACTTGTGATTGGTTTTCAGGTTCGCAGTACTGGCCTACACTCAAGTAGTGAGGACGACGATCCAGATTTCCGTGACATTGCATTCCCTAGTGACACAGCCATGCAAAATGTAGGTACAATGCACCCACAAAAGTGCTTTGGCATATTTCTTGCAATGTTTATATTTGGAATATATGCACACAGTTTTTGCCTTGGCATGATAAAAACACTTACTGGCTTGCCCATGCACCAATGTGTGCATAATTATTTTTTATTTCTATGTGATTTTCATTTCTGAACTACATTTACAGTTACGTAGTTGTACTGGTTTAGAGGTGTTGTTTAAAAAATAATGTTTAACTGATACCAGTTAGGCACTTTTCTGGGTAGTCTTATTGATGTGAATCTTGCTGGCACCGATCTGTGATGTGTCCAACACTTCTGGCTGTTTCAGGCTCGCAGGAAAGCTAGACTGGTAAATGTTTGCCAAGTTTCAGTCTTCGGAGAATGCCTGTTTGCTTGCTTTGTCCGTGTGACCCTTTCATCTCCCCTTACATTTATTGGTTCATCTCATTACAAAATGTAACACGTCTTGTGCGTGGTGTTTGGTTGAAATCTTGTCTGCATGTAACATGCCCTTAGTTTAGTTGTCCTAGAGTTCCTGTCATATGTCAGTTGGAGTTGGGCTGTGGTGTTTTGGCAGGATGTCTGACAGACACACACACACACACACACACACACACACACACACACACACACACACACACACACACACACACACACACACACACACACACACACACACACACACACACACACACACACACACACACACACACACACACACACACACACACACACACACACACACACACACACACACACACACACACACACACACACACACACACACACACACACACACACACACACACACACACACACTACTTGCATCAGATTGTGGGCAGAGCTTGCATCAGGTTGGGGGCTTGCATCAGGTTGTGGGTGCAGCTTGTACTAATACGGCTGTCTGGGGGCAGGCAGTTAGGAACTTCTGCTGATCACATGACCTGATGAAAGTTTGCCATGTAGTGGTCAGAATTACCATGGCAATCTTGACGTGTAGGTGTTGGTAATCGTTGTTAAATCTTTGAGAGAAGCCATTTAATTGTCAGTTTACCAAGTGGTTGATTGTGAAGGTAGACTTTAATGTTTCTTTATTTGAGGTCAAGCTCTATGTGAAATCCCACCCAATCATATGTAGGACTGTATGAACTCAGTTGGTCTGTTTGTAGAGTTCTTTGTATTATTATTCGCACAATAAATATTACAATGTAATATTTATTCCAGAATAGTGGCAGACTATCATTTGATACAGATTTGAAATTGTTGGTTTTCTTAGCTCCTAACAATTCTTGTTTTGTTACTGCCAGATTTGAGTGTTGTGCACAGTTGTTGTGCACTGAAGTGTTTTTGTGCCTCTTATATTCATTCAACTTGTTGCTTCAGCTGCCTCACTTCAGTTCTCACACATCCCGCTATAGTCATCACTCAGCTTCCTTTTGTGTCCCACTGGTCAGTGGTGAAACACCTGTACCATTTTAGACGTGTGTCAGGTATATGGTGCCCTCCTTTGAACTCAGTGTCAGATCCTTGTGCTCAGTGGCAAGTATATGGTGCTTTCCCTTGTACTCAGTGTCAGGTATATGGTGCCCTACCTTGTGCTCAGTGCCAGGTATATAGTGCCATCCATTTGCTCAGTGCCAGGTAGATGGTGCCCCCCCATTTCTCCGTGTCAGGTATGTGGTGCCCTCCCCTGTGCTCAGTGTCAGGCATATGGTGCCCTCCATTTGCTCAGTGTCAGGTATATGGTATGCCCTATTCCCCAGTGTCAGGTATATGGTGCCCTCCCTTTTGCTCAATGTCAGATATATGGTGTCCATTCAGTTGGTCATGGTTGCCGACTGATATGCTGCCCAGTATTTGTGTGTCTACATGCGTGCATGCTTGCCAGCATGTGGTGCAGGGAGGCCTGTGTTAGCCTTGTGTGTCAGACTAGTGCAAGTCAATGATTTTGACATGATTATTAAAAAATGCATGTGTCAGAGTGTAACGTTTTGTTGCTCTTGCCAGGCTCTTCAGTTTCATCTCTGTAACTGTTCAATAGACAATCCTCAGAAATGTGTCAGTTAACTACTGCAGATGCATGTTCCATTAATAACTGTTGCGTTAAAAACTGTCTAAAACATGTTTGTAAATAATTATGTTCATGCAATAACCATTGATAAAATATTATTACATTGACTTAATATCGCTGACAGTAAAGCACTCAAAACTTTTATTATCTCTTTTATCATCTTCACGTACAAGATATTCTTGGTGGAGAATGGCGTAATTTCAGTGATCTTCTTTTGGCACTGATAAATCAAAGAGCATCCTGTTTTCATATAATGTCTACCAATATTTGTGTATGTGAAGATGATGGAATAGCTATTGCTGTAGACATTCTAAATACAATTCATGCATGCATTTAGCACAACACCCAGCTCAACTGTGATTGTTGCCATGGTTTCATGCAGTCTCTGTTCGGTCACATTCAGTCCTTTCTAAACAAATAATATGTGCTCACATAACATTTGTTTACACAATCGTGTTGTTAATGATAAAAACCAGGAAATGTACAGAACATTTTTTAACAATTTATACTTGATAAGCTGTGTTTAGTTAAGAGTCATAGAGTCTTATGTTTATCAAGTGTGTCTGGTATATATGGGTTATTATTTGGTATAATACATAAAATTTGCATCGATGAAACTAGGATATAAACTATGTAGAAACTATATTTGCAAAAATGTTTCTGTTACAAAACAATTTCCAGTTGTGTCATATGGCTGAGTTTTTGTGTTTGAGTACACTTGATTGTTGGTAATGATGGTAGAATTGGGCTGATTAACGGCAGTGACTGAGAAGTCCTGGTGACCACTGTTGTGCTAAGCGTAGTATGGTTGCATGTGTAGCTGCTGGAATCATACTTTTGTTGTTGCTGTAGTGTATAGTGTCACATGTACACGCAACTGTCACACAGTCGGGGAACAACTACCACATTCTGTGGGCTTGGCGGTACAGTTCCTTCAGAAGACATCTTGTTCTGTGCTTTAGTGGAATCATACACCTATTAGACATTCTCATATCGATGTATATGTAAAAAAAAATTATTAAATACAAAATTATTATCTTTTAGCTATGTCAATTCAGAACAGTTTATGGGGCATTCCATCTCAGATCAACTAAGGCATGTTGCACTCATTTTTGAATTCAACCAATTTTGAATTCAATTGGCAAAGTGGCAGAATCCGCCAAATTTTAAATGGTCATAACTCAGAAACTATTCGAACTACAGCCCTTTGGTTTGACATGTCAGGTTATATTGACCTGTGGATTAATTAATAAAAACATTTTTTATTTGAGACAAAATGCTCCTTATATGTTTTGGTGGCAAGTAATGTTTTGAGAGATCCCTGGAGCTGAGTGTGCTATAAGTGCATGAGACGGTCCCTAGACTGGTGGCAGTGGCGCGTGGCACGTGGTCCGAGCATGTGTAGGTTGACTGTGGGTTTTGTACCTGGTTCCTTCCTGCCAGGCCTTCTCTGATTATCAGCTGCATCAAATGACCAGTAATTTTATTGACCAGTTCGGCTTCAACGACGACGAGTTTACAGAGCAAGATGAAAACATCAAGTGAGTGCAATGTGTTTATTTTTTAAGCAGAGTCAGCTTGGTCCATGTCACTTCACTCAGTTCCTTAAATTCTACAAAGTTCATTGGGTTCCTTAATTTCAGTCTTGATCTATGTCACCTTTAGTTATTAAATTGTTTTCTGCGAAAACACACAATTACTATACTATTAGTTTCACTATGGTTTGTGTCCATGGAACAGTGGCAGTTTTTTTACGTGGGACGATTTTTTCTTTTTCGCACAAGTTTATAGGGTAGACCAGGGCTAGTTGTAGCAAAAACAACATATTTCAGGATTGTTACCCGATCAAAACATTTTTAATGCCAATGAAACTGCAAATATCTCCCACAGATAGCAAGTGCATAAATAAATGCTTAATGCAATACACATTTGTGCAATGACATGTCTCCTAAAGTGTTACAATTTACCCCGCATCGGGGCAAGTTGTAACATGTTTTACCATTGCGACAAAATATTACATATACAGTACCAGTATATGAAATTAATGCTTGCACATTTCTCGGCGGGATGAGTTTACGAAGCTGGAACCAGGTGGTGATCACAGCCGGGTGAAAGTAGGCTTAGCAATAGTAGCTGTGTTTTTATAGCGCTGTTTAGCATTATTTCAATGTACACATACAATGCTGGACTCTCGATAACCCAATGGTTTCCTTGTCCACTTGCCATCTGGCCTTTGCCTTGGACGGCAATCTTGTTAAATCTTGTTACTCAGATCTTGGCAGTGTAATATTTCTTTTGAAACTAATGTGATTTTATATTTGCTGTCCTATATATTTAATTGTTTAATACAAAATTAACTGTATTTTAAGTTTTACTTATTGTGACATGTTTATAATAATGCATTTAAATTCTAAAACTTCGATTACCTGACAACACGTTGCCTGTCTTAGCTAATCAAAATAATACAAATATGTTTCATACTTCATGACACAAATATCACTGAATCGCCCTTTGCTGTTTATGCCACACTCTGATGTTTTTTTATATCATATAGCACGTAATATTATAATGTCAGTTATTTATTTTTATTTTAAAATATATGTTTGTGGAAAGTGTTAGAAATAAGCTGTACAACAGCTGTTATCCCAATGAGAGGGTGTAAACGTGTGTGTGTGTGCGTGTGCGCGTGCGCGTGCGCGCGCGCGCGTCAAAGTACCATAATTGAAATGCAACTTTTATTATTGTTCATGGTATTTGCTACAAGTTGTCATATCAGTTTGTGTTCGACCTTGTTTTTTACCGCACTGACCAGAGAGAGACAAATCTCAATTATGTGACCTCATTGACTTGTGGGTGGACTTTACCACAATCACAGACATACAAACCTAAATTTTGTGACTTCGTTGACTTGTGGGTTGACGTTTCTTTTACCACAATTACCAGACATACAAACCTCAATTCTGTGACCTCGTTGACTTATGGTTAGACTTTGTTTCTTTTACCACAATCACCATACAAACTTCAATTATGTGACCACATTGACTTGTGGGTAAACTTTGGGTATTGCCAGACATTATAACCTGACTTATTGTAGCTTATCTACATGTTGACCAACTTTTATGGTTTTACGACAGTGACCTGATATGCAACCTCATAAAAGTAATGTCACTACAGTAGCCTCGGGTCTACTCACACCCTGTCACTTTAATGCCATTACACAGAATGGCTGCCACAAAGGAATTATACTGTCAAATTGGCAGTGACCAGGGTGAATGTCAGTTTCACATAATTGAAGATGCCTTCACCATTGTTTTGTAGCTACTCGGAGCGGATAAACAGCATCAACTTTGATATCAATACTTCAGGGGACAGTGTAAGTATGACTTGTGACATCTGCATGTGATTCCCTATGGTAGTAGTACAGAAGACCAAGTTTTTTGTTGTCATGACCAACGTTGACACTCCATAGCACTCTGATTTACACTTGAAAGCCACCACATCCAGCATGTTTCCATATTAAGTGTCCCTCATCAATCCAATTATTTTGTTCATCTCAGACTCATTTTATGACAAATTTAACCTACCTAGTAGCCACTGTGACATGATAGCTCGTTTGTACAAATTATTTTGTTTTAGTTAAATCATCGGACAAACTATAAAATAATTTTTTACTTGATGTGGTCGAAATTCAGGTAACAAAATTTAAAAGTTAATTAGCTCTGTATACTCAAGCATAAGGCTATTCACATTTTTGCTAGTTACCTAATCAATTCGATGATTTTGACAAAAGTATGCACTCTTATTAAACCGACTGCGCATATTATTTAAACTATTCACGCACTACAAATTTGAACATCAATCAACTTGATTCGCGATGAGCTGAATGAGTTGAGGAGGGAGTATTAGCCATGCATGTTATTACATTCCCATGTGTCGGCACCATCTAATCACAAACTGTTTCTCACTGTCAATGTTTTGGAATGCCTTTATTGACATGACAACGTAGTCAAGCAGTGAGCATATCAGTGGCTGTCAGTGCCAGTTGGTAATCAAGTCAGTAGTACGAAAAGAATTACAAATGCAATTATGAAGCTCTGTTCATCTAGCCATCTAAGTACAAGCTCTGTTCATCTAGCCATCTAAGTACAAGCTCTGTTCATCTAGCCATCTAAGTACAATCTCTGTTCATCTAGCCATCTAAGTACAAGCTCTGTTCATCTAGCCATCTAAGTACAAGCTCTGTTCATCTAGCCATCTAAGTACAAGCTCTGTTCATCTAGCCATCTAAGTACAAGCTCTGTTCATCTAGCCATCTAAGTACAAGCTCTGTTCATCTAGCCATCTAAGTACAAGCTCTGTTCATCTAGCCATCTAAGTACAAGCTCTGTTCATCTAGCCATCTAAATACAAAAGCATATGAACTCACTGAGGTGATAGTACTGTAGTGCCACTAGGCAAAATGACGACCTATTAATTTAATCAACATTTAAAAACTGTTCAGAAAACGCCTAGGTGACTTAGGTGATAACCGAACTAATGTGTTTAATGGTTCTTAGCATGAGATTTTTGGGAGAAACTCACGGAAAAGGCAGTATTATAAAAATCTAGTGGTCAGCTTCAATTAAATAATTGTTTATTGACATTAGTCCAATAGTGTTATAGCACTTGTAAGTTCCAAATGGTGGTGTTACACAAAGATGTTAAAGATGGCAGCACCTGAAAGAATTTTGGCAAGATGAAAATATTATTGAAATAGTCACTTTGTGTCTCAATAGAGTCTTTAACATGTTTCATCTTGGTACATTACACAAGCAGTAGTTCGCTGTGTCATTTCCCTTTCACTTGATATTAGCATATAAGATGATTTTCAGTTGGACAAAAAATCATGTAAATAGAACATTGGTAACAACATTATACCTGTTGAATTATTCTGCTTAAAATTAGCATGAATTCATTAATTATTAACCTGGCAATATGGTGTCAACCATTTCACAAGAAAGAGGCCAGACCAAAAGAGAGACATTTTAATATTTAACTGTAAAATAATTCATGTGTTCAATGACACATTTGGGTGGTGTGGGTGTTTAATGGTTTGTTATGATGATGGGGCTCAGAAATCTTCCGTGTACCCAACCAAATTCTATGAATAGTAGCAAACATGGACATGCTTTCTGCATGCAAGATTACCATCTGTTGTATTATTTATCTTTTTTTCTGACTTCTAATTTGTATCTACCCATTGAGATTGAAAATGTTGACGCATTAAAACACATGCTTTATTTACGGAAAACTTGAGATACAAATTTGTCTTTTGAGAATACAACCCTGTAGTGTTGGACAAATGCTAATAACATGTGTTTGCAGTCTCATGCGGCCACACTGTTCGAGCAGGCATGTTCCGAGCGGATGCAGCAGTTCGACGATGCAGACAGTGACGAGGACCTCTGGGAGGAGAAAGAATTAACATTCTCATCCAACTCACGACAAAAGTATGTCGGTCCTTCTTGAAGTTGGGGGTAGAAGACACAGGCAATAACAGTTTACTCTCAATGTCCAAAGTTCAGATAATTATTCTGTTCAAAACTACACCGGATGTCCCTGATAAGCAGAGATGAGAGTTTTTTACGTATCAGCAGAATCCAGTGTTTTTGGCCCTGGGTTTTGTGTTCTCAGTGTTGTTACAGTTCCACTGATGTTCTACTAGCATACTATTGAACATTATAAGTAAAATACCTTAAATTTGAGATTGAGAAGAAAAGTTGTTCATAACTTATGAGTTACTGCTGATGCTGAGTATGCCTTTTGGTCAACTGACTCTCAAAAATGTTGCAGTGCTGTAGGCAGGAAACCTGCACACGTTGCTGGTAGTGACGGTAGCCACGGAGACAGCGACAGTAGCGACAGTGAGGAGGAGCTCGACTCGCCTCTACACATTCATCAAACTATGCCTGCGTCGACAAGCACTGCCATGGAGGTGGACAACAGTGACAGTGAGTGCCACCTCTCTCCCTTCTTCCTCACCCTTCATGTCCCTCTATGTCTTCTACACGTCTATGAATCATTAACCTTTATTTCCTTCATTTCTCATATCTTTGGGGGCATGAAATGTTTACTTTCTCAAAAATCCAATTGCAGGTGTAGATTTTAAGGAAAAACTAATCAAGATTAATTACCAAGGTAGTAAATTCAGCAATCCGTCCAAATATCTTGTAAATCATAAAAACACTAAATAAATCATTAGACATTATAAATTTACAAATTATGGGCAGTACACTCCACTCGTTCATTTAGTACAGGTTCGAACTGCCTGCAGAGTTTTCTTCACCCATGTTCCCCCCACTAAATGCCATTTGCAGCTGTTTCACCACCTTGCCTTGCTTTGTGTGAAATTTCATTAGTTTATGAACTTCTAAACTAACATTATTATTGACAGTCTCCATCATGACTAAGCATTTGCCAGCATGTGTAGGTGCAATTAAAAAGATGTTGTTTTATTGACATATTTACATGACAGAAGATATGGTGATTGTCATCATTATTTTAAATATATTTAAGGACCAGCGATCTCCTCGATTCTACTTTCGTTATTTTTCAATCTAACTTACTGAAATTTTAGGATAATATTAGTTATACATAAAAACAATTTTACAGATTTATTAAAAAAATTTGATGTCCACCAGGTGGCGGTGGGGTCGCCCCCTACTAGAATTTTGGTTGATTCACCGTGAAGGACATATCTGGAAAACGGATAGACCAAATTCATTAAAACTTGGCACACTAATAGAATACATAAAAGGGCAGATTATGACAGTCTAGTTTTTTTTTTACTTTCCAAACAAATTTTTTTATGAATTTTTCAATCTTTGCTATTTTTCGAAAGTCAACATTTCATCAAAGTCATGATATTACATGTAATCCAAATGCTGTATCTAAAATATAAGACTGTCATAGTCTAGCCCATTATCTTGATGGGAAATGCTGAAAATGTCAAAGGATTATGTTGATAAATAGCCGAGTTAGACAAAATAAGAGATTGCTCATCGGCAAAAAACATTTTATTGAGAAAAATGGCATTGAAGTTTGTCAACCTTCCAATACAAAATTTCTTAGGCAAAAATAGAACTGCAGTGATAACAGTTCACATATAGCTTCTACAGTTGATTGTCTTTCCAATGATATATACTGTTCATCATTTGGTTGTGTGAAAATATGTATAAAAATTATACAAGACACCAAAAATATGTGACCATTATCATTACACAATGGTACTGCACGACTAAAACTACAAACTGTCTTTTTCCAGTTGATTGTCTTTCTAAAAGTTCAAAGTTCAATTGAAGCCACACAACAATAAGTGTTTCAACACCATCACAGCTAGAATTCACCAGCGGCATAGTCACTGGCTGAAGCTTCGGCACTGGCTGCACGAGTAGTCCTGCGAGCCTGTCGCATAGTTTTTGTCGAAGCTTCAGCCTGCCGCTCAGCTTCGTGGAGCCGCTTTCTATCGGCCTTCTTGGCCGATGCGATGAGTCGCTCTCCTGAAGCAATGCCCATGGTATCACATAGACGCTGCATGGTCACCTCCACTCCACTGTTGAACTCTGCCACTGCAGCAGTGACAGCCTTCACGTGCCTCGAGTAGGACTTGTGCTGCAGGGGCTCCAGCTTCACAAGTCCTGCATGGCCCACACCCATGTCTGCTGCCACAGCCTGGCGGACGACGACAAAAGGGACGTTACCGGCTTTCTCTTTGTCGATCTGGTCGGACGACAGCGTCGAGTTCAGCACTGCCCCACACGTAGTGCAGTACGTCTCGAACAGATACACAAGGCCGAGGCGACGGTCGATAGCACGGATCTTCAATGTCGGCTCACTGCACTCTCGACACGCCAGGCCCTTCACCAGCGCTGACAGCATGCTGCACCAAACAAATGATGTTTCAATAGGGTGTCGACGTCGCTCAGCAGCACTGATGCGTTCACGCAGTGGCAGTCCCTGCCGGTATCCAAACTTTCGCTTGGTAGCTCCAGCTCAGAATCAACCTGCATGGAAAATTATTTGTTATTAGATTGTACATCTGACAATTAGCATAATATCAAACCTAACCAGGGCAGATGAGCTGGACAGTAATAATTTACATCAATAAAACAGGCACAGGTTTTATGTTAGGCCAATAGGCATTATCATTTCTGTAATAATTGTTATGCCTAATATGACAATAGTATAACAGACAACATAGATAATCAGGTATATACCACAGTATAATAATATAGACATGAATGTTTGCAAAATTGAAAATGTAAACATACAGATATTAGTGTCAGTGACAGTGTGACGTAATAAATTAGTTTTATGGCTTCCTTGAATGTCGGTGCCTGGATAATATTCAGCCTTCAGGTATTCCAAGTTGGCAAGACATTAGTTGCCAGAAAATATTATGCATAACATCCTGATGCAAACAATGACAGCTTATACGTACGTCAAGTTCTGTCGACGAGGGCATCTGCTCAGGTTCAGCCTCAAGCTTCACGATACTCGGCCAGCACTGTGTCCAGCCACGGGTGCATCGGCACTCGTGTCACCTTCACTGTCGCCTTTTTCTCGTTTGCGGATCACTGAGCGTGCTAAACTCAACTGTCGGCATCTAGACATCGACTTCGTACCAAACTGCCGCTTGGCTTTCCCGTATCTTCCGGACATCTTCCGTAAAATACAATAATGCGACGCGAAATGAAAAAACCAGCAATGGCGAACGGAGAAGGGAATTTCCTTTGTGACGGCTTTCCCGGCCGACAGCCAATCAGCGCGCCCCACTGGGGGGGGTGTGTCCTTTGTTGACCAATCGTAGCGATGCCATCGCTCCACAGGAGGTCCTCTTCTAGGTCAAAATGCTCCAAATCTACCAGGGATTTTACAGAACCACTGCTACCATGATGCACTGCGAAAGTGAAGCTACACGTGGATACCAAATATGTTGGGGTGTTGACAAAGATGGCGGAGCATGCGGCCGTCAAAAGTGTCGTATTTTTCGATCGCGGTTGCGCAAGATTATTACACTAAGACAATGGGCCTGTTATAAATGTTCGTTTTTATTGCATTTGGAGAATTTATTCATATGTATAAAACACACAGATCGACAGTTAGATAATAATAATATATTAATATGACAAAAAAAGAAAATGACAAAAAAAGAAATAAAAATCGGGAAAAAAAAGATTTTTAGGAGAGCGTGTCCCCTTAAGGTTGATCCTTTCAACATTTTGTACCCTCAGACTGGGCCAACTTCAACGATGTGCCTATGCACATAGATTCCGCACCCATTGCCATGGATATGATTTCTTCGCCAACAATCACCTCTGGCAGGGGAACAAGTGACCGGGGAGACAGGGCTGAGAACTGGGCTCAGTTTGACAATATCAACTGTGACAAGACAACCACTGAAGAGTGGAGCAACAGCACTTCAGATGTTGACAACCGGTTAAACAGGTACACTTCATATTCTGTCCATCCGGCTCTTGGCCAGCGCCCTGCATCTGGTGCTGATGTCCAGCGGCTCGTGTCTTTTGGCTTCAAATTCTGCTTAGGGAGCTTCTTCTAATTGTGGAGATGGTTTTAATTACAGAATCCGTTGCAGTTTGTTACTGTTTGTTTACTACATGACGTTTTGCCTGTGTGGTAGCACATCTTCAACTCAATGTCTAATCAGTTAGTCAGATATTTTCACAGTGCACTAAGAATGCGAAGGAAACAACAGCTGTAATAGTTTGTAATAATAGTCAATTATATTAGGAATTTATTATTAACTGAGAGGTAATTTGCTTAGACTCGAAAATGATGTAACACTACTTTCATTTGAACTTTGTAAGGTTGTAGTTGTTTAAAGCTGAATGCTGTGGTGTTGGAAGGATTGCTGGCTTCTATAGGGGCATGTTGCATTCTCTTCAGCACAACTCCCGAGGCCAGAACAAATTCACCTGTTGCCATGGATACAAATGAGTCGGCCACACCACGACCCGAAGGCCAGTGTGCTTACTGTAAGTGTGAGGAAGTATGACACTGCTAATAGGCTATGTATGTACGCAGTCTTTTTGATGTATGATGAAACAACTCATGATATAATATGAAAACTAAAAAGCAAATATAGAAATGCCCATTTTCTCATAGCTATTTCAGTCGCAAAACAACACCCAAGATAACGCTGGGGCTCTGTACTTGCATATGTTTCACGGGATTATGCACCGAATGGTTCTTCCCATTGTCCATGTTGATGTAAATAGAATGGGTCAGCCATGCACTCTTAACAACTCATTATCATTACAATTCTGTGAAAAAAAATTATTGCTCAAATACTCATCTCATTTATTCGTTCTTCAATAATCTGTTTTCTTCAGTAATCCGCACATTTTTGTTTTGTGGGAACGATGTTGACATGTTGTGAATTACTTTGTTATTCCGTGATTCACTACTCTGCACACTTCGTTAATCCAACCAAGACTATTGGGAGTCAAAGTGTGTAGATAAATGAGACTTCACTGTATCTAATAAAAAACCAACATCATAGAGAAACGTATATGTTATTTTAATATGTGTAATAAATAGTTATGTACATTTGTTGTGTAGTGAGTACGAGTGCACCTGCTGACCTTGCAACAGAGGTCAGCAATGCAGCATCATCAGTCGCAGCCAGTAATGGCCATATGGAGGCTGCAGCCACAGACAGGTGGGTGGCTTACACAGTTCCATCTTACTTATCCACTTCTTACCAATAAGCCACTTAATAATGTCCACCATTTTGCTCGATCTCTAGCTGTGTTCTCTGTCGTCGTCCAAGAACTCCACCCCAGTTGCTTCCTCTCTGCCACTGTCCTCTGTTGATTTTGGCTTTCCTCTATTTCACCATCTTGGTAGAGATAAAATTATCAACATGTCTGCGCACTCTTTCCTATGTTTTACCCTTGTAGTCGTTGGCATCAACCGTGAAAATTGTTTCTTCTGTGGTAATGTTGGATTCTCAGCAGGCATGCTCATGTAGGAAATTGGAATGTCCACACATCTAATTAAGGAGACGGGCATTGAAAATGTAATTTTGTTAATTTTAATGGCAGAGAACTGAAACTTGGTAGAAATGATCATTGTGGGTAAAAAAAATTACAGGAGTATTTTTTGGGGGGGGGCACATGGGTGCCACAGCAATGGCAGCCATTTTGTTTTTTGGGTACAAATGTTCATGCATCTCTACAAAAGTAACACATGGAGCTAGAGCATTCAAAATAGGCTAGAAGTATTGTAAATGTATGGATCTACAAACTGTCAGCAGGAATTTTTTATTCACAAACATTATTTGTCAGAAATAATTTTTATAATTTGACGTAATTTTTTCCAATTATTTACAGTAGGGTGCATGAATGTACGGGGGTATAAAGGAAATCATGGCAAGATATAACATTTTCCTTGTGACAGTTTGTAGAGCATAGCATGAAGTATTTGTCCTGCAAATTTGGAGTTGATATGTATTACGGTTTTCTCACAATATCTGCATGAAATTGATGTATTGACCAAAAACAAAATTGTGAGAAAACAGCAAACAAACTTTCATGTTTATATTGATACACTTTTTGACCATTGAAATGGTTTTTTACTATTCAAATGTGTACATACACCTATTGGACTATTCATATATGTGAAATACCACTTATTTATTATACATACAACACTGATCAGATATGTAGCAAACTCTTTATGTAAGAGTAGTTGGCTCTGAAAAGAGCCGTTTGGTTTGCTGGCTCTGAAAAGAGCCGTTTGTTTTATGTGTCCGTCCCAACGTAGAGTCCTAGAACTCTCCAGCACCATAGGAAGCTCCCCCTTCAGCCTGTGCAAGCATGTCTTGCTGACGAATCCTGTGAAGACGGCGATGTTCACGGTTCTTCCTCTCTTGCGCGTCGGCTTTCCTTCTCATCAACGCCAGTCTCTCCTTGTCTTTCGCCTGTGTGAGCTTCACAAGGGCTTTGCCATGTCGAAAGCCCAATGCTGCTGTTGTTTCTTTCACGGTCTTTTCTGAGCCCTGGTTGAATTCGCTGACAGCCATGGCAGCACCAGCTTCCACCTGCAGTTTTCCAACAAAGTCAGTCTTCAGACACTTCCGCCAGAGGACAGAGTGTACGCTTTCGTTCGGGTTCTGTATCTTTCCCCTGAGACAACGACGGAGCACATAGATGGGCTTCACGAACTGGCCGACTTCCCGTGACAGTGGCGTGCCGACGTTGTCCTTGTGTAGCCCTGGTCGCTCGCCCTTCGCAACTGCTCGTCTGTAAAAACACCAGCTCGAAACACCACTTGGACAGCGATCATGATGCGGGTCTTCGTCTGTTGAAAGGGCGTGGAGGAACGTGGCGAACACTGCATTCCTCATGGCATCCAGATTCCCTGGGTGGCTGCGTATGGCATTGCCATAGTACTTGGTGAGCTTTGTTATCGTAGCAGCCGTTAGCTTGCCATAGCCCCTGCCACCAGTGACAACTCCTTCCTGTCAACCATCAGCTGCAACTTTTCTCAAAGCTGTGCCCAACCTCTTCGACACGTGGTTGATACACTCTTCTTTTGTAATTGTGCAGTCTTCGCCATAAACATTCAGGGAAACGAGGTGGTTGAATGTTTTCGCATCGCCATCTGACAACACAGTGACGTGTCGGAAGCCATGCTTCCGTTCCGAACGCCGCCACAGGATCTCCGCAATGGCAGCATCCATTCCACCAGGAGTCCCCTCAAAGTTCTTGTTGCAAACATGGTTTGCCTTCCATGTTGCGTACTCTGCGCTGGTTTTGTCCATGTGGTCCCCCACAGTGGTACAGCCATGGCAGTACAAACTCAATACTTCATAGTCGATCACTAGGTGGGTGATCAAGTCGATGACGCTGCCATATCCATAGTACGACTTGTGGCCTCATGTCATCCAGGATGCATCATATGATACATAGATGTCCCTCACATTCTATGGAGCGAGATCTGGAGAGAGATCTGCGTACGCCTTGAGACAAGTAGTCGCTGTGTCTACCACTGCTGCAGCTACTTCTTTCTGGTGTCTCACGTACGTTTTCTGGTGGATGCACGGTGAATCCAGCCACCAACAAAGCCTTCACAGTCCAGAAAATCCAACCCCAGTGTCCATGGTTCCTGCCACCATTCTCCTTGTTGTAGCAAACGGTGCTCTACTGGGCCGATTACCAATCCGCTCCGAAGACAGTGTTTCACTGCAGACGTTTTCACAAGCGGTACATACAGTGCGAAAACCCACAACAGGTCCCTTGTGTTTGTCAATGACAACAACTGTCAAATCTCCCTGGCAGACTGGGCATGGAAGATTCCGGACAAGTTTCTTCAACGTAGCGACTTGTATGAATAGACAACTGTCGTCAATCACGGGAGGGTGGGGTTCGTCGTCGTCATCGACATCGGATTCGTCATCGGATTCTTTGTTCATCAAGTCGAACTTTCTCTTCGACGAGGATGCAATGGCGGGTTCGACAAAGGCGCCGACGTTCGACGAAGACGCGATGGGTTGGATGACAGCTCCGACGTTACCAGCTTGCTGATCCCCAGTGCCAGCGCAAACTTCTGTTTCACCCGGTTCACTGTAGCTTTCGCTCACCACCACGCTGGCGATGTTGGTCGATTTTTGTTGCTTTTCTCGTGCAAATTTCAGCTGCGCTAGCCGAGATCGCTTCCTCGACCCATACACTTTCGTCGTACTCCGTTTTACTCCACGATCTCTCGGCATCTCGAACATAAATCACGTACTTATAACTGAATAATTACTTCGCAAAAACAACAGCCGCCATATTGACTCTCTTTGTTGTTACGCCGGAGCTTGCCGAAGCATGCCGAAGAGGGTCAAAGGTCCGCCATTGGCCAATCAGAATCAAGATAGCGCGAATCTGCACGGCAGCTGGCCATAAAAGGAAATTTCCGTACAGATGTAGCTCGCATTCTAACGCTGATTGTCTGCATACTAATGAGTGTTTACCGATGTCGATCAGGCCATCTTGTAGCCAGGTCAATGAGCTAAATTTAGATATCCAACATGGCAGACTTGGATGAGGAAAAGTATCAGTAACTAAGGAGTGAAATATGCCCAAATTCCGCATTTGTTAACAAGACAAAGGAAAGCTCAACAATACTGGTGATCAAATAAAGTATTTTATTCACATATACACACACATATATTCACATTATTTAACCGGAACTTAAAGATAAGATATATTTGTAACGAAATACGCGGAAAACAAAATTTCACTAAATATCTTCAAAAATCGTAAATTTCAAGGCGCGTGTCTCCTTAATGTTCAGAACAGAACAGATTTCAGAAGTTGTGTTGTTCTCTGATGCAATAAGAATCATTCCAGGAGGGTGCCTTTGTATTTACAGTGCTTCAAGCGAAACAGCAGTCACCAACATAGTATCAGATATCACACTAGAGGTCCTCGCAGACAGTGCCGATGACGCGGCAGTCGACACCCCCGAACAACCAACAATTGATGTTGTAACAACGCCGGACACGTCAGCTACTGAGAAGGTGACAGAAAGCCCAAAGAAGACCGAAGTTGAGGTCGCGTCAGGTGGCAACACTGCTTCACTGGTGCCACCCTGTGTGAAGGCATCGCCCAAGAGCACGGAGGGAGGTGTGTCAGTCGACAGTAGTGACGTGTCATCCTCATCGGTGTCACAACAGTCAGATGTACAATCAAAGGTCGCTGCAGATACACAGGAGTCATCTGTCTCAAGCAGGTAAGGAGAGGGTAGTTATGGAGACGGTCATTCAATCATGATACAACAACCTTTTCCTCTTTCCAGTTCTGAATAGATGTGATTCTAGTTGGAGATCAGCTTCAGCAGCAATAAGCAAATAAAATGCATCATTTGTAAAAAAAATTATGTCATAGAGGGGTGCAAAAAGCCAAGAACTTGCACAGTTGACTCAATATCATCCAAAAGTACCTTTTGTCATGGTACAGCAGTGAAATTTTCTCTCCAGCTAAATGGTAGGTAATAAATCTGGGCACGTAGAGTGTTTTTTCACGAGATTTATATGAAACCCATCTCTGCAAGAAAGATAGATTTAATGACTCGCTGAGAATGTCCATTGCAAATTCCCTGGCCTAATTTCTTTTCATTTATAAAACAAATTATTTCATACAATGTAATATCCACGATTTGCAATGCCCCACCAGGTGACAGACCAATCATGTATTATTAACAGTGCACAATAACATTAACAGTTGACGATGTTCTAATGATAATCTCGTACTGTGTTAATAATATTTAAGTACAAATGCAGATTCAAGGGCCTCTGTTGCAGGAAAGTTAATCACCCTTGTCTGTTGCTGACAAATGTTCAATTGCTGGCAGAGATTTTTCTCTCGACTGAAAACAATGGCAGACACATTGCAGCAACTACTTTGGTTTTTGTAATCTAGTATATTGTGAAGCCATGCTGTGCCATGCCTGTTGTAAAGATATGTGTGACGTAACAACATTGTACCTTTAGTTCCTAGTCTAGTCTATGATGTAGTTCAGTCTAGGAGTGTCTGTATGAAGGGTTTGCAATGGAGACAGTGATTCTGCTTCTTATTGCCTGGCTGTGCAGGGGATTGCACATAATTAATGTTTGCACATTGCTAGAGTATTCTCTTGCATGTGATGTGTTGGTTATTTGCCTTTATAGCTTATATGTTGTATGGCTGTAACTTGTTTATTTGCCTTTATAGCTTATATGTTGCATGGCTGTAACTTTTTACTTGCATTCTATCATATCTCTGTTTGATTTCTTTATTATAGGTGCTCATTTTAGAAAATAAATACTTTAGTACTTTTACATTTCAGTAAATGCTAGTATTTTTCACCCAATAATGAGTCAATGTCATGTTTATCTGAACATGAAAGTTAGGCAATACCAATAGTTAAGTAATACTGTTTGAGACAATAGATGTCCCATAACAAAATAAAACATACAGTACTGCTATCGCTGACTATGACATGTCATGCCTTGAGACAGTAGATTTGGTAGTACAACGCAAAATAAAACATACAGTACTGCTGTCGCTATCTATGACATGTCATGCCTTGAGACAGTAGATTTGGTAGTACAACGCAAAATAAAACATACAGTACTGGTGTCGCTGTCTGTGACATGTCATGCCTTGCATGCTTGCTTAATTTTGGCCTGTCTGCTTTCCTCAGTGAGGAGGTTCAATTTTCACCTCGCACACCCCCACCATTTACCCAGAGTGCACCTGCATGCCTCGTGGTGCCAACTAGTGGAGATGACAAGAACATGTCTAGTTCTGTCATGTATCCAGCCGATTTTGAGGATGATGATGACGACGATGAATTGAATGATAATTTCAAGTAGGTAACACAGCAAAGAAGAATAGTGAAGCTGCATTGAATTTAATGGTCTTGTTTCCCAAGTTAGAACTGAACAATTCATAGCTTCGTAAGACTTGTAAGCTCTTAAATTTGTGCATGTGGTTCTCATCAAACTTTAGTTAAATACTTTTCTCAGGAATAGAATGCCACACAGTGGTAAACAATATAAACAGGTTCAACTGTACTTGAAGTTGGTTCATATAGTCTGCCTACAGTGTTGGCATGTAGGGGCGTGTAGCTCTCTAGATGCTAGACTACTGTAAGCCTTCATGTAGGAGTGTGTAGCTCTCTAGATGCTAGACTACCGTATGCCTTCATGCCATTCTCATTAGCTTCTTGCATGTTTTCTTTTGCCAAGTTTTTGTTTAAAAAACTCAATAATGACATAAATTGTTGAGGATTGCCTTGTTTTGCATGCTACTGCTTGTTTATGATTTGGGGCGTAGATGTCATAGGCAGTACTGTCTTTGTAGCTTCCTGGCAGCTGGGGGGCTGATGAGGTCACAGCCTAAGAAGACAGAGGAGGTTGAGGAGGAGGATGATGATGATGAGGAAGGCAATTTTGAGTAGGTGACTTAGAGTGACCGTGAAGGGTAGTCCTTTAACAGATAATGTGCTTGAGGATTACATCGTCCAGTGGAGAAACTGATTGGCCAGGGCTAAGCCGCTTGCACATGTTACTAGGGCTGTGTCACTGTTTGGTTCACACGACGAGCTGACCACAAGCCTCAAACTTTACTACATACATAAAGATGTTGATTCAAACTATCAACCATCAATCAAATTATTGTCTTTTATTTCTTTTGAAGTCTTGTATTTTTCAACCCAACATCTATGTGAACCAAACAGGCCTTGGTGTAGCCAGAAAGAGCCTATTTCTCCATTTGTTAAATGCAGATTGTATTAGTTAGCTGTCAGTGATTATGTGTGTATGTGAGTGAGGCAGTCGTGTATACTGTACGATCTGTTTAGTGTACATGCCCAAATAAGTATGTGAGTGAGGCAGTCGTGTATACTGTACGATCTGTTTAGTGTACATGCCCAAATAAGTATGTGAGTGAGGCAGTCGTGTATACTGTACGATCTGTTTAGTGTACATGCCCAAATAAGCATACACCCCCTTTTTTTTCAAGGTTCGGTGACAACAGAAGTCAGAAAAAAATGTTCACCTATATCAGCTCTGGTATATTTTTGTCCACATGTGAATGTATAAATAACACCAACCCAGTCCATTCTTTGAACATCTTGACAGTCACTTCTGTTGAGCCGTGATAGTCCTGCCCGAATTTTCACGGTCCCACACAGAGCACATGGTTGATTATAACTGTCTCAGTGTTTGTATGACAGCCAGTCTTAATGAGTTTTAGAATAGATTCTGCACATCTGTCATGCTGAACGTTTGCCACTGCTAACTTTTCTCCAATGTTTCACTCATACTTAGTTTTAAACAAACCCAAATGTATAAGTTTCCAACTCAGAGCAATATGCAGGATGCCATTTGCTACAGTTTAGTGTAGTGCCATCTGGTGAATTAATAAAAACCGGGTGCCATCTGGCAGGATTTTTTTCATGGTTTGTTTTTAAAAAAAATACAATCTTTTTCTGCATCTAAAAAAAGCATCAAGCATACTGTATTCTTAAAGAACAAGTACAGTATGTGTGGGTGGGGCAGTCGTGTGTGTGTGTGGACAGTGATTCCGTGTACTCAGTGTGATCCCCTTTATGCCCTAAGCTTCCTGTCGCGTAGTGGACTCATGAAGACAGAGGTGACTGAGGACGACAGCCATACGACAGAATCAGAGGACACAACGTCCAAGTCTTCAGAAGCTGGCCCTACAGAACCATCATCTCCTTCAAAAAGTGATCTAGAGGAAAAGAGGTATGCTACAAGACAGTTGTAATTTTTATGCCTTCTGCAATTAGCAGTTTTGTCATTTTTGATTGAGCTGTACTGTTAGAAGTATTATTTTGATGTGTTTTAATTATGTTAGTTTTGTAATTATATATTAATAATCAAATAATGAAATATATTGCATTGTATGCTTTATGAAGTGTTTGAAAGAATGCTGTTTGAAGTAGAAATAATTGTGTGACACTCAAGTCGTAAACATGTGATTGTAAGATGCACTACAATACAGCGGTGAGTGTGCCATGTGATTGTAAGATGCACTACTACTCAGCAGTGAGTGTGCCATGTGATTGTAAGACACACTACTACTCAGCAGTGAGTGTGCCGTGTGATTGTAACATGCACTACTATACAGCTCAGTGAGTGTGTCGTGTGATTGTAACATGCACTACTGTACAGTGGTGATGAGTGTGCAGTGTGATTGTAAGATGCACTACTATACAGAGGTGAGTGTGCAGTGTGATTGTAAGATGCACTACTATACAGGGGTGAGTGTGCCGTGTGATTGTAAGATGCACTACTATAAAGAGGTGAGTGTGCAGTGTGATTGTAAGATGAACTACTATACAGAGGTGGGTGTGCAGTGTGATTGTAACATGCACTACTGTACAGTGGTGATGAGTGTTCAGTGTGATTGTAAGATGCACTACTATACAGAGGTGAGTGTGCAGTGTGATTGTAAGATGCACTACTATACAGGGGTGAGTGTGCCGTGTGATTGTAAGATGCACTACTATAAAGAGGTGAGTGTGCAGTGTGATTGTAAGATGCACTACTATACAGAGGTGGGTGTGCCGTGTGATTGTAAGACACACTACTATACAGGGGTGAGTGTGCCGTGTGATTGTAAGACGCACTACTACACAGGGGTGAGTGTGCCGTGTGATTGTAAGACGCACTACTACACAGGGGTGAGTGTGCCGTGTGATTGTAACATGCACTACTATACAGGGGTGGGTGTGCCGTGTGATTGTGACATGCACTACTGTACAGCGGTGAGTGTGCCGTGTGATTGTGACATGCACTACTGTACAGCGGTGAGTGTGCCGTGTGATTGTGACATGCACTACTGTACGGCGGTGAGTGTGCCGTGTGATTGTAGCATGCACTACTATACAGCGGTGAGTGTGCCGTGTGATTGTGACATGCACTACTATACAGCAGTGAGTGTGCCGTGTGATTGTGACATGCACTACTATACAGCGGTGAGTGTGCCGTGTGATTGTGACATGCACTACTATACAGCAGTGAGTGTGCCGTGTGATTGTGACATGCACTACTATACAGCAGTGAGTGTGCTGTGTGATTGTGACATGCACTACTATACAGCGCTGAGTGTGCCGTGTGATTGTGACATGCACTACTATACAGCGGTGAGTGTGCCGTGTGATTGTGACATGCACTACTATACAGCGGTGAGTGTGCTGTGTGATTGTGACATGCACTACTATACAGTGGTGAGTGTGCCGTGTGATTGTGACATGCACTACTGTACAGCGGTGAGTGTGCCGTGTGATTGTGACATGCACTACTGTACGGCGGTGAGTGTGCCGTGTGATTGTAGCATGCACTACTATACAGCGGTGAGTGTGCTGTGTGATTGTGACATGCACTACTATACAGCGGTGAGTGTGCCGTGTGATTGTGACATGCACTACTATACAGCAGTGAGTGTGCTGTGTGATTGTGACATGCACTACTATACAGCGGTGAGTGTGCCGTGTGATTGTGACATGCACTACTATACAGCAGTGAGTGTGCTGTGTGATTGTGACATGCACTACTATACAGCGGTGAGTGTGCCGTGTGATTGTGACATGCACTACTATACAGCGGTGAGTGTGCCGTGTGATTGTGACATGCATTACTGTACAGCGGTGAGTGTGCCGTGTGATTGTGACATGCACTACTATACAGCAGTGAGTGTGCCGTGTGATTGTGACATGCACTACTATACTGCGGTGAGTGTGCTGTGTGATTGTGACATGCACTACTATACAGTGGTGAGTGTGCCGTGTGATTGTGACATGCACTACTATACAGCGGTGAGTGTGCTGTGTGATTGTGACATGCACTACTATACAGCGGTGAGTGTGCTGTGTGATTGTGACATGCACTACTATACAGCGGTGAGTGTGCCGTGTGATTGTGACATGCACTACTATACAGCAGTGAGTGTGCTGTGTGATTGTGACATGCACTACTATACAGCGGTGAGTGTGCTGTGTGATTGTGACATGCACTACTATACAGCGGTGAGTGTGCTGTGTGAATATCTTTCCTGCACTCAGCCCCTGTCTCTTGCAGAGCGGCAGCACAGGCTGCACTAGAGCAGTACACAAGTGCCACGACCCACAACGGGCCGGTGTGACCCACCAGGCCTCATACACGGGACACCACCAACTGAGACATCGTCCTGGCTGCTGCTTCACTGACCACTATGCAAGCTGGACACTGGCTATTTGTCGGGTGGGGGGCAGCGGCCACCTCTCAACAGTGTCGCCTTCAGATCTGCCAGTACCACTCTTCTCACACAACCTACACCTCTCCTCACAGTCATTCATGTCAGATGAGTTTCGGAACTCTGTTTTATGGCCATGTCTGACAGTCATGTAAAGGTGACCCTGTCGGTGACTATGCCAGTAAAAACACCTTTTCATACATAATAAACTGGATGGATATGATTATGGATTCTGCGTCATCAAACCAGTTCTCTTTGCATCTTATGCTTCTTTGAATGGTTTTCTTTTATTTATTTAGTAAGTGGTTTCATTGTCATTGAGACGTATAGGCACTGGCTTGCTGCACTTTCTTCACTCTTTTCACATTAAAGGCAACAGCAACAATGAATTGTTGGCTGCGTGCACAGGCGATTATGTGTGACTATGTGTATTAAAGATTAACTATATATTTTGGTTATTTAAAAGAGCACATGTAGGAACAAGTTTGAGCGGTGGCGGCGATCCACTAGTCATGGTGTGCTTCCCAGTACGAACGGGTTACTTGAGTAGGCAATTGCACATGATCTAGGTAATGTTGCCAGAAACTAGAAGTGTGCATTTCATTTATGTAAAGTTGACATGGTGCTTTATCAGTTTGGCAACATGCTAGGTGATATTGAATGATTGAACAGAAGTTGCATTTTGGTTAGGCTTATATTACATAGGGAATGCGCAACTCAGAGTGCTGACTGGTCGACTCATAGGATTCTCTGTATATTTTGAATTCTTTATGAGGCGCTAGGTATTGTAGATATTACACTGTTGCAGTGGAAATGTTTCATTATACAGTAAAGCAAACTCGGGTATCGGCTAGTCACAAATGGGTGTTTAGTCTCAAGGATATCCAAATATGGCATTGCTGCTAGTACTGTCATGACCAATGTAATACATTCTATGAATTGTTCAACACTAATCGTCATGGCAAAATGCACCATGGTCTTGGTTGATACAATGCACGTTTACTACTGGCTTTATTCTCAAATCACATCTGTAATTCAGTTTGCAAATGGTTTGATTTTGGTTGCGGTTTTTGAGAACCTGTACCAAAGTTACTAGGAAGACGCAGGTAAACAGCACAGGTTTCTACAATTGTTTGTGGCATAGTCAACAGATACGTATGGAATTATTCTGTCTAATGTAATATTGGCATGTTGTCAATTTGTTGGGGACCAGTATCCTCGAAAAGGTTTTATTCCACATATTTTATGACGTTGCTTTTTTGTGCTGACATGGATCAGACATGAAGAGAAGTTGGCCGAGCACCAAGGCAACTTTGATACGTACTAACTACTAATGAAGTGCCTAACATAGTTGCTGGTGTGTGCAGGAAGAGATTGGTGGTAGACACACAAAGCAGCACGACTGTACACACAGAAAGCAATTGATTGACTACTAGACAACTAGTGTTCACACTCCAACAGCCACTAGCTCACAGCCATGTTGTGTGTTGATGTCTCAGTCGAGTTGTCTCAATGTTTGCTGGTTGAATCACACAGATGTTGCAATGAACACTGCTGTTGTTTGTGGTGTGTGGCATGACGTAAATCTGCGTTGTTGCAGGGCACATAAAAATGTTAGTTATATTTTACCCGAGCTCGCTTTAAAAAAATCTGAGTGCTGTTTTAGGATGGTTGAAGTAAGGTAATGAGTAACATTACAGTGAGAGTTGGCACAGCAGCCATGAGGCCAGGAGAAGTCTCATAGAAGTCTGTTCTACAGCAGCTGCTACAGCGGCTGTCCCACTTGGCAACAGATATTTCTCATGGTTCTAGCGTACCATGCCAAACCAATTGGTCCACACCAACTGGTTAGCAATACAGCATTATTGTAAATGAACAGCGGGTGTGACTGCTGGCCAGGCAACCCCAAATGGCAGCCAGCGTCCCCGATGCAGGCCACCTGGTGACAGACCGCTGCGACAGTCATGTCGGCAGTAACACTATGGAGAGTGATTATTTTTGTACACGTAAAGCATGTGTATATAATATAAATAAATATATACTATGTGAGGTGTGTGAGGACATGAGAGTGGCAGAGAATAATGGCAGCAATGCCGTCACATACAAGGTCTACCCCACGGTCTTGCTGCGCTTGTGATTGTACATACATTTGAAGATTGTTAGTGAAGGAATAAAACAAGAATAAAATATAGAATCATGGCTTGTTATTCATTTGATTGTTGCACGAATTAATAGATATTCCTAAGTTCAAAGTATTTAAAGAATACAAGCATTCTTATTTCATTTTAAGAACACATTACTAATGAATATTTCTGAGAACTCTTGATTTCATGTCAAAATTTTATTGGTAGGCTGCAAGCACAAAACTGCAATTAAATATACAACTAAATAACAGTAAAGATTGTTCAGAACAAACACACCGAGCATTACTTGTCAGGAATGCACACAAACACCTTGGTCTGTGCGGTGAAGACAACTGAGACTTGGGAATAATTGTAACTGCAGCCATCTCGGTAGGTGATCATATGCACTAGCAGCATAGCCAGCAAGAGTGACATGCATTGTATTATAACATCTACGAATACTGCCGTTGAGGCACAACTACTCTGGTGCGTTTTATGTGAGAATGTCCTCCGCCTTCACCTCGACCAGGCGCTCAATGCTGTCCACGTCCACACACCACTGCTTCAACTTCTTCTGCATTGTGCAAATCTGAAACATTCATGTCAAGATTTAATAGCAGATTTTCAATAGTTAATCTGCTGCACTCCAAGTGTCGTCATATCCACACCCATGCAGTGTAATTCCTACCATTGATGGCCTTTTATCATGTTCACTTCCACAATACTTGGCAACAGAATGAAGTGCATTAACAACTACAAGAGTAGTAGAAGTGCAGAGCATGACCAACCATTGGTTTCCTTGCAAAGTTAGACTTGATAACCTTTTCAATGTGTCTTGTACAACGTGTGCAACAAATTGCTGAATTGTGTAATGGTGGTTTTAGAAAAGGTCGAGGCAATTTCATATGGCACGTGATTTCGCTTCAAAATAGGATCAGCAACGACATACAGTTTACATGGGACAATCAAGCTGCAATCTGGTGGCCTGCGACAGCATCAGCTTGTCGTGTGCGATGATGTCACCTCGTGTAAAACCAGCTTTAGTTACATGGTGTCCACAAAATCTCTTTCATATGACAAAAACGTTTCCTATCGACATGAATTTTCTTGTTTGTGGAACATCTTTAATGTATTGAAAATGTCCCACAAACATGTAAGACCAATACACCATAAGTAAATTCTTGTGAGACTTACACAATTTAGCAATTTGTCGCACTCGATATCACATTAGTGAAAAAGTTATCTTTTTAATCTTATAGTTAGTTAGTTGAGACCAAGTTCTAACTTTGCTAGGAAACCAGTAATTTTATCACTTCTAGTTGTTAATGCACTTATCTTCATTCTATTTGCCAGTATTGTGAACTAGCAAGAAGTCTGTGTCCTACTCACCTGGTCCTTGTCGAGGACACGAGGCTGGACCCAGGTCATGTGCACCTGCTCGTCAACCTGGTCAATGAGGCCACGCACCAGGTCAAGTGACAGCGCCTTCATGATCAACAGCTCCACCTGGCAACAGCGACAAGGCACAGTCAACTTTAACAAGATGGCCACCAAAAACAATAAGTCCCAGAAGGCAAGTGGACAATGAAGCCATTGGCTTATCAAGAGTCTAAACATTTTTCATTGGGCAGAATACAAAGAACGAGACAGTTGATATCCAGTGGTTCTCTCCTATCCTCAGACCTTCAAGTCTCACAATATGGTGGAAGATTTCCCGTTTTTGGTAATTTAAAAAAAATTCTCCAGATCTCCCGCTTGTATCGTATTTGATTTTATGATTTTTTCATTGATTTTCACAGTTTTTAGCATGATTAAGTTTATTTATATACAATGTACAATATAATTTAATGATTTATGGATGTAAATAAACTTAATAAAGCACCTGAAAACAACTTCACTTGCAAATGTCAATTTTTTTTGTGGGGTTGGCTGATGCAGAAACAGATGACAGTTAGTGCATAACATTCGGTAGAAAGCACCACCAATGGAAACATGTCCGTTAATCCCCTAAAAAACCTCCTGTTATTTTTTTTGTGTATGCTAGTGCTACCGGTGGCCATTTGGCATCAGTTTTGGCTAAATACATGAGCATCTAGATGCACATAACATTTTTGGCTAAAAAAAATTGGGGGCTTTAGCCAAAATGGCTAAACAGTTGACAACATCAGAGCTAGCCCAGCTTGAGCCAACTTGATAGGTCGATTCCTTGAATATCTTCTCTAGTTCATGGAACGAATATCCAGTCAATGGAAAGTAACTATTATAATAATAGTATTGAAAATATCAACATCTATCAACTTATTTCTTAATAGTTAACATTTATTAACTTATTTCTTTTAGTGTGTCCACAAGCTCTTGGATAGGCAACATCACACAGCCAATGTTACAGAGATGTATGTAAGATTAATTAAACACCTGTTTTGATCCAATCATTATACAATTTACATGAGGCAATAATATTCCTACATTTTACTCCAATTTTAATTTTATTTACAATGAAATGAAAGTTACAATAGAACTGGTAATTCAAACTTATCACATGTTGCTGATTGAGAATATGTGATCAACACAATAAGGCAACTTAACATCAACATTAAAGGCCCTACCTCATTCATAGGTAGCCCAGTGGCTTGTGAGATTTCCTTGAAGGTTAGAGTTCGGTCAGTGGCAGGCCTCTTAAACGTCATCTGAAGATGACACATTCAAATAAAATTTCCTATAACAACAACAACATAAGCTTCCTGTATCTCTGTACAACTAGTAAAAATTAAAACTTTCTAAATTGTTTCTAAATTGTAAACAGGCATGTGTCACATGATATCCTACTAGCCTTAAAACTCCCTCTTCAATTCATTTAGCCCATTATGAATCCAGGTTGTTGATGTTCAAATCTGTAGTGTGTGAATAGCTAATAAGCACGGACACCAAAGAGTGCACTTTTGTTAAACTCACTGGCTTGTGGAAATGTAAACCTCCACTAGCATATACTGTAGTATCAAACCACTTTTTGGCGAATTTTTTATGGATCCAGTCAAAACTAATCTAATAGTTTGTCCGATGATTTCACCGAAACTAAATAAAAAATGTTTACGAGCTAACATGTTGTAGTGGATACTATGTTAAATTTTTGAACTGAGGTGAGTTTTTGGCCTATGCACCTATAAGAGTTATGGAAACATAACCATTGGTAACTACCATTAAGAATATCACTATCAATATTACTGACTAGAATGATACAACAAGAGTAAAACACACATTTATTTATCATGTGGACAAAGCAATGATACAGCAGACATCACATTGTCACTCACATGAGGTCCAAATTGCATGTGCGCATTGAAAAAATAATAGTGTAAACATTTTACATAGATTATAGTTAGATATACATGTGGGAAATGTACTACATGTTATATTTCGCTATTTTATCAATACACAGGCAGGAGTGGCTCGCGGTGAACGTTTATTGCTACACAAAGGTGGTGCAAATAATGTTTGCCTACCGCTATCACATATTGTAGTGTACCGTGATACGGATATTGTGTACTGAATGATACAACAGTGCACCAGTGTATCATTCGGCCCTAGTACTGACAGCCCCTAACAGGGTACTTACAGCCCATAACATGGTACTGACACCCCCTAACAGGGTACTGACAGCCCCTAACAGGTACTTGCCTCCATGAGACAGAGCAGTGAGATCTTCTCCTTGATGATGTCTTCCCGGGGCTGAAGGTCTGGCTGCAACAACACAACCACATTGAGCAACATTACAACACAACCACATTGAGCAACATTACAACACAACCACATTGAGCAACATTTGCAACACAACCACATTTACCAATGTTTACAACACTAGCACATTTAGCAACATTTACAACACAAGCACATTTAGCAACTTCTACAGCACAAGCACATTTTGCAACAACTATAATACAAGCACATTTAGTAACATCTACAACACAAGCACATTTAGCAACATCTACAGCACAACCGCATTTAGCAACATCTACAATACAAGCACATTTAGTAACATCTACAATACAAGCACATTTAGCAACATCTACAGCACAACCGCATTTAGCAACATCTACAATACAAGCACATTTAGTAACATCTACAATACAAGCACATTTGGCAACATTTATAACACAAGCACATTTAGCAACATAACCACATTTAGCAACATTTACACCACAACCACATTTAGCAACATTTACAACACAACCACATTTAGCAATATTTACAACACAAGCTCATTTAGTAACATTTATCACACAACCACATTTAGCAATGTTTATGACACAACCACATTTAGCAATGTTTACGACAGGTAGGTTTCTGCCACCCAATTGACAGAAACCAGCAAAAAACTTTTTACCCAAATAAAAGCTGGCAAATTGATAGTATAAGTGTCTATTATGAAAAGAAAGGGTTTTCAAAGAAAAGGGCTGGTAATAGCTACTTTGCTAGGCTCTTCCTACCAGCTCAGGTGTATGTAACCATGGAGAAGACATCCGGTGTCAATGACAGTTGGGAAGACATCAATGTGTCAATGACAGTTGGGAAGACATCAATGACGAGGGTGGTACCCACCTGTTTGCTCCACTTTGGCTTGAGGTCCTGGAACTTTGTGATGTTGCCACTGTTGAAGGCATAGAGCAGGTCAACCAGCCACTGCTTCTCTCCTCCCCTCAGCACGTCCAGCAGTGGGTGGGCCAACTGACAATACAACTACAGCTGTGACATACACACCAGGTGACGTCCAGCAGTGGGTGGGCCAACTGACAACACAACCACAGCTGTGACATACACACTACATGATGTCCAGCAGTGGGTGGGCCAACTGATGACACAACTACAGCTGTGACATACACACTACGTGACATCCAGCAGTGGATGGGCCAACTGACGACACAACCACAGCTGTGACATACACACTACGTGACATCCAGCAGCAGATGGGCCAACTGTAAGACACAACCACAGCTGTGACATACACACTACGTGAAGTCCTACATGAAGTCCAGCAGCGGATGGGACACAGCTGTGACATACACACTACGTGACATCCTGCAGCGGATGGGCCAATGTAAGACACAACCACAGCTGTGACATACACACTACGTGACGTCCAGCAGCGGATGGGCCAACTGTAAGACACAACCACAGCTGTGATATACACACTACGTGACGTCCAGCAGAGGATGGACCAACTGTAAGACACAACCACAGCTGTGACATACACACTATGTGACGTCCAGCAGCAGATGGGCCAACTGTAAGACACAACCACAGCTGTGACATACATACTACATGACATCCAGCAGTGAATGGGCCAATGTAAGACACAACCACAGCTTTGCATACACACTACATGATGTCCAGCAGCGGACGGGCCAACTGTAAGACACAACCACAGCTGTGACATACACACTACGTGACGTCCAGCAGAGGATGGACCAACTGTAAGACACAACCACAGCTGTGACATACACACTACGTGACGTCCAGCAGCGGATGGACCAACTGTAAGACACAACCACAGCTGTGACATACACACTACATGACGTCCAGCAGCGGATGGGCCAACTGTAAGACACAACAACAGCTGTGACATACACACTATGTGAAGTCCTACGTGAAGTCCAGCAGCAGATGGGCCAACTGTAAGACACAACCACAGCTGTGACATACACACTACGTGAAGTCCTACATGAAGTCCAGCAGCGGATGGGACACAGCTGTGACATACACACTATGTGACATCCTGCAGCGGATGGGCCAATGTAAGACACAACCACAGCTTTGACATACACACTACATGATGTCCAGCAGCGGATGGGCCAACTGTAAGACACAACCACAGCTGTGACATACACACTATGTGAAGTCCTACATGAAGTCCAGCAGCGGATGGGCCAATTGTAAGACACAACCACAGCTGTGACATACATACTATGTGACATCCTGCAGCGAATGGGCCAATGTAAGACACAATAACAGCTTTGACATACACACTACATGACGTCCAGCAGTGGGTGGGCCAACTGACGACACAACCACAGCTGTGACATATACACTACGTGACATCCAGCAGTGGATGGGCCAACTGTAAGACACAACCACAGCTGTGACATACACACTAAGTGACATCCAGCAGCAGATGGGCTAACTGTAAGACACAACCACAGCTGTGACATACACACTACATGATGTCCAGCAGCGGATGGGCCAACTGTAAGACACAACGACAGCTGTGACATACACACTACGTGAAGTCCTACATGAAGTCCAGCAGCGGATGGGACACAGCTGTGACATACACACTACGTGACATCCTGCAGCGGATGGGCCAATGTAAGACACAACCACAGCTTTGACATACACACTACATGATGTCCAGCAGCGGATGGGCCAACTGTAAGACACAACCACAGCTGTGACATACACACTACGTGACGTCCAGCAGCGGATGGGCCAACTGTAAGACACAACCACAGCTGTGACATACACACTACATGACGTCCAGCAGCGGATGGGCCAACTGTAAGACACAACAACAGCTGTGACATACACACTATGTGAAGTCCTACGTGAAGTCCAGCAGCAGATGGGCCAACTGTAAGACACAACCACAGCTGTGACATACACACTACGTGAAGTCCTACATGAAGTCCAGCAGCGGATGGGACACAGCTGTGACATACACACTACGTGACATCCTGCAGCGGATGGGCCAATGTAAGACACAACCACAGCTTTGACATACACACTACATGATGTCCAGCAGCGGATGGGCCAACTGTAAGACACAACCACAGCTGTGACATACACACTATGTGAAGTCCTACATGAAGTCCAGCAGCGGATGGGCCAATTGTAAGACACAACCACAGCTGTGACATACATACTATGTGACATCCTGCAGCGGATGGGCCAATGTAAGACACAATAACAGCTTTGACATACACACTACATGACGTCCAGCAGTGGGTGGGCCAACTGATGACACAACTACAGCTGTGACATACACACTACGAGACATCCAGCAGTGGGTGTGCCAACTGACGACACAACCACAGCTGTGACATACACACTACATGACATCCAGCAGTGGGTGTGCCAACTGACGACACAACCACAGCTGTGACATACACACTACATGATGTCCAGCAGTGGGTGTGCCAACTGACGACACAACCACAGCTGTGACATATACACTACGTGACATCCAGCAGTGGATGGGCCAACTGTAAGACACAACCACAGCTGTGACATACACACTAAGTGACGTCCAGCAGCAGATGGGCTAACTGTAAGACACAACCACAGCTGTGACATACACACTATGTGAAGTCCTACATGAAGTCCAGCAGCGGATGGGCCAATTGTAAGACACAACCACAGCTGTGACATACATACTATGTGACATCCTGCAGCGGATGGGCCAATGTAAGACACAATAACAGCTTTGACATACACACTACATGACGTCCAGCAGTGGGTGGGCCAACTGACGACACAACCACAGCTGTGACATATACACTACGTGACATCCAGCAGTGGATGGGCCAACTGTAAGACACAACCACAGCTGTGACATACACACTAAGTGACGTCCAGCAGCAGATGGGCTAACTGTAAGACACAACCACAGCTGTGACATACACACTACATGATGTCCAGCAGCGGATGGGCCAACTGTAAGACACAACCACAGCTGTGACATACACACTACGTGAAGTCATACATGAAGTCCAGCAGCGGATGGGACACAGCTGTGACATACACACTACGTGACATCCTGCAGCGGATGGGCCAATGTAAGACACAACCACAGCTTTGACATACACACTACGTGACGTCCAGCAGCGGATGGGCCAACTGTAAGACACAACCACAGCTGTGACATACACACTACGTGACGTCCAGCAGAGGATGGACCAACTGTAAGACACAACCACAGCTGTGACATACACACTACATGACGTCCAGCAGCGGAAGGGCCAACTGTAAGACACAACAACAGCTGTGACATACACACTATGTGACGTCCTACGTGAAGTCCAGCAGCAGATGGGCCAACTGTAAGACACAACCACAGCTGTGACATACACACTACGTGAAGTCCTACATGAAGTCCAGCAGCGGATGGGACACAGCTGTGACATACACACTACGTGACATCCTGAAGCGGATGGGCCAATGTAAGACAAAACCACAGCTTTGACATACACACTACATGATGTCCAGCAGCGGATGGGCCAACTGTAAGACACAACCACAGCTGTGACATACACACTACGTGACGTCCAGCAGCGGATGGGCCAACTGTAAGACACAACCACAGCTGTGACATACACACTACATGACGTCCAGCAGCGGATGGGCCAACTGTAAGACACAACAACAGCTGTGACATACACACTATGTGAAGTCCTACGTGAAGTCCAGCAGCAGATGGGCCAACTGTAAGACACAACCACAGCTGTGACATACACACTATGTGAAGTCCAGCAGCGGATGGGACACAGCTGTGACATACACACTACGTGACATCCTGCAGCGGATGGGCCAATGTAAGACACAACCACAGCTTTGACATACACACTACATGATGTCCAGCAGCGGATGGGCCAACTGTAAGACACAACCACAGCTGTGACATACACACTATGTGAAGTCCTACATGAAGTCCAGCAGCGGATGGGCCAATTGTAAGACACAACCACAGCTGTGATATACATACTATGTGACATCCTGCAGCGGATGGGCCAATGTAAGACACAATAACAGCTTTGACATACACACTACATGACGTCCAGCAGTGGGTGGGCCAACTGATGACACAACTACAGCTGTGACATACACACTACGAGACATCCAGCAGTGGGTGTGCCAACTGACGACACAACCACAGCTGTGACATACACACTACATGACATCCAGCAGTGGGTGTGCCAACTGACGACACAACCACAGCTGTGACATACACACTACATGATGTCCAGCAGTGGGTGTGCCAACTGATGACACAACCACAGCTGTGACATATACACTACGTGACATCCAGCAGTGGATGGGCCAACTGTAAGACACAACCACAGCTGTGACATACACACTAAGTGACGTCCAGCAGCAGATGGGCTAACTGTAAGACACAACCACAGCTGTGACATACACACTACATGATGTCCAGCAGCGGATGGGCCAACTGTAAGACACAACCACAGCTTTGACATACACACTACGTGAAGTCCTACATGAAGTCCAGCAGCGGATGGGACACAGCTGTGACATACACACTACGTGACATCCTGCAGCGGATGGGCCAATGTAAGACACAACCACAGCTTTGACATACACACTACATGATGTCCAGCAGCGGATGGGCCAACTGTAAGACACAACCACAGCTGTGACATACACACTACGTGACGTCCAGCAGCGGATGGGCCAACTGTAAGACACAACCACAGCTGTGACATACACACTACGTGATGTCCAGCAGAGGATGGACCAACTGTAAGACACAACCACAGCTGTGACATACACACTATGTGATGTCCAGCAGCGGATGGGCCAACTGTAAGACACAACCACAGCTGTGACATACACACTACATGACGTCCAGCAGTGGAAGGGCCAACTGTAAGACACAACAACAGCTGTGACATACACACTATGTGACGTCCTACGTGAAGTCCAGCAGCAGATGGGCCAACTGTAAGACACAACCACAGCTGTGACATACACACTACGTGAAGTCCTACATGAAGTCCAGCAGCGGATGGGACACAGCTGTGACATACACACTACGTGACATCCTGCAGCGGATGGGCCAATGTAAGACACAACCACAGCTTTGACATACACACTACATGATGTCCAGCAGCGGATGGGCCAACTGTAAGACACAACCACAGCTGTGACATACACACTACGTGACGTCCAGCAGTGGATGGGCCAACTGTAACACACAACCACAGCTGTGACATACACACTACGTGTCGTCCAGCAGCAGATGGACCAACTGTAAGACACAACCACAGCTGTGACAAACACACTACGTGACGTCCAGCAGTGGATGGACCAACTGTAAGACACAACCACAGCTTTGACATACACACTACATGACGTCCAGCAGCGGATGGGCCAACTGTAAGACACAACCACAGCTGTGACATACACACTACGTGATGTCCAGCAGAGGATGGGCCAATTGTAAGACACAACCACAGCTGTGACATACACACTACGTGACGTCCAGCAGAGGATGGGCCAACTGTAAGACACAACCACAGCTGTGACATACACACTACGTGACGTCCAGCAGCGGATGGACCAACTGTAAGACACAACCACAGCTGTGACATACACACTACGTGACGTCCAGCAGCGGATGGGCCAACTGTAAGACACAACCACAGCTGTGACATACACACTACGTGACGTCCAGCAGAGGACGGGCCAACTGTAAGACACAACCACAGCTGTGACATACACACTACGTGACGTCCAGCAGCGGATGGGCCAACTGTAAGACACAACCACAGCTGTGACATACACACGCTGGCTGTTCACCTTGCCCTTTCGAGATCTCTCACTATCCATTCATCTTACAAATACAATACAGTACTATATGACGGTTTATTGCATTTAATTTACCCACACCAGAACTCCCTACGTGTGGTGAATGTAATGAAAGTTAACAGACAATACAGGACTGAGATTCCTCACCAGTTCCCCGAAGTTGTACACGCCAGTTCCTAGAATGGCTGCGAGACCGAGGTTGAATGCACTATCCTTTTGTTCGCTCACTGAAACACATCACGTCATTCTTAGCTCAGTAATCATTCTGTTGTCAAGTAATCATTCTGATGTCAAGTAATCATTCTGTTGTCAAGTAATCATTCTGTTGTCAAGTAATCATTCTGTTGTCAAGTAATCATAATGAATTTGTAGGGTAATCACAATAATAATAATAAAACTTCTATAGCGTATAAATCCTTAGTGATTTATACGTGTAACAAACCAGAATCATAAGTCATCGTCAGAGTGAGGAACTACTGGTGATTTAGGGTTAGGGCTGGGGTGAATTCAAAAATTAATTGGAATTATTCAATTCAATTCCTGAATTTGAATGTGAATTGAAAGATTTGGGATAAGTTGAATTGGAATTGGAACTGAAAGAAAATTAATTGAACCTCATTTTCTAGTGCCGATGCAATCTGGTTTTATTACCAATGTGATCCTAGAATTGTATACAAAGTCTTTGTAGCAGCTAAACATACATTTTTTACACCATTTGAAGATCTGAAGTGAGAACATTTGTCCAGATTTGAACAAAGGGTTTGCCATCTGGCAATTGGAAAAAGAATCAAACTATGGTGGGGTGTGATGAGCTTACTTTGAATTCAATACAGGTTGCAGCTAAGATAACACTTGTTGTCTGCCTGCACATATTTAAAACCATGCCCTTTTTGTGTGCTAGGAATGTGTGAAGCCATAGCCACCCCAATGGGGCATCCCAACAATTAGTAATTGGCTTGCTACTCCTGCACTATTTCATTGAGCAGGTATTTCTGAAACCATAAAATGATCAGACTACTGGTCTTTTCATGTTGTTTGAATAACGGCTCAGCCATTGTCCGTACATTGTTTGCAATTATTTGCAGTTTTTTTTTGCAGTAAGTTTGCAGTAATAGATGTAATAGAAAAGTAATAGACTAATATCTATTACTTTAGGATCTATTACTATTATTTTTGAAAAAAGTTCCTCTTATTACTATTACAGAAAAAACGTCTATTGCAATTACATATTACTATTATCCCATGCGTTTGCTTTGGAAAAATTCCTATAGAATTAATTTAGAATTTTAATTTAATTTTAATTTTAAAATTTGAGCTGGAATTTGAATTGAAATAAATAAATAATATTAATATCCTCAATTGAAGTAACAGATCCCGGTCCTAATGTCACTGGCTTCTTCCACAATTGCAATAAAGATAATCCTTCGATTACAGAATCATCTCCAACTACATAAAGTAATTTACTTGGCTGATCTGGCAAAAAGAACATTAATTGCAATTAGGGTAATACATATCTTGAATTCATGTTCAGAAAAAAATAAGTTTAAAAACTATTTTCTTATAAAAACAAATAATAGGGGGCAAATGTCTAGATTTGCAATAAGGCAAGGGGCTAATGTCTGGGGGGCAAGTGTCCTAGAGGCAAATGTCCTGGGGGGACACATGACCCGGACACATGTACCTAGCAAATATCAAATCGTCAGACAGCAATGGAAATTTGCAGAATTTATTTTTAATTATCTCCAGATATGCTATGTCAGGTTTGTTTATTTACCACAACTTGACACTATAACCAGCCTTCTTGTTAATTTGTATATTCTCTAAACATGGTTACAATTGTTGTACCCAACTTATCTGTATGACCAATGTTGTAGAGATAACTGAGTAAAACAGTTATATGAACTATGACACATAATACATTCAAGTAAAAACAAACAGCAAATTATTATTTTTAATATTTAAAACATACATAGAATAGGAGGCTTTCTGACATAATTAAGGAAACTTACACTTTTTTCTTTTAGTTAATGACCACCTCCAACTTGCTGAAGATTTTGTTGTGTTAGAATTTTGTATTTTAGCACAGGTAGAAAGGACCAATGGCTCTTAGTGTCTCATCTGAAAGGCACAGGTAGAAAGGACCAATGGCTCTTAGTGTCTCATCTGAAAGGCACAGCCAAAATGGGGTGAATGAAATTATCCAAGTTTCGAAACGGCAGCAGGTGGACTAAAACTTTTTCAATCGACAGTCCGTCGCTGTAACTGCTGAGCTACCATGTCCACATTTGCCATACATTATAATATCGTTACAAAATTATTAATCCAACTACCTTACCTGGTATGTCTGAGAGTTCTGTGCAGCCAAGGAAACGCAGGGCGTGAGTGTAGTAGTCGGCGTGGTTGCCCATCAACTTGTGGTAGCGACTCGACATGTCATAGAATGAGCCATGCACTGCTGTGATGCCATCTATCCCATCTAGAACCTTCTCTGCCTCCAGGGTGATGTTCTACAATGCAGGTGGATGGTCCATGAATAGAAAACAAATACCATACAGTACCCCAAGTGTGAGGGCAGGTCTTTTAGCTTCTCAAGTAGGTGGCAGAGACTTGAGGCGTGTATGAAGTGACAGTAGGTGTCCAACACTGTACGGAAACTAAAGGTGTGTGTGAAGTGACAGTAGGTGTTCAACACTGTACAGAGACTTGAGATTTGTGTGAAGTGACAGCAGGTGTTCAACATTGTACGGAGACTTGAGATGTGGGTGAAGTGACAGGTGTTCAACACTTTACAGAGACTTGAGGTGTGTGTGTGAAGTGACAGTAGGTGTTCAACACTGTATGGAGACTTGAGATGTGTGCAGGGATGTGACAGGCACAAGAGGAAAAATCCTGAAATAATTTGACTAGATGGTAAGGGCCCGAAAGAAGTGAGGGGGCGTCGGCCAAACGTCGACGTGGGGGTGTGGAAGGGGGCAACCCCCTCCTGCTAGGGAGATCTGGGCAACCTCCCCATGAATTTTTTTTAATAAGATGCTCTGTGGTGAACTTTGGAACCAAAACAAAATGTTCAAAATCAGGACTCTCACAAGGAGCAAAATAAAGATTCTGCCTTTCTAAAACAAAATACATTTCAGATTGGAAGGAGTGGGGGGTAAATCTACAGGATTATCTAACAGCTACACTGCAAACTGCTTGATCCATCTATCCATCTGGTCTGGTCATGGTTTTTAACAAGTGTCATCAACGTTTTGACAGTTGGGTTCCACTATACGTGTAAGTTTTATATTTTAATAGAATCTAAATTCTTAAGTCTTCTTATGTAGATTCTAGCTTTAACTGAAAATACTTTGCCAGATCGATTTTTTTTAAATTAACCTGTCCCCACTAAAGCAATAATCTGATTTGGTGTGAATGATATTTAACCTCATCCTCTCACCACCCTCCATTCAAAATATGAGATATAAAATGAGTGCATATTAGATTTAACGCATATTATCACCCACTAAACACTAAACTGAAAAAGCTAAAAATTTTACTTCTAGCGTTACCCTCTTAATGAATTAATGGGTGGGACACATATGAAAACAACTTCAGATATAAATTAGACTCTGAATTTGATGTGTCATCACGAATTGAGAGAAAAACTGAGGAAGAGTCGACGTAGGCCCTAATAAGAATTTTCGGCCCCCGACTGGATACATGGTTAGTGAAAAACAACTTATTTGTAAAATCGATTTCTGAAGACCAAATTAATAGATGGGGCAAGAAAAGTTCATGAAACTGATAAAATGATTATACTTTATTAACCGTTTGTGTGTTTGAAAGAGTGGATGGCTTTCAATGGGGCATATATGAACCTAATTTTTAACTAAAGTGATTTATACACAGTGACCGTATCAGAAATAGTTGGGAGAAATGTTTGTTGACACCAGTGGGACGTAACACATGGGTAGTAACATGTGGGTAGAGTTCTCCAGCAAACACACAAACCACAAACGAAACAAATACAGTTACCCTTTACCCCCAGATTTTTATACCGGATTCACACGAATTACAAAAACGTTATTTTCGGCCCTAGAAAAAACCAGAAATCCATGAAAAAAAAATTAAAATCTCATCCCTGTGTGTGTGAAGTGACGGTAGGTGTTCAAAGCTGCACAGAGACTTTAGGTGTGCGTGAAGTGACAGTAGATGTTCAATGTTGTACGAAAACTTGGTGTGTGAGTGAAGTGACAGTAGGTGTTCAACGCTGCATGGAGACTTTAGGTGTGTGTGTGAAGTGACAATAGGTGTTCAACACTATACGGAGCCTTGAGGTGTGTGTGAAGTGACAATAGGTGTTCAACGCTGTACAGAGACTTGAGGTGTGTGTGAATTGACAGTAGGTGTTCAATGCTGTATGGAGACTTTGAGGTGTGTGTGAAGTGACAGTAGGTGTTCAAAAGTGTACGGAGACTTGAGGTGTGTGTGAAGTGACAGTAGGTGTTCAACGCTGTACGGAGACTTGAGGTGTGTGTGTGTGATGTGGCAGTGGCTATACAAACCTTCACTGCTTCCATATTCTTCTGCTTCAGGTGGATGTTACCCTGACAGGTCATCACTAGAACAGTTGCTTCATCAGCTGACTTCACCTAAAACATACAACACATGTTACCCTGACAGGTCATCACTAGAACAGTTGCTTCATCAGCTGACTTCACCTAAAACATACAACACATGTAGCTACAAAGGTTCCCATCAATAAGAGCAAATGTCATATTCTATAATCACGTGTATGCACCAAATCGGGTTGACATTTTTTTTTAAAACTCTTGCACTGCATTCCAGAGATTCAAAATATAAATCAAAGTCAAAACCTAGTGTTGCTTTTTACAAACCTTGTCTTTGAGACTCTCCCAGAAGTCCAGGGCTTCTTTTGGATCTACAAAAAAGCCCAGATTAATCAAACCATGTTAGTACATGCAGTAATCTGTCAGACACTGATAGTGATACTCCCTACATGCTATCACCTCCGTTGGAGCATCATCATATATACAGTTGTGTATCTGTGTTGATCAGTCTCATTAGACATTAACAGCTCAGCCTGAATGCATAGGCGTTGTAGTGACCTGGACTGGACATTTATGCAGGGCGGCCTGCATGGTCTAGCTGGCATCCAGGGCAGGGGCCCTTGATTGAGACTGGGGGCCATGTAGTAATCAAAAGCAGTCTTTGTGTGACCATTGTCAAATAGAGATTGTGTGCAAGTGTCTGTGATCGGTAAATGTAAAGTTAGCTGGCCAAAATAATTTCTTTTTAACTCACTTTGACCTCACCTTTTAGAAGTACTCCAGATGGCGCAAAAGATGAAGTCCATGCTAGTTACCTTAACATCTACGCTGCATTCACAGTACATACTGCACATTTTAGAAGCACATTCTATTCTTCATTTATACCACACACAATACAATATAATAATACAATACAATAAAGAAGACTTCTATAGCGCCAACATCCTCGGAAAAATGAGCTCAGCAGTGCACCAATACCAAAGTGTTAGGCAAATCTTAATCCAAATTAAATTCTGAATCGTCAACAGTGATTGTGGTGCACTGAGGAGCTAAGGAGGATAGGTCAGGTCATATAGGTAGGTTGGGCTTTTAGATGACACCAAAATATTTATATATCTTCCCACGACTTAACACTGACAGGTAATGAATTCCACAAAGTAGGCGCAGCAATTGAGAAAGCTTTAGTTCCAATGTTTGTCTTAATTCTAGGAATAAATAGTAAATGCGAAATAGATGATTGAAGCTGCCTAGGCTTTCTTGCGGGAGTGAGCAGCGAATGAAAATATGCCGGTTGCCCGGATGAAAGTGAGTAAGTAATAGTGCAAATCTTGAAAATAATGCAATGTTGAATTGGTAGCCAATGTAGAGATTTTAGAAATGGTACCGATTGTGAGAAACAAGGCAATTTAGTAACTAACAATTCTGCACATGCTGAACTTTCATGATATCCTTGAGAGCAATATTATGATATAGGGAATTGCAATAGTCAAGCCTACTGCTGACAACAGCAGTTGCAATACAAACGTCATATTCGAGCAACAAACTACGATCAAAGGTGAACAGAGGGACCAGAAGTGCAGGGAGCGCGATGAAGCACACCATGATAACGGCATCCCTTGACAAGAAGTTTAGCTGACAAGCATTGTCTTCTGTGGCCCATGCCAGGAGTTCAATGATTTGAACATGTCCAACAAGATGGCGAGTGGCACCAGCAATTTGCACAACGTCACCCAGAAGAGGAGGCTGGTCCACCAGAAGAATAGTGAGGTGGCTGTCACCAAAGCTAACCGTGGTCTCTGGGTGCTGACGTCCATACTAGTTGTCTATGCCAAAACATCTTGCTCGTTGGACCAAGCATGCTTCAAAATGTTGCCCGCATCTGCAAGGAGCTGCTCAAGCAAGTGGTTTCTGACTGCGACAAGAAGTACAACATCAGTGACTTAACCATGGTGGGACACATAGAGTCTGCTTTCATCTGCAAGGAGCTGCTCAAGCAAGTGGTTTCTGACTGCGACAAGAAGTACAACATCAGTGACTTAACCATGGTGGGACACATTGAGTCTACTTTCATCTGCAAGGAGCTGCTCAAGCAAGTGGTTTCTGACTGCGACAAGAAGTACAACATCAGTGACTTAACCATGGTGGGACACATAGAGTCTGCTTTCATCTGCAAGGAGCTGCTCAAGCAAGTGGTTTCTGACTGCGACAAGAAGTACAACATCAGTGACTTAACCATGGTGGGACACATTGAGTCTGCTTTCATCTGCAAGGAGCTGCTCAAGCAAGTGGTTTCTGACTGCGACAAGAATTACAACATAATCTATCAAATCTTGTGTTCTCCCGGACGGGGAAACAAATCTCCCGGACGGGGAAACAAATCTCCCGGATTTCTGATGAAACAAAAAATATTTTTGTGTAGGTTAACAAAAGATCGTCAATCCCTTCTGTTACCCATGCCCTCAACAACAGCAGGGGTTAGTTCAATCACATCTTGTGCACAGTGAACAAGGGAAACTTATCTAAATAATATCTTTGTTCTTTGCCTGTTGTTGAAGTTATGTATACGCTTTAGACGAACAGTCCCCCATTATCGCCCACATGTGCACATCGAGTTCAAATATTGCCCATCATTGGCATCAATACATCTCCAGTTTTATTTCATTCATATATATTTGATAATTGTCACAATCGGAGCACATTATGAACGAAATGTTTTCATAAAAAAATGCCTCCATCACCAATCATCGCAAACTTTGAAGAAACAGAAAATGCTTTAATTCCTGACAGTAAATATTATGTTATTGCTTTAGTGTAATCAAATATGTAGGCTCCTGTCCGTAAGGTAAGGGGTTTTTGTCATAATATATTTTAGGAGTTTAAAATTTTTTTTTATACCACCAGAGTATTGTAACCATGTTATATATTTTACTAGTCCACAAAGAATTTGTCTACTGCCAAATTTTTATTAACATGCAATTTAATAGTAGATATGCAGTGTGGCTGGAACTAAAGCTGATATGGTGGTAATTTGTATGAGGGGCAAGGGTGTGAAATACTCTGATATATGCGCGATATCCCAAGCCCCTCCAATTCACTTGCAATTCTCCGATATCCTGAGCCTATCCAATTTACGCATAAAACTCCTGCATTTGCACTTCTGAAACTTAACATGTATGACTTTATGCAAATGTTCTCCAACGAAAACGTTTCCACTAAGAAACATTACAAGACCCATTTTACTTCAATCTTTATGTTTGCTTCTAGAAGTCATAGGTGTGGCATTGCCAACAGCTAGGGGCCCATCCTGTTCCAACAACACTAGTACCCACTGAACATACCCTGAAATGTATCAGCCTTAACACGATAAGCAGCCTGCCAAGGGTTGGATACCGGGTGGCCAGAAGGGCTGACATGTGGGTTTACAATGCCTATGCCTGGAAGTGCCTGCATGACAGGACCACGCCTCACCTTTCATTGCCTTGGCGATGTAGACAGCAATCTGCACGAGAGCGATGGGGCTGATTCTGAATAATAACACACAATAATAACATCACAACAGTTGTGTGCTAAGAAGAATCTAAGACGCAACCATACACCCCCATCACAAACACTCAGTAGACAATAGTACAGAATTACAATGAAGATGTTAATTTTTACACAATGATCCTATTTACCGTAATTTTCTGTGCATAATACGCATTCTTTCCCTTCATTTTTTACTTAGAAGTCCAGGTGCGTATTATACATAGTAACAAGGTGAACATTTTTTTTTACTGAATATGCAGTAATCAGGAACCATAGATTGGCCTATATTATAATTACGTTGTTAAAAGACAATAATTCTTACTTTATTTTTTCTATGCCAATGCATCATTCAACCATTCTACGTACAAAAAAACATGTATTGCGTTTTGCGCACATTTTTGTCCAAATAGCGCTGTGGAGTGAGTGATAATATAAGCTACTAATGTGATCATGATAGAAGACGCTAATGCAAGTTGGCGCTACTTGGACTGACAAGGAACAGGCTAAGGGACACTCTAGAGGCTAAAATGTGCTTCAAAGTTACCAAACCATTTATTTTAAATGAAAAATTATAGTAACTTACAGTGCTCACACCAGACCAGGGCTAATTCCACATAAGCATACACCCAGCCTAAGGCAATACCAAATCCTAGTTTTTTTTCCTCATTCCAATTCCACCCATCGTATCATGATTCTGATTCCAATATTTTTTTCTTATTCCAAATTGTTGTATGTCCACCATTACAATTATGATAAATATATAATTTATATGTATACATTTGTAAATCTTCATTATGTAGGAAAGAATGTAATGGACAAAAAGTAACAGATTATTTTGATTATTATTACTATTTTGTCTTGAATGCACAATAATAGTTTCTAACAGATGTTTCTTCAATTGAATCCCTACTACATAATTGGGGTCCAAAGATGTATGAAACTTTAACCAGAAGGTGTGTTGGTCTGTGCTATCAAAACAGTTTTGGTACATTTTAATATGGAATTATATAATATAGCAAGATAATGTTAATTAATAATGCATACATTATAATGTGCAAAGTATAGTTTAGAAACTATATTGTTCAAAGTATGGTGCTCAAAACCAGTAGACAGTAGTAGTATTCAAAGGTGAAGTCAGATCATATTAAACTGCATAATGAAACGCACTTGCATTAGCGTTAGCTTAGTCAATAATTAGCTTCGATTTATCTATGTACATGCTTAAATTATATTAGTAGATACATATGAGACTAATTCTTTTAAGTTCTGAAAACTAGTTACCTAAACTATGTTCTTATCACAACTTGGAAATTTTCATGTTTTTCAATACGATGTTACTTATGTTCATTAAATTGTAACAATATTGCTGAAAACAACTGCAAATAAACATTCACCTACCTGTGTTCAAAATCAGCAATAAAGTTGTGATACAACTGAAAAAAATTAAAATAACATATTTTGCAATAGAGAAGTAATCACATGAAAAATACTACTGTTGGTGCAGTGACTGACGTTTTGGACCTTACACCAGACTACCCCTGTGATTCACAGAGGCTGCATTCAATATCACATTCACATTGATTATAGCTAATGCATTACTATCTGTATCATAAGGTTTATAAGCCTCGAAAAGACTCAAGAGCAGGGCTGGGGTCAATTCCATTTAATAAATTCCAATTCAATTCATTTTTTTCAATCAAATTCCAGCTCAAATCTTTCAATTCCAAATTAATTCCATGGGAGTATCTACAAACGCATGGGATAATAGTGTGTGTAATAGTAATAGAGTATGTGTAATAGACGATTTTTTTCTATAATAATAATAGGAGATTTTTTCAAAAGTAATAGTAATAGATCCTAAAGTAATAGAAAATAATCTATTATATTACATCTGTTACTGCAAACCTACAAAATATCTGGTTTGTTTGCATGTTATTCCAAAGGCTAGTAATTGTAAACAATGTACAGATAATGACTGAGCTGTTATTCAAGCATGAAAAGACCAGTAGGCTGATCATTTTATGGTTTCAAAAATACCTGCTCAGTGAAACAATGCAGGAGTAGCAAGCTAATTACTTAATTGTTGGGATGCCCCATTGGGGTGGCTATGGCTTCACACATTCCTAGCACACACAAAGGGCATGGTTTCAGATATGTGCAGGCAGACAACAAATGTTATCTTAGAGCAGGAGCTGCAACCTGTATTGAATTCAAAGTAAGCTCATCACACCCCACCATAATTTTATTTGAGTAGAACTTCTGACCATCATAACTGTTATAATAAAAATTGTATACAGTAGTAAAATACAATTTTACATGGACCTGTGACGATATCAGCGACAGATTTGGTTGGCCAACAACATACATTACAGTCTGCAGCAGCGATATGAGAAGTGACTTCTCAGTTGATTGTAATGAGCGAGTTGGCTGATGTTTCTTCACCATTTTATTCATGCTCATGTGCAGGTGCCGATCCATTCAACACCTTATACATACAAGTGATGACATTGATATGGAGTCGATACTTTACTGGAAGCCAATGCAGGTCATGTAAAACAGGTGTTGTGTTCGCTCTTGCGTGTCATTGTGATCAGACGAGCAGTGCAGTTCTGCACATGCTGCAAACGTTCAATTAGTTTCTGCAGAGAACCTTGCAGCATAGCATTTCCGTCCAGACGAAACGTTACCGGTCCCTGGATCAGAATCTTGCAGGCATCATCAGTGATGTATTGCCTGACTTTGCCAATGTTTTGGATATGGTAGAAACATGATTTCGATATTGTGTTCACCTGTTTCTCCATGATAAGCCCGATGTTTCTGACAAATGGTACTGCATTGACTTGTCTGCTTCCGATCGTGAGGGACACGAAACTCATCTTGGGTAGTTGGTGCTTGGATGAGAATACAATTAGTTAACTTTTTCCTCAGTTCAGTAGTAGCATATTCCTGCTCATCCACGCACCAACATCTGCCATACATACTTCAAATATATCCGAGTGCTGTCTGCATGGCAATGGTAGTTAAAATTATGCTTCTTTACTATGTCAACAATTAGTCTGGTGAACATGCAGTAAAGGTTCGGGCCTAGTGCCAATCCTTGTGGAACGCTACAACATAGATGTATGTCAGTCGATGTTCTATTGCTGACTGACACACGTTGTGTTCTACCGCTGATGTATGACTGCATCCAATCCAGGGCTTCAGTAGTAAAACCAAATGAATGTTGAAAACGCGTGAGCATTATGTCATGGTCAATGACGTCAAATGCACTTGACAGATCTAGCATGACACCATAGACCAAGCCCTTTAAACAATGGTCTTACGACTGCTCATTTGAAATACTCTTGTACCACTGACGTAGCCAATGATTTGTTGATTATGGCTGTAATCAACGGAACGAAATAATTAAGGCACTGCTTCAAAAGTCAGGTGAACATAGGGTCCAAATCACACGAATTGTTGGGTGCATTTGTGATGATTCGCTTCACCTCATCGTGAGTGGCTGACGAAAACGGGATTCTGTATGTAGTGATTTCGGCCCACAGAGCCCGTTGGCACCACTTTCATAAACAGTGGGTTCAGCCCATGCGAGCAAAAACAGTTCACAAATCACTGGTTGTGAAAACGGTGGTTTGGGCCAAAACCTCCATTCCCAATAATGAGATATCGTGAGGGTGCAGCCATGGCCCACCTTCCCCTACTAAATAAATATATTTCCATCCATGCCATGATGCCAAAATGGTTATAAATTAAATGATGTTATAAAATGTACATAGGCATAGCTTGAAGTTGAACTGTTAAAGGGGGGGTGAAGCACTCGAACAACCATAGCCCAAACATAATAACATACCATTTACAGTATATATCACCCTTATATGATGGGCGCAACGCCACAGTAATTTTGTAGTATCCTTTTTAACTTTGCCATTATCTTCGCTGGGCGGCGCCATATTGCTCTGCGGGGGGCTCAGCGGCAGAGTGGAAAATCGAATAAAAAGAAAACTGGTGTGCACTGGATGGCTCCTGGATATATCAACTAGTACTACAAATGCAAGGAAAAAACTTTTGATCGACTTCCGAGGAAGAATTTGCAGCGGAAAAGGTGGTTGCAAATGCGGAAATTGCCGTGTCCGCCAGCCGCAGGCTCTGCGAGTGACCACTTTTCCGATGCAGATTACAAGACAAAAGACTATGTGATGAGCATGGACAGACGGTGAGCATCAAGATGTCATTCTTGGTCAAAGACACCGTTCCATCTTAGATCTTTTTTTTTCGCATATGACCATGCATCTACAGACTATTCTGCGACAAGGAAACGTCAGATATCAGAGGGCAGAGCGATGCGTAGGAAGCGACGAGCCGAAACCAGGTTAGTAAATTGGATTACCGTTACCATTGTGACTTATCACTACGATTACAATATAGTTCCACCCCAATAAGCACAGCTGTGCTTCAACGTCAGCATATATATGACCCACAGTAAATCGAAATGTATGAATACAATAAAGTGCGAGTAAGTGTTAATAGTTTGATATAATTACGAGTGTTTTCCAATCCGCCGATTTATTTTCGACGTGATCAGACGTACCGTCAATACGTGGCCGTACTCAATTCTCAAAACAATAACAATAACTCAGTAAGTGCTACAGGATATACTGCAACCTTATAACATGGGCCATGGCGTATGTACTAGGCAAAATTATTCAAGAAAATAATTTGATATTATTTATTGACAGTCATAATAAGTCTCATACTCCTGTGTTCTAAATGCCTAGAGAGCAAGCAGCAATCGTAAGGCTAAGCCTGGGGGGGTTAGATGCATGGGAGAAACACGACCAAAAGATAGTATAGACTATAGTGCAACAGAAGCCTACTAATGCTGTTTACATTTCAAATTCTTTATGGAAATATTTAAAATATACAAATACTTTCATTGTGATTAAGTGCAAATGCAGTTACAAAAACTTTTTAAAAGTATTTAAATATTTAAGTAAAATGCATTTCACCCATGCAATGTCTAGCTGGAAAGGAAACTAACTAAGGCATCGTCATCTACCCAGTTGAACACTGTCAGATTACATGTCTGCTTTCTATAATGACACTTTACAATTTCTGTCTGAATTCTTGTGACTTGACAATAAGGCAAAATTATATAAAATTAATTTGCTTTATTGATCAGATTAAACCCCACATGTAATAACCGGAAGTTCATAGAGATGTATTAATTACATTTTATTCTAAGTCGACTGATAACACTGTAATGAATATCGTGGGGGGAGGGGGCAACTGTCGGCAACCCACAATAGTATTAGTACAAGCTATACATATGAAGGAAGTATATCAGGCATGGGGTCAATTCTGTTTTGTCAATTCCAAAAAATCAGTTCTAATTCCGCCTTGCAAAAAATCAATTCCAACTGTTAAAATCCTAGGCTAAAGAAAAATTCAAATCCAATTCGTTTTAACACAATTTTATTTGTCACATGTGCACAATCATATTTAATTAGATATGATTAAAAAATTATTTTTCGTTAAACACACACACACACACACACACACACACACACACACACCAGGTTTGCCATAAAAAACTTTAAAATGGCATCCAGCCATTTCATATGTACTTTCTGCTGTGACACCTCTCCTGGATTTTTGCTAACAAAACCAGACATTTTGGACAGCCCTGGACAGTTGGGTCATTAATCCAAGTTTTGAGCAGTTTCCCCTGTTTATATCGGGTCCAGGTCATTTGCCCCCCTCCCGGACATTTGCCCCTTTGTCACTTGCCCCCCAGACATTAGCCCCTTGCCTTATTCAAAATCTGGACATTTGCCCCCTGTCCGTAGCTTCTGGATTATTTTAAGTTTTTTTTAAGAAATGTTTTTTTTATTTTTTATTTTTTATTTTTATTTCTGAACATGAATTCAAGATATATAGATTACCCTAATTGCAATTAATGTTCTTTGTGCCAGATCAGCCAAGTAAATTACTTTATGTAGTTGGAGATGATCCTGTAATCAAAGGATTATCTTCATTGCAATTTCCACAATTGCCAGTGAGATTAGGACCTGGACATGTTAGGACAATTGAGGATATTTGAAAGAAGCCATCTCAACAAGGTTTCTTTTGAATTGCATTTACCATGGAGAGTTGGAGTGACTCCATTTTCCTATAAAACTGGATGCACAAGCCAGAGTTGTCAGAATTCACTTAAAACTTCACCATGGAAATTACTACTAGCATCTGAGGAGGTCAGAAGCTATGTTTTGAGTGTCATTCCTACACCAAGAAGGGGGACCAACAAGATTACTCTTCAATGGGAGTGAAGCCAGCATCGATCCTGATCATGCAAGGGTGCTGTGGTCACTGATCTGATCTCCAGATCCAGAATGTGATCAACAAGACTGCCTGCAACCATGATGGTGACACGGCACAGATAGAAGCTGCCAAGGTCCGTGAGGACCTGAAAACTATGGCAGCTAATACCAGGGGCACTCCAAACCACTGTTTGTGGAAGCATCACCCCAAGAACCCATCTTCCACCACTGATCTGACTATCAATGATACCTGGAAGACAACTGGTGACAAGATCATCTCGTACACACTCCAGGGGATAGGCAATTGCATTAGGCTAAAGTGACTTCGACTTGTTATTGAATGTTATGTTATTGTAGTAATAATTATAAAACTGCAAACTGATTTTCACTTGTCAACTATCATAGAAATAAGGGGCAGATGTCCGGGGGGGAAGCAAATATACTAGGAGGCAGATTTATATCGCTATCAGTTGTGGTATCATTGATATTTCATCAAATTTACTGGAAAGTTTGAGTCTTCAACATCCTAATCTCCAACATGTATTCTCCATGGGGACATTTTTAATTACTACAAAGGGCAAACCCTACAGCCACATGTAACAGCATTGTACAGGTGACCAGTGACATGTTTAGTATGGGAAACTTGTGGGCTGAACATTAGGCTTGGATAAACAAGGGGCTGCATTCAAGTGGGGCAGGCTTCCTCTCTCACACAAAGGGAATGAGCAGGCAGGTGCCCTTAATTGGCAATCTCTGTAAATAAACATTGTACACTGAGAAAGAAAATGAGGCCTGCATGGTCTGATTTTGGTTTTACTGTCTGTTACAGTAACTTAGTATTTCTTTTTGATGCAAATGCTTGATTATATTGTTCTTGGTCACAATGTTTCAATACCAGAGTAGACAGTGTCTATGCTGTAATGTTGACAACTTCCTGGCTGTTACCAGATTCAGGGTGACATGCTAATAGCAGACAAATATGATTTTAAAAGTAATATAAGTAAATATAAGGGTAAATATTAACAGTATCAAGTCAATAATTCCAACAAAATCAATTCCAATTCCCAAAAAATAAATTTTGAAAAAAAATTCAATTAAAAAAATTTTGAAGTCAATTCCAATTCCGGAACTGGAATTGAGGGTCAGTTCCAATTCCGGAATGGAATTGACCACATGCCTGAAGTATATTCATGACAATATCTTGTCTCTGTGTACTACAGCAACAGTCATGAACAGTATAATTGAATTGAAACAAGCTTATGTCTGTGGGGCTTTTGTCGGGAGGGGCTTTTGTCTATGCACCATACTATCTAGCAGATGCTTTCAGTATAATACCTAATAATTATATATATATTTACATATATATATATACAGCATTTATAAGGTAAAGATGTCACAAGCATAGATCTGCATCTGGTCCAATAACAATATTCATGCATTATGTTATCTAAATCGAGTGTCAGATATAAAATAAGGAACCCCATAGAAAGTGTACCTATGGGTCCATATTTTGTTATGGAATTTGGACCCCTTATAGAATTTTGACCTCCCTGGCCCATTGAAAACAGTGCAATGTTGATTAGATAATATAATGCACTTTGGAGCTAGGATGCTACAATTTTGGTTACATGCGTTTGGTTATGTTACCAGTGGCATTCGTCAAACTGACCAAACAGATTCATTAAAAACATTAAGAGATCAGTGATCATTGGTTGAATTAACATGGCCCCATAGGGAAAATGCTTTTCCCTGTGGTTGATTACTTTATACATTCTATATGACACTGGCACTCTTATATTCTAAAAATAATATATACAAGAGAAAGTTTCTCACATTGTGATTCATTTTTATTATGCAAAAGATGAATTTTGTAAAATTTTCAAGTCACTGTATGTGTAATCTTTTCAGATGAAGGATTCACCATTGGTTCGAACAAGTACAGCTACTAGTTTTGAAGCATCCAGCGCTACGGGTGATGCCGTCAATCTTTACATTACGGATGTCACCTTTAGTGCCATCACTGCTACTACTGCTGTGGCACCACATACAACCGATGCTGAAATGCAAATCGATCCGGTAACGATATTTCAAGTGCGACACTTCGCGAATGCTGCTGTAGTCACGGATGACATTATTGCACCAATGAACGTTGATCATGACTACTCCTACGTGAAGCTTCCATCAGATTCAGTGAGAATAAAGACATTGGTGCAGATGATGCACACTATGTGATAACAGCGACATAACCAAGGGTGACTCAAGCAGCTCCGACACCTATGAGAAAGAGAAGAAGTTTGTCATTCGTGAGAAAAACTTATGTCACTTTTCTGCACCAGTCAGAATAAGTAGTGTATTGGTGTATATTCAGTGCCAGTAGTGTATTGGAACAAATGGTTGGTGTGCAAGTACTATCAGTCAGAACAAGTAGTACATTGATACATATGATTGGTGTACATTTACTGTCAGTACAAGTAGTGTATTTGGTAGAGAATGAGACGCTTGGTTTACATTTGCTGTCGGTAGGAACAAGTAGTAGATTCAGTCAGAACAAGTAGTATATTGGATACACATGATTGGTGTACATTTACTGTCAGAAGAAGTAGTGAAATGGTGCAGATTCCAGAATGAGATCATTGGTGTACATTTACTGTTGGTAGTAACAAGTAGTGTATTGGTATGCATGATTGGTGTACGTTTACTGTCAGTCAGAACAAATAATATTGTTACACATTATTGGTGTACATTTACTGTCCAATCAAAACAAGTAGTCTATTGTCATTGGTACAGATGATGATGGTGAAACAGTTAAAATGCCTTGGCTTTATAAAGATTAATTATTTCCTAAGCTAAACTACCAGTATATTTGATATGTTGTGGCATAATAATGATGTGTGTAGCTGTGATATCCATGTTCCAGGTTGTATTTCCCGGTGGTAGAAGTCACTGTTTTTAGTCGTTCTAGTTAGCCTTTTCAGTGGTTTCAGTCGTTCTAGTTAGCCTTATTTCTTTGGTAATTGTTTTTCTATGTGAATAAACTGTTGATATATTTTATGTTGGTCTCAATATAAATGAAATTGTGTGTAGTGACATGCAAGATGGTGCAGGTAACATTTTGTTGACAGAAGTGGGATATGGATAAGAAGGCATTCACATCATTCAGTTATTAATATTTTAGTGGGAATTGTTGTAGTTTTCCAGGTTGTTTTTCGACCTGCTGCATACTGTGGGTGCCTTACAATTTGTCTATATCAAACTATCAGTACACTCACCTGTGTCAGGTCAATCTCCATAGCTAAACTTTCCATCAATTCAATTCGGTTCAGAATAGACATCACAGATCCTTCCCACATCGCAGGATGGGATTACTTGTCTTGCCTTTCCTGAGCCTGAAATATAATTTGTCAGGGTTAGTTGATAGCACTAATTCCATAATTACCATAATAGTTGCAAAACTGTGAACATTACATATACTGTCAGTAGTTAATTATTGTTATTTAAATGATTACATTGCACCAAACAACAAGGTGTTGTGGTGTGCTACAGAGAGGGGTGATTACAAGTACGAATATTAATGTAATCATGATTACAGTAATTATTGCAATCACAATTACTAATGTAGTCATGATTACAATCATTATTACAATCACGATTACGGTAACATTTAAGAATATATATATATTCACATAATGAATTAAATAAACCCTCATGTTATTATTGTCATCAATGTTATTCAACACAAAATCAAACACAATATTAAAATACAGTCACGGTACACTTCATTAGATTAGATACAAAATAAAGAGAAAAGCCTGCTTGCATTGCCATTGTAGTTCGGACCTCGCCCTCGGGCTAGGTAAAAGAAATATGCAGAAAAAATATGATTATTAAAATGGCAATGATTCGATAACAATTGAATTACATTTACTGACCTGCTAGCTGTAGGGCGAATCAATGAGTCGGCACGCAAATCATGCAATGACCGCAGACCAACATCTAGCACCGCTCTGTTTGTGCATATCACTACAAAATCATCGTCTTCGCCTTCGTACGATGATGCAAGCACCAACGCGGTCGGGCACACGGTGCTGCATAGCCATAGTCTAGCCCTAGGCATGGTAGCTTCCTCGGCGCAGCATGATGACTCAACGTAAACGTGCGCAGTCATTGGGACGCAATTTCCACAGGTTCAACACATCACATTACCTAGTCAGGAATCGTTGACAGTCAAAGCGCTGTTGTAATTTTTCCTGAATCCAACGTCAACAAAGTCAAAGGGTGAAGCCGACCTGGAGTCTGGAGCGTGACTCGCACATTCGGTGACACTTTACGACTGTCAACGGTTGTTTCCGTGTGGCCTGTCGAACTAGACTCTTCGTCTGTGGTTTCCATTTCTCCAAACTATTACGGAAGTTCAGTAAACCACTAATCGCTATTAGCAGATCTGGTAAAACTGTCACAAGCGATGCATCCATCTTGTCAACAAGTAAAAAATAGTTCCGGTATTCCGTTATCGCATATTCTCGTTGGTTAGCGTCTCGTGTGTTCGAGAAGTGTGGCGTTTTCCACGATTTTTTTTGCGTATTTTGTTGTAATTTCTTTAACTTTTTTTATTTGGAACGAACAAAAACGCTATTTTGTTGATGTGTGTAAACACTTGTATATATAACAGACACCCATATCTTTTTTTTCGCTCCAGAATGTCTATTTACGAAATAAATCTAAAATTTACATTGATTAGATATACGCGACTCAAACCACTCGTTTCGACAACAAGATGGCGATACGCAGTGATGTATTTTGTCGATTTTTGTCTCGAACAAAATCAGTTTTTCAGTTTATCTCATAAATTAGCAGGTATCTGTCACCATTAATGCATAGTTAGATAATATATATTTAAATATACGGCATAACACAAAATTGCTTCAGTTCCCCTTTAAATTAGCTGTATACCTAACCTACCTACCTTGACCAGCCCATCGCCCTGTGCAAACGTCGGATTCTTGACAAACGTCTGCAGTTTCAATGTCAACTGATGCCATAACCTGAATAAAAAACATAATTCTGTTTGCTCAATCGCGTAGTCGTTGAATTTTCAGACAACGATAAATACTTTTACAAAGCTAAGAAAGAATCACCAAGATCCCAGTGGGCGATATTTTAAGGATTTGATGACTCACTCACACCAGTTCTTCCATTTTCGATTAAGAATTCGTGAAATAATGCTTTTTTAAAGTTTACCTTTTCGTGTAAAATTCTTCTAGCGCAGCCCATTCTTGGGCAAGTTCGCCGCTGCACTTCCGCTGCTGTTCAGCCAAGTAACCGGGAACATCTTTCGCCATGTCGAAACAACTGCTTTGTCAAATTTCACCAGATCGAATAAGTGGTGCCATCTAGTGAACAGTTGTGCTCCTTTATGTATGAGTAGTGTCACCTTCTGAACATCTCAACAGGCTGGCGGTTGTCCGTGTTTTTGGTGTGCGTGTGGCTGGCCAGCTGGCTGGCTGGCTGGCTGGCTCTACCGTTGTCACGTTGACACGTCATCAACATGGTTTTGTGACAATGCAGGGAATGGTTGAAGGAAGAAGGCAAGGGCGTTAAGGAAGTGTATAGTTAGGAAATATAGGCAGTTGGTCAGAACACTAAAACAGACGCGGGTTGAGCAGGTAATACTGTCAGGGATTTTACCTGTAATGGGCAGGAGGGGTCATATATATCGAAATTGTCGGGGGATGGCAATTAACATGTTAGTCCAGAGGCTGTGTAGGGAAGAGGAAGTTGGATTTGTGGATTTATGGGGAAGTTTTGTTGGGAGGGCTGATATGTACATGAAGGATGGGCTTCATTTAAGTGGAAAGGGGGCGGCAGTATTCGCGGACAAACTTTCAGCAGCAGTAGATAGCGACTTGGGTACAATGACAAATATTTTTGGAAGTAAACATTCTTTAAACTAGAAGTGCAGGGGGGTTACCTAGAGGTGTCTCAAGCAGAACAAGAGGCCACTAGCACAGATAAACCAATATCAAATCATCCGAAAATCATCTCTGAAAAAGGTTATAGATGCGTATGTTTAAATGCAAGGAGCATAGTAAATAAGAAAAACGAATTAAACATTATGGTAGAAGATATTGACCCTCACATAATTGGTATAACTGAATCATGGGCTAACATAGATATAACAGATGCTGAATTAGGACTGACAGGATATGTAATGTTTAGGAAAGATCGAATAGGAAGAAGGGGCGGGGGAGTTATTTTATATGTTAAAGAATCTATTCAGGCTTATGAAATAAAACTAGAAAGGGAAGCAGATTGCGATGAAGCTGTTTGGTGCAAAATTGTTTCAGGAAATTCAAAATTAACTATTGGATTAGTTTACCGAAGTCCAAACATAAACGAAGAGGACAACACAAAAATAAAAAACGCTATAAAGGAAGTTAGTAAAGGGGAATGTATCATAATGGGAGATTTTAACCATGGACACATACAATGGAATTCTCTAGAGAGCACAGGGATTGAGGATCAACAATTTCTATGTTTAATCCAGGATAGCTTTCTTACTCAGCACGTACTAGAACCAACCAGGGGAGAAAATGTATTAGATATAGTTTTGTCATCACAACAAGAATTAGTGGACAATGTAAAAATATTTGAACCATTGGGTAATAGTGACCATAATCAAATACATTTTGACATCAATGTAAAATCAGAAAGTAAAAATAAGAAAACGTACAAGAGAAACTTCCACAAAGGTAACTACAAAGATATGAGAAAATACTTAGCACAGCTAGATTGGAATAACATGCTGATGGATAAGACTGCAATTGAATGTTGGAATATTCTAAAATATGAAATTGAGAGTATCATTGATAAATTTGTTCCCTTCCGAAAACAAGGAAAACGGTGTAGAAAGAAACACTTGTCAAAAGAGGCAATTAGAAAAATAATGCTAAAACAAACTATGTGGAGGGTTTATAGGCGTACCAGAAAGGAAGAAGACTATGCAAAATACAAAGAGGCACTTAATGCAGCTACAACTGAAATCAGACAATCTAAAAGAAGCTATGAGCAAAAACTGGCATGTAACATAAAAACTGACAGCAAGAGTTTTTATGCATATGTCAGGAGTAAACAAAACGTACAAGACAAGGTTGGACCTCTAGAAGACAGTGCTGGAAATATAATATCACAGGGGTTTTTAATGGCGGAAGACCTAAATGGTTACTTCAGTTCAGTGTTTACAAAAGAAGATATTAGTTCATTACCAGTTGCTGATGCTAAATTTCAGGGGGCTAAATCTGACTATTTAGAACCGTTAGTTGTAACTCCAGAATTGGTAGCTAGGAAAATAAAGGCAATGAAGGATAACAAATCACCGGGAGTGGATGGGATTCCTCCAAAATTACTAATGGAAACAGTAGATCAAATCAGTATACCACTTGCAAGAGTATTCAACTTGTCATTAAAAGAGGGAGTTGTTCCGTTTGAATGGAAAGAAGCAAACATCATACCATTATTTAAAAAGGGTTCGAGAAATAAGTCAGAGAATTACAGACCAGTGAGTTTAACGTCAGTGATTTGTAAATTATTAGAAAGGTTAATTAAAGACCATATGGTGGACTTCCTCGTTAAGCATAAATTATTAAATTCATCTCAACATGGATTCCTTAAAGCGAGGTCATGCTTAACAAATATGTTATGTTTTTTGGAAGAAATCACTAAGTGGATAGACATGGGATCGCCAGTAGATATTATCTACTTAGATTTTCAGAAAGCTTTTGACAAAGTGCCACATCAAAGATTGCTACTTAAATTAAAAGCCCATGGTATCGGGGATAGCATAACTGACTGGATAGAACAATGGCTGACTGACAGAAGACAACGAGTTGTAGTAGATGGCGAAGTTTCAAATTGGAAATCGGTTTTGAGTGGGGTACCTCAAGGATCAGTATTAGGACCTATATTATTCTTAATTTATATCAATGACTTGGACGAGAGTATAACAAGTAACGTACTGAAATTTGCGGACGACACAAAACTGTTTAGAAAGGTTAATACTGATGGTGATCAACAACATTTACAAAACGATCTAGACAGATTAGTGAAATGGTCTGAGAAATGGCAGATGCTGTTCAATTTTGGGAAATGTAAATGCCTACATACAGGACATGGGAACTTGAATGTAAACTATAAAATGGGAGCTACTGTTCTTGGTACTACTGTAAAAGAAAAGGACTTAGGAGTTACAATAAGCGCTGATATGAAAGTTTCAGAGCAGTGTGGTATTGCAGCTTCAAAGGGTAATCAAATTCTTGGATTGATTAGAAGAAACATAACATATAAGGGAAAAAAGTTAATTATACCTCTTTATAAAGCAATAGTTAGACCTCATTTAGAATACTGTATACAAGCATGGAGACCATATCGTAAGAAGGATATAGATACGCTTGAACGCATACAAAGGAGAGCAACTAAAATGATTCCAGAACTTACAGACCTTAGTTATGAAGAACGCCTGAAAGAATGTGGTTTAACAACTCTAGAGACAAGGAGGTTAAGAGGAGATCAGATTGAAGTTTTTAAGATATTGAATGGGTATGAAAATATTGATAGAAATATGTTTTTCTCACTCAAGAAGGATAGCAGAACTAGAGGACATGAGGTAAAATTAGTAAAGGATCAATGTAGATTGGACATCAGGAAGCACTCGTTCTCACAGAGGACAATAAATGAATGGAACAAACTGTCTACAGATTGTGTAACTGCTAGCAGCGTGAATATGTTTAAAAACAAGGTTGACACATATATCAGGAGGGCGGGTTATAAGTAGGTGAACATTGTTGGACTCTCGATAAGCCAATGGCTTCCTTGTCCACTTGCCATCTGGGCCTTTGGCTTGGATGGCAAATCTTGTTAAATCTTGTTAAATCTATTGATGGCGTCAAGGACGTTGTTACCAACACAACATGCAAGACCTGAAAACAATGGCGAGAAATCCCGGGAGCACTAAATACATATCAATTGATGCTCGAGGTCTTAACCGTTCATCTCTAATTTATTTGGGGGGCCAACCTCCCTATTTGCACCTATTTGCGGGGCCAATCTGCCATCTCCCCCGTTTTTGACGGTCCACCTCCCACCAATCCATCTTCCTACAATTGTTTAGGCCAACTTCCAACTTCCTGCCGCCCAACCCCACCCTTAAGACAAAAGGATAATTGTTTTCAGCATGGGTGTACAATACAGCACATATTAGTTATTCTTCAATTGCAGTTTGGCACATTTGTCGTTATGCGAACGGACGAATGGACGAACTGTTGTCGTAATGCTATAATCTCTCTGGATAAAGACAGTTTGCGTTATCTCCTCGAAAGTGCGGAATGCAGTATTGAACGAACGATACGATACCATACCATACAGTTAACATAACGGTGATACAGACATTTCCTTCAGGTACGACAGAGGGTTCGGGGCGAACTGATACATGAATACTTTCTTCAAGGTACGCGATGTTTGTGCAGACAAATGTAACAAAATCGATCATATAGTCATAATCGCCAACAAATGTCACAACATTGCCACTGAATGTCACAATCAACGACACGTGTCAAAAACACTACCACTTAATATCATACAATTTACCGTCGACAAATGTCATACAAATGATACATGACAACGACAAATGTCACAACAATTATTCTCATGCTCACCAAAAATCTTTCATCGTTATCGTTATCATTATCGTTATCGTAATCTTCATCGTTATCGTTATTGCTATCACTATCACTATCGTTATCTTATCGTTATCGCAATCGCTATCATTATCGTTATCTTTATCTTTGGAATAATTGATATAGACTTTACATGTGATATCGTAACGATATGTTATAGTAACTTTTATAGTAATTTTACTATATTATCGTGTGCCTTAACTATTTGAAATCATAGGTTAAATAATAATGATGTTAGTTGGTCGTTGGTCGTTATCGTTATCTTTACCGTTATCGTTTTTGCTAACACTACTATTATCGTTATCTCTACGCACGGGGGAGGCGACGTCCCTAATATGATCAATATTTTTCTGAAATATACATAGCTGTTGATTCAATTATACAACCTTTATAAAATGATAACTTAATTAAACCGAACATGTTTCACTCCATCTCTTTACCACTGTCTATCTATTTTGGCAATGGGTTTGCATAGAATAATATATATTGACTTGACATGTGATATCGTAACATTATTTTATAGTCACTTTTATATAAAATTTTATTATATTATCGTGTGCCTTTAATATTTGAAATAATGAGTTTAATAATAATGATCGTTGGTTGTTGGCCATTAATCAATGGCCGTTATCTTTCGTCGCTATCTTTCATCGTTAGTGTTATCGTTATCGTCTTTTTCATCGTTATCGTTATTGCTGTCACGTCGTTCGTCGTTCGTCGTTCGTCGTTCGTCGTTCGTCGTTCGTCGTTCGTCGTTCGTCGTTCGTCGTTCGTCGTTCGTCGTTCGTCGGTCGTCGGTCTTCGGTCTTCGGTCGTCGGTCGTCGGTCATGATCGTTATCGTTATGGTTGTCGTTATCGTTATCGCTATTGCTATCGTATATTTATCGTTATAATTATCGTCATCGTCATCGTCATCGTCATCGTCATCGTCATCGTCATCGTCATCGTCATCGTCATCGTCATCGTCATCGTCATCTTCATCTTCATCGTTATCTTCATCTTCATCTTTATCGTTGTCGTTATCGCTATTGCTATTATTCCATCTCTTAGCCACTGCTATCTATTTTTGTAATGGGCTTGCATAGAATAATTTATATTGACTTTACTTATGATATCGTAACATAGTATATTATTGTTACGTGTCATTTTACTATATTATCGTGTACCTTTAATATTTGAATTGAGGTGTAAACTAATAATAATAACGTTGGCCGTTGGTCGTTAGTTGTTGCTCTTTGGTCGTTGATAGTTGATCGTTATCTTTATCTGTAGTAGTTGCTGTTCGTCGCTAGCGTTATCGTTATATTTATCTTTTTTATTATCGATATCGTTATCGATATATTTATAGTTATCGTTATCACTGTCGTTATAGTTATTGTTATCGTTTTCACTATCGATATCGCTATCGTTATCGTTATATTTATCTTTATTTTTTATCACTGTCATTATCGTTATCGCTATCGTTATGGCTTTAGCTAGTTATCGTTACCGTTATTATTTTGCGTTGCCTCCTTCCAAGAGAAATACACATACAAGAGGCGGTGTTTTGGACTCTATGCACGGGAGTGGCGGTGTCCCTAATATGATCCACAGTGTGCTGAAATAGCCGGTGACTCCATTTTACTGCTTTTATACAATAATAACTAAGTTAAGCAGAACACATTTTAGTCCATCTTTTAACCACTTCTATCTATTTGTTCAATAGGCTTCCATACAATAATTTATATTGACTACATATTATATGGTAACATAGTATTTTATTGTCACGTGTCATTTTATTTTATTACTGTGTGCCTTTAATATTTGAAATGATGAATACAGTAATAATGATAACGATAACGATAACGATAACGTTGGTCGTTGGTCGTTGGTCGTTGGTCGTTGGTCGTTGGTCGTTGGTCGTTGGTCGTTATCTTTATGTTTGGTCGTCATCGTTCGTCGTTAGCGTCATCGTTATCGTTATAGTTGTCACTGTCGCTATTTCTATCGCTATCGCTATAGCTATCGTTATCATTCATTATCGTTATATATGTCTTTATTTTTATCGTCACGATAACGATAAAGATAATAATAATGATTAACGATACGATAGCGATAACGATAACCATAGCGATAAAGATAACGATAACGATGTAGATAAATATAACGATAACAATGAGACTAACGACGAACGACAACGACCAACGACAAGGAACGACGAACGACCAACGAACAACGATCATTATTATGTTACCCATGATTTAAAATATTAAAGGCACACGATAACATAGTAAAATGACACGTGACCATAAAATACTATGTTACGATATCATATTTAAAGGCAATATAGATTATTATATGCAAGTCCATTGCAAAAATAGATAGCAGTGGTTAAGAGATGGAATAAAATATGTTCGGTCTAACTAAGTTATCATTGTATAAAAGCTGTATAATGGAGTCAACAGCTATGTCTATTTCAGCACAATGTTGATCAAAATTGTTGGATGATAACTTGTGGGAGGTCCCAAAACCAATTTGGGGAAGTTTTTATGCAAGCAAGGTACGTCGCACGTTTGCAGATGTGTCGTGAGAAGAGATCTATACATTATTGAGAACTATTAACATGTCATAAATAACATATATTAAGCTAAATATTTGCTAACGGTTTTATGTGTCAAGACATTTTCCTACGTTCTACTCGTTTTGAAAGTTATTAATGTCTAGTAATGAGTAAATTGGCGATTTTCGCCGAGGTAAAAATTACGCTTCGTTGCCAGGAGTTTTACGGTGTTTGTCGCGGGAACACACTTGCTCCTTCTTGGAGATTATGGACGCTCTCAGGCAACTTACGATTGCAGTATTGGACTGGAGCCGTTTGATTGCCATATTATATTTATAAATAATGGTTTTATTGACATAATGGATAGACTAAGCACATAGCTTGTCATTAAAATTAAAATAACAACCGTTATCACATAAAATTTCATGTAAATAAAATAAACAATTGATCGAAATTTGAAGCAAATGTTGCCATGCATCATATACTTGTATTTGTGTACATTTACTAAATTAGTGGCCTAAGTCAATGTTTATATATTTCATATTCTCTGACAAACTAAATTTCCCCAGAATATATAACATTTAAACTAGTTTAAACTGGTGTGCGACGGTTTCGGGCGACGAACGGTTTCACTATTTAAGTCTTATACTGAACACAGAACTGGTTTCACTAGCATCGCCAGTACGGGGGCAGCAATATAACTGTTCAGTGAAGTTGTGGAAAGTAAACAAAGCTTCACTGGCAGCTTCACTGGCAACTTCACAGAAGGCATGATCGTGTTCCAAAAGCACTGTCACCGCGTCACCGCCCAATGTCTATCGAGGTTCGCACCTTGAAAGATTCTATGGCGGAGAAGACGGAGGCAGAGGTCCAGACTACGCAGAACACTGGGCGTGCAACTACCGGAAGAAATATCTTATGTGTACTACAACTGCCTGGTAACTATCCACCCAATGGTAGTGCAATCCATGGAGGATGGCAAGCTTTTTGCTTTCAACAAAACACTGGTTAAGGAATTTAAAGCAATCCTTCCGGTACTGTCAACTTTGCACTTTGTAATAGATTCCCCGTAGTCGCAATACAGGAACCACACAATATGTGTCATTGTGGCCAAATTCCCAGCACTGTTTGACTTTCAAGCTTCGTTGTCCTGGTTGAAGGTTGGCCGCGAGAATGACCCAATGAAGGCAGGCAAGATACTAACTCACAGCCGGGAGTTCTGCTAACCAGTCCACGCAAACAAAACAACGATGATCATCCTGGTAGAGAGAGAGAGAGAGAGAGAGAGAGAGAGGAGAGGAGAGAGAGAGAGAGAGAGAAAGAGAGAGAGAGAGAGAGAGAGAGGAGAGGAGAGAGAGAGGAGAGAGAGAGGAGAGAGAGAGAGGAGAGAGAGAGAGAAGAAGAGAGAGAGAGAAGAGGAGAGAGAGAAAGAGAGAAGAGAGAGAGAGAGAGAGAGAGAGAGAGAAGAGGAGAGAGAAAGAGAGAAGAGAGAGAGAGATAGGGAGAGAGAGAGAGAGAGAGAGAGAGAGAGAGGTGGTTTCGAAAAGGGATGACACTATGTAATCAAACAAAGTTCAATTAGTTCTGAGGTGCATTTGTTTCATATGACACTATGCAATCAAACACATTGGATCATAACTATATTCAAGCACGTTTGACTATTACATAATTATTTTTTTACACATGAATATATATTGACTTACATCGTGACTATGACAATTCATCAACTCACTGTAATTTATTCATGAGGTTTCATGGTATAACCAATTTGTTTTTATTCACGTTAGTTATAACCAAGTTGACTTTCTAATATTTCCAACTAGCTCCCATCTGTAATCCACCATGGTGAGTGCCCAAATGTTAACGAAATCCGTCCAGCGTTTTCGACCAGTAACCGTGGACAAATAACTCGGAAGTATTGAGCTGTTGGTCTTTCTCTCGGCTGAAAACGGGTGCTGTGTTCGCTCCAGACTTACACCGCGGTGGCGAAAGTCAATTTGGCACTTGAACATCACACGGAGGCCGAGTTTGTCGCGGGGATAAGTCTTTGTTGACTTGACACTTGCATCTCGTTTGAAGGTGGCGTGACTACCGACCGACATTCACGAGAGATGGTCCAGTGAAGGTCCGGCGACAGCAAGAGCGCCGCACGTGTTTACCAACCAACTGCACCATCACCAGGATATAACAGTAAGCGTCGAGGTGTTTAGATTAGTGACATAATATGAGCAGTCTACCTGCGCGTTATGTTTATTATGGAGCTCCCAAAAATTAAGTAATTGTATTTGCTAAAATACGGCGCGATATAGGTATAAATTGACAAACTGCTACGATCGAGTGCCAAAACCATGCTTCCCCCAACCCAAATCCTGTATTCGTTCTTGGTTGTATATAATCATAGTGGGTAGGTTAGTTGGGTGTGCATTCTCTGGAATAAAATACATATGCATGAAATCGACGCGACCGTTCCTGAAATTAACCAGATATTCCTGTAACTTGGCAGTTACCGTAGTCAAACTTAGCCGATGTTTATATAGGGTAAGGTCCAGTAACATGAGCATATACTGGTAATAGGGAGCATTCTCATAACTTAGAAATGGTAAACCATATGTTGTCATCTGGCGAGTACTTGCCGAGTTGGGGGGTGTGGCGGACCAGGCGGCTCTATTAGCGATGACAACACAATGTAGACATATGTACGTGAATAACAGCATCTATATGTTTCTCACGATATATGAGTGAAGTTGTCATATATACATAACTGTAATCATATATACATAAATGTAACCCGAGTATAACGTAAATTGCATTTTCACTTAAATGTTGGACTCTTCCAATGGAAATTCCCTTTCGGTAGGCCTGTTTAGCTCCCCCCCCCGCGGGGAAATTAGCTAAATATACTTAGCATGGCGATATAATATTTATGTATCGCGTAATGCAAATCCCATCATTTGAAGAATGTCGGCAAACTAAGAGAGAGGCGAGACAATCTGTTTGTTACACAAAGATCTGGTCATCTATATAATCTGACAAGGCTAGGGCTGATTACGCTGTCTAAAACTATAGACGTAGCGGATTGTCAATGAAGCAGCCGTCGCATGAAATCTCAAGAGGGATTCCATTCAAACGATGCCGCAGGGTGTATGGTGGCATGTCTACAACACAAATACAAAGGCGTCCAATCGATTGACTGATTGATTAGATGGCAATATTTAAAAGACAAATATACGTAATAATAATCCCGTTCTGCCTGAAAAGGCGTTGTTTTGTAAGTGTTCATAATGAAATTGTTAACTTTAATTCTTATAAAGAACTGCTTTTTCCATAAGTATTACAGCCCTTTTAACATAGATATTACAGCCTTCCCTAAATATCGACATGTATATGAAAATTTCATTTATGTAACGCTCTGAGTCAATGGATGCGTTACCCAACATCATATTGGGGTGAGGGCTTAGCTGAGCGTTACGAAACGTATTCAAAACATTGCAGCATTTTAATTCACTGAAAGTATTCTAAATAGACCCTGCATGTGTAGATTTTGTGTTTGTGTGGAATGAACAGGTCTGCCGGGGAATAGCAGAGCGTTTGGATATGTCGTATAAAGACCGCGAATTTAAATACTTTCTATTCACTGTTTTGCTTCCAGTTTAAGCGCACAAATCCTTGTCAAAGAGATATTTGTTATAAGGCCTACTTCATGCAACATTATAATATATACCCCTATACTAGGAACTGGCGACAGCCATAACAATAAAATAACTACATCCCTTGGATCAGCACCACCTACATATACAACTCTTACCGATACCTCTATCAGTCATTGAATCTTGACAAGCTGTTCCGACAAGGCCGCAGTAGGCAGGGCGAACGAGGGCTTTTGCATCTCAACAACATGGCGATCGGCGTTGTAGCGAGCGTGGCGGGAATTAATTACGACGCTCGTTTTTCTGCGGTCAAAACTGTTTCGCGTCGGTCGTTACGATGGTAAATTGCTCTGAAATGTGACTTGTTGACCTGTAACATAAATTTCGTGACCCGACACCGCCACGCCGGTTTCCTCGGTCGACTCGCGTCAAAAGAAGCAGACGACATTCGTGTAAAGTGCAATGGTTTAAACAAGGCGGTAATTTGACGCATTCCAAATATCGTTCGATTAACATCGCCGAATTGAATCGATTTAAACATGTTGCATGCTTGGACATGAGTCTGAGACAGTTAAGGAATAACATTTTATATATAGGTACACTCTAAAAACAGATTGGTTAAAATGACCAGGATATTGGTCAAATTCAACCAATGTGGTTGGTAGATATGTGTCCAACCAATCTCTTGGTTAAGACAACCAATTTTTTATGGTTAACTTTTTAACCAATCCATATTGGTTAGAATAGTAACCAATATATGTTGATCAATTTAAGTTATTGGTTAATCTATCTAGGTCATGTAGCAACCAATGTAAATTGGTTAGGCTAGGACCATTTATATTGGTTGGAATATGACCAATTGATTGGTTGGAATAGGGTCAATTATATTGGTTGGAATATGACCAAGTGATTGGTTATCTAGAATAGGACAAATTATGTGGAATAAATACAATATACCATTTAGGCAATGCAATAGACAACAAGCTACAGTTCATTCTACTATCACTGCATGCATTTAATTTCAGGAACATCATGTCAGTTTTTTCCACAAAGTTGTCAGTGCAAGTCGGTGCAAAACATGTAATATGACGGCATTGTACTGAGACATTAAATCTTTTAACATAACATTCAATACATTATAAACTACAGGTGAACGATATAGAGCTAAAGCCAATAAAAAATCAATGCAAACAAAGGCAAATGATAGAGTAGCTCAAACTGGCACGTCCAGTCAATGTACTAGTAACCCTCAAGGTCATGAAAGTATAAACATGTGTCATGTGACATATGCACAATGTAAATTGTTAATTGTGTTACATGAAATAATTCAAGAGACGTCACACTGTGACCTTGATTTAAGTTTTCTAGTACACACAAAAGTACACATTAAGAGTACACATTTGTAAGGGCAAATAACTGGCATGCAGTGCATGACTCTATTCGTTGTCTGTTTCAATTACTAACTAACCAAGTACAATGCACATAGAGCAGACGGGCAGCTTGATGACAACTAAAAACAAAACAATGTCAGCTTCGTATTTCCAGTCCTAACATTTAATGTGGTCGAGAAGTTCCATCTCTCTTGGTGTGACCACGTCATATGGCGTGGTGATGTTGAAAAGCCCCTTCTGTACGAATGTCCACACGTCTGCTGCCTCAGCGGGGTACTCTGCATTGAATATAAAGAAGACCTTGAAGCAGATGTCGACTGCCTTCACCAAAAAGTCCACCTTATAGAGCGGTGGTCTAATGGTTAGAGCACCCGCCTGTCGATCGAGAGGACGGTGGTTCGATTCCACCTCCGCCGTTTCGAAGCTTGGGCAATTTCGTTCACCCTACTTTGCCCGTGTCTTTCGGAAGAGACACTAAAAGCCGTTGGTCCAAACTCCTGCGTTAGCTCAAGGTTGGGCTGTTTGGAGTATAACTACTTGAGACTTGAGACATCCTCACAGAGGAGGAATAACTCTTTGGCCGCCAAGATAGTGTCACAAAGAGCGAGGATTTGAGGTTGCCGAGTCATACCTCACTTCTGCCGCTCCTCTCATCTCTGTCTTAGCAAGGTATGTCCCACTCTGGAATAAGCAAGGAACACAGAGTATAATACGCTGAAGCATGACGACATTCCAGTACATTATGTGTACATTTATTTATATATTCATTTATAATTACTAAGTTAGTAATGTTTTTGATTACGGATGTGGCATATGCTACGAAGATAGACATGCCATTTGTACTCCA
>OY759270.1:32657488-32659988 GCA_963662155.1 Lamellibrachia columna
TAATTCTATATATATAATTGGTAATACTTTTTGATCGAAATGTCTATAATAAATAAATTATACGAATATTAACTGCATTTTCATAAAATTACGTTCACAGTTATACGGTCATACACGGCTTCACTATACAGGAGTTGGTAGACCATGCTATTGTACACGCCGAATTCTTCACCATATCAACCATAGCACGGCGTTATATACTATTTTCAAGCTCCCGAAAATCTTAGCCTATATCGTAGCATGATATAATTTGTTCATGCTAAGTAAAAAAGCGTCCCAATCTGAAACCGACACGCGTCTCGCACCCACCAGCTCGTTAGCACACGGTTCATTTGTGCCGAATAAAAGCCACAAATCGGCGACAATGATGTCCTCCGACCAAGAACACTCGATACTGAGACGAGCTCTCTTGACTCGCCGCTTTCAATGCACCCAGTGACCGCCGACAGCCTTGTCGATTTCACGCCTGAAGTGAACAAAGAGTGTGTGTGGTTAATTTCAACTCTCACCTGTTCGTTACGGAACAAGAGGTTGGTGCGACGTTCGGAAAAGGGCTATCGCGGGTCGGGAAAGCAAAAGCGGGAAAGTGAGGGACCAACTGCATGCATAGTTAAAATGTAAAATCCTTAAATAAATGTAAAATAAAAATGAGGAGATATTAACAAATAAAAAATATTTAGAATATTTTGCAAAATAGATTGAGATGACTCATTGAAGAACAAAGCGGCAACAAAATACCGAAACTTGTTGAACGACACGCTCGCATGCACGCACGCACGCACGCACGCACGCACGCACGCACTCACGCAAGCACTCACGCACGCACGTACGCACGCATATTATAATAAAAAACGATTCACATGTTTCAAATCCGTTTGTAAGAAATTGTGCTATCTGTATTAATTTAACAAATAGTTAATAAATATATTCTTAAAGAACAATTCAAGGAGCAGCTATAACTGATTTGTAAATCAGTTATAGCTTCTCCTTGAATTATATAATTATACTAGCGAAAATACCCATCCCCAGGACGGGATAACGTGGTAGTTCATACGTAACAGTCATGATAGCAATGTTTACCAAATGCCAATATGCCATCAATACGCTGGAGATTGTTTAAAGGAACGTGAAACGTATTACCAGAAACAACCGCGTCACGCACGTGTTGCAATGTTGAAGGTCGCGTGAATTTATACCTATGGATACTTGTGTTGGTTGTAGAATAGCAGAATATCTTTGTATTGTGTATATGCGACCTCGAGTCAATAGGTTGGTGTGTGCTTTCTACAATAATTAATATAAACCACCCAGATGGCGCCTCTCAAACGGTTTACGTACCGAAATATTGGCCCCGAGCGCGCGTGGTTTCTGCGGTTGTATTTATATTATATATATATATATATATATATATATATATATATATATATATATATATATATATATATATATATATATATATATATATATATATATATATATATATATATATATATAATACGTGATATGTACATTATTTAGGATTTTAGATAAACTGCATGAAATATAAACGTATTGTACGTGTATAAAATGTAACGAATTTATACGTGGCAGATCTTATATTGGACATTCATGATGTTAGCCTTTTGCCCATGTGGTTAATAATAGCATGCGTAATGCACATTATTCCATAAACTGGGTAAAATAGACCTGCTGTGGGATTGTGTATACGTTAAATCTAGGGAGGCTGTAACGACACATTTATTTTAGTAAAAAACTAAACTAAACTAAATAACTAAGACACATCCTCTTTACAACAGAATATTCTCACATGGTATCTAGTTATATTAGGCTGACTATGACAGGTCCGCAACAGCTTTGACAAAACCATGGGTTCTATGAAAATGGCCGCAATTTTTTCTGTATGACTATTTATCCTGAACAACATTCACACATTAACCACAAACCCCATGCAAACATGTACCATAAAAGTTAGAATGATCAGAACACATTTATTTATGAAAAGCTCTTCAGTTGAAAGGGTAATGCAATTATGGATATATATATATATATATATATATATATATATATATATATATATATATATATATATATATATATATATATATATATATATATATATATATATATATATATATATATATATATGTATATATAATTATATATATATATATATATGTATATATGTATATATGTATATATATATATATATATATATATATATATATATATATATATCTATACATATATTATACATACATATACACATATATATATATATATATATATATATATATATATATATATATATATATATACATACATACATACATACATACATATATATATAATATATATATATATATATATATATATATATATATATATATATATATATATATATATATATATATATATATTAATTAGAAGCAGTATTTCTAGAAACCTGTTGTCATTTTGTTTAACGCCCTTGTCGCTGCAGTGAAATAACACGTTCCCGGCT
>OY759270.1:32664988-32705020 GCA_963662155.1 Lamellibrachia columna
GTCTTTCCATCGTCCGCGCATCTACGCAGTCATTGCCAGTGCTGTTAGCGTGGTATGTTTAACGCACAGAGGGTTCCCTATGTGACTGACTACTGTCTGAGGAGAAAATGTCTTCTACTCGTCCGGGTTGTGGTGACAGGCCCGTAGCCAGCTTTTCACAAGGGGGGGTTAATTTTTTCCAAATACAGAATACAGGAGGACGCCACAAGTTTACAGGGGTGTCATGTTTTTCCAAACAAACTCCACCCACACGCATGAACGTACGCACGCACGCACGCACGCACACACACGTATACGTATACATATATATATATATATATATATATATATATATATATATATATATATATATATATATATATATATATATATATATATATATATATATACACACACACACCACACACACACACACACACACACACACACACACACACACACACACACACACACACACACACACACACACACACACACACACACACACACACACACACACACTTCCTGGGTGAATTATATATTTTTTTAAATATATAAAATTGAGAAATTTAGAAAATATTTCATGAATATTGTGAATTATGAAAAGCACAGCTACATGTCGAGGTCAACATTTATGAGAAGTAAAAATATGTGAAAAGCTCAGTCACACGTCGAAGTCTAAGTTAATGTCAGATTAGCGCAGTCAAATGTCAGGATCGAGTGTGACCATTCCCAGAAATTATGCAAGCCTTTGTGCAGAGTAAGAGGGAGATTGAGGGGTACATAATGCTACCTGAGCTGTGAATGAGCAACATATCATTGTGCAAGTTTAGATTACACATCTTTGTCTGCATTAAGCTTTGCAATTAACTTGAAAAGTTAATTAATTAAATTACAATTAACTCATAAATTCTCCAATTAAATAAAATTAACCTCATACATTTCTTAGGTCAATGAAATTAACAATTAATTCAATTAACTATTAGATCATGGGTTGGTAGAAATGTTTACACTTTTAAAACAGTTCTAAAAGCACAAGACTTATAACAGAAATTTGTTGTAACTTTATTGGAAAGAGATTTGCTCATGCAATATTTACATGCCAAGACATTTCTTCATGGGGCATTTGATCACATTTTAAGTTGTAGATACTTATAGAATAAATTACGTAAGGGTTGAAAAGTTGTGGCTGAAGATTTGCAGGTGTGGGGTTTCCTCCTATATTCAACCACCAAACTAACAAAACAAGGCAACTACATACATAATTTCTATGCACCAATTTGTTATTTATGCAGTGTTTTATACTAAATCATTAGGTTTCCCCATTACACACTAGAATTAAAATATGTATACATTATTTGTTATGCATCACTATAATTGGCATGCTTTTGATTTAAGTTGGCACTGTAAAAAGATCCCAAATTGATGCTGTATTACCTTTCTCTACATCTCCCCATTAACGGTTGGAATGTACACACGAAAAACATATAGATGCATAGGTCTAATGGCCCCATAGGTCTAATGGCCCCATAGGTATAATGGCCCCATAGGTCTAATTGCCCCATAGGTCTAATGGCCCCATAGGCCCACTTGGCTGCAAGTTGCCAGCCCCAAATGTTTACTTTAAACAGAGATTTGCTGAAGCCATGGTTAGCCATAAACTTATCACCTAACATAGGACATTCTAGGCTTCCCTCCAATTCACAGGTGCCTGAAATACCAGCCCACCCCAGTTGGTACAGTGCATTTGTGCGCTGGGATGATCTCCCTCCCATTTACACATGCCTGAATCTAATCTCTCATTAGTGACTGAAATAGTGATTGCAGGCCTTCTGAGAACACCTGGATAACATGGCTGTGAACTGTCCAGTAAAATCAACTGTTAAATGAGCACTTAATTGAGAGTTAATTGGGAATTTGTCAGTTAAATTAAATTAAATGAACCCCTTTTTGGAAAATTAATTAAGTAAATGAAATGAAATTAACCTTTCTAGAAAAGTTAATTAATTAAATTGTGTGTGTGTTTGCGTGCGTGCGTGCGTGCGTGCGTGCGTGCGTGCGTGCGTGCGTGCGTGTGTGTATGTGTGTTATGAATGTGTGGAGGCAATAGCATGCCACCACAACAAAGAGAGTAATTGGCTTGCTAACTTTGAATGTTTCAGTGAGCAGGTATATTGTCTGTAACCATAAAAATTTCTACTTACAAATCTTCATGTTGTTTGAATAACGGCTTAAGGTAACTTGGTAACATATTTATAGTTAGAATAAGATTATGTTTCAAACAAATCAGAGAGTTGCATAATATATAATATATTATTATATTTGAACCCCCCTCTGAAAGGTGTGAACCCACCAGTAATATTATAATGTTTTAATCAATGTGAACCCCTCTTTTTCAAAAATGTGAAGCCGTTTCTCAAAGGCGTGAACCCCTCCACCAATACTATTTAGTATTTTTCATAAACGTGAAACCCTCTTTCCAAAAAAGGTAAACCACATTCTCAAAAGTGTGAAACCTCAATAATATGAAAATACTATTATTTTCATAAAAGTGAACCCAATTTAAAAAATGTTTAACCCCCTTCTCAAAAGCGTGAATACCCCAATAATATAAAGATAATATTATTTTCATAAATGTGAACACCCCTCTTTTTCAAATGTTAACCCCTTCTCAAAAGCATGAAACCTCCTCTGTAAAGTGTGAACCCCCCTCCAAAAAGCATGAGCCCACCCACCAATACTATGAAAATAATATTATTATTTTCATAATATTATTATGAAAATAATATTGTTATTGATTGATATATTACCTTTCTCTACATCTCTATATCTAAATAATATTATTAATATTATTTTCATAATAATATTGGAGGTTCACGCTTTTGAGAGGGATGGGTTTCATGACAAGGGGGTTCATATTTTTTGAAAAAGGGGTTTAATATTTTTGAAAAAGGGGATTCACAAAAAGGTGGGTTCATGTGAACCCCCTGAACCCCCTGTCTACGGGCCTGTGGTGCTAGCTATTTCAAGGTGTTTCTCAGTTTCTGAGTGGACGGAGGCTTGCTCTAACCAGTGTTTCCTCGTTTGTCAGTTTGTCCTTCCAGTGAATACCTGGGATTGTTCTCAGGCATCGCATGTGGAACGTCTACAGAGAGGGTAATGCCAGCCAAACCATTAAATGTCAGCCTTTCTCATCCTCAGCCACAGTTTCATTGAATTTTAATTGTAAGATTACTTTACTGTCTGTGATATGTCATGCTTCAAGATTCGATAGTTTACGCCACGCTGATGCGATCGCGTGAGAAATTGGGAATTTCTGCATATTCAGGTGACGCACTGCCTCTTCCCGTGTCCCCTCTTCTCATCAGACCAGCACATTATCTGCTTCTTTGAAAAATGCTGCGCCACAGCAGGCTTAGAATTCACCAGTATGCAGGTCTACGTTTTATGTGTGCACCAAATATAGCCCCATATATGGGTATATATATATATATATATATATATATATATATATATATATATATATATATATATATATATATATATATATATATATATATATATATATATATATATATCCCTTATTATAAATCCACCCGTCTCCTATTTTTAACATTCTCGGTTTCACAGTTTTGCTACCAAAGTTAGGAAAACATCTTGTATCTAGAGCATTGCCGGTATTTCCGTGTCGAAAGAAACATGAATTCTACCCCCACCCCCGCGCACACTGCCCTCCCTGTTAACGCACCGCAATGTTTGATGAGTTTATTACGCCACAGACGTCTACCGATCGAGTGAATTGCGGCGTTTGGCCCGCGTCCGTAAATTATGTTTGATTAATTCAATGACCCCGGGGAATTACCGGCGAGCGCGACACCTAAGCCGTCGCAGGACGGGACGGGCGATACTGGTGAATGTTTGCCGTCACCCGATACCCGACGACGAAACGAAGGCTCATCGACGTTCACCGGTTCCAAATTGGCAGCAGTAGACGCCGCAGCCAGCCGCCTGACTGCGGACTGAGGACGGTCGACGTGGATAGTTTAACGATTGACATAGACAACGCTAAACGTAAAATTATTCCTAAATACGATAGTACATGAATGCATGCGGGAAGTCACCTGTTCTGTGACGGGCGAAATGCAGCGGATTTGACTTGGACCGGAGCCAGCGTCGACGACGCAATGAGAGCGCTTCCAGACCGGACGTACGCACTTCTTTTTATATTCAGCGGTCTGTTGCGCCAGTCGGGGGAGTCAACATTGCGTCGTCGCAGTAAGAATGTTTCCGTGTCGGAGCCGATCCTTCCATATAGAAATTTAATGTGGGACCGACACAGGTGCGTTGAATATTTACTGCTAATCTTGTTACGATTTCCTAGCAAATGTAAATGAAAAGTGCAGCAAACAAAATCCACAGGCAGTAGTTGCATCAAATGGTAAATATTATGTGGGGCGCGATAGCATACCGGTTAGAAGGCCGGACTCTCAATCGAGAGAACCCGGTTTCAAATCCCACTGCGGTCGCTTCGAACCTTTGGCAAGTTTGATCACCCCACGTTGCCACAGTTCACTCAGCTGTATAAATGAGTACCTGGCAATACAGACAGTGGTGGATATGTGAACGAATAGCCTTCGCGCAGCAATTGCAGCGTGGCTGAATACTTCCCAAAGAAGTTGAGATGGCCTTGGAATGAACAGGTCTGCCAGGGGGTGAAGTGTAAAGCGCTTTGAGCAGTCCTATGGACCGGATACCGCGCTATATAAGAACGTACCTTTTATTAATTAAGATCAAACTGGATCATGTTTAGTCTTGTTAGCAGATTGTGAATGTAAGTTTTTTTAATGTTTAGTTTGGTTTCTCACATAAGCTGGTTGCAGTGTTATTTACTTGTTTGTTAATGAATGTGTTCGTGGTTTGGTTGACTCAAGTCAATGCCACCCACCTTTGGTTTCGGTTCGAAACACACAAGCTCGTTGGCAAGAAGAGCCATCCCACAATGTTCGTGGGAATTCGCGGGGGCGGAATATGTATTATACAGAAACAACAGTTTTACAACAAACATCAACTGAACGTTTAATAGTTTAAACTACATTTATCACGACAGCCTTTCGTGGCTTTGTTCGTAGCGCTTCAGTTTTCGAGAACTTGGCTGAAAAGAGAGACCTATGAACGATAAACCTATTGCAAGGTATGCAGCTGCAACTACACCCTGGACCCTCGTGACCCGTCGTCACGATATCAACATAAATCATGGATCATATAACAAGAACACGATTAGTACAGCTGTCTAGGATAATTATCTTTCTGTAAAATAGTCTACGTGGAGTGATGCACTCGTCGATCCATGACGTGTGTCAGTCTTGTTTCTGTATCCAGTGTATCCATTTTTCATAACCGTGATCCTACCTGGTTTCGGTCAAGATACCCGGGTCTGGCTGTATGGCATTCTCAGTGAACGCAGGTATATAACCAGGCTGCCAGACATCTAGACAGCCAGACAGCTAAACAGCCAGCCAGACAGACAAATGGACGGCCAGACAGCCAGTCAGACAGATAGCCAGACAGATAACCAGACAGTCGGACAGTCGAGCAGTCGAACAGCCGGACAGCCGGATATATTTGCAGTTGTTGTGCAAGACAGTAACAAAACAGGGGCATTCGCTGTGAACTTGTCGACGGCCGAATCAATATTGGTCAGGGGAAATAGCCACGCGCCATAAGGGACAGATGTTGCGTTTAACAAGCCTCGTTTGTTTGATGTCACCAGGTGACGAATTGTGCAGATATGGCGTTTCCTGATTAACAGTGCGTCGTGTCGGAACTATTGCATATATGCCGCAGCTTTGGTCATATCCATTCTCGATCGTTGTCTCTGTATTGTATAAATAAGAGGAAATGGAATACGTTAGCATTAGTGAAACTGATACTGCCTGGTCGTAGCCTGCTCGATGGCGCGGCACAGGGCAACGGTACTGCTAACGTCTGTAGAAAGATCGTTGTTGTAGGCACGAGAACAATTATTATAGTTTTCAGAAGTTCTTTTAATGACGTATGGATAAAAGAATATGTGATTTGGTTGTATGCCGATGTTTCTTGTGAATTCCTTAAATAAACAAAAGTCCTGGTTTTTCTCAAACTCGAAATATTATTAGCATTGATATAAAAGATCTCATTTTTAATATGGTGGCAAATTCGTGTTACTCGGGTGGCCGAGAAGTTGGGTGTTCGCTAGGGGTTAGCTGGCTGGCTGGCTAGCTGGTGGCTTGTTGGCTGGTAGCTGGTTGGCTGATTGGCTTGTTGGCTTGTTGGCTGGTTGGCTTGTTGGCTGGTTGGCTGGTTGGCTGGTTGGCTTGTTGGTTGGCTGGCTATAGTTGGTTGGTTAGCTGGTGGCTTGTTGGCTGGTGGGTGGTTAGCTAGTTGGCTGGATGGCTATAGTTGGCTGGTTGGGTAGCTGTTGACTGATTGGTTGGCTGGTTGGCTGGATGGCTGGATAGTTCTTGCTATACATAGTTGGGTGGCTGCATGTTTGACTGGCTGCTTTCACTGTTTAATTAATATGTCCATTCCCCGGTTGATTGGTAATTTATACGTCACACCCCCTCTTTCTACAGGCTAGACGTCCAGCCCCGTCATGAAAGAGAAGTCTAAGAATGCAGCCCGCACGCGGCGAGAGAAGGAAAACTCGGAGTTTTACCGTCTCGCAAAGATGCTGCCCCTTCCTGCGGCCATCACAAGTCAGCTGGACAAGGCGTCCATCATCAGACTGACCACCAGCTACCTCAAGATGCGGGCAGTCTTCCCCGACGGTGAGTATATTCCCCTTTGTTTGCATGCTACCCCAGGTGTTGTCTAAACCGTGAATAAATATGTACAACTTACACAACCTGCTAATAAACCAATTACGGAAGTCGCTCACTTCAAACGCGCATAAACATTTTACAACCGGGAATTTATTCGCACTTGCAGCGGCCATTGTTCGGTTATTGCGGTAAAGTCGTTTCAACGTAGACATTCGCGCGCTGCCAGACGCCGCCGCTAATCCGCGGCGAGTAGAGCAGACGACATTCCTTTGAAGCGTCTCTTTGTGCGATGACGGCCCTTGAAACGCTTTTACCGTTGCATGATAGCAAATCATCGACCTGCAATTTGAATGAATATATTTATCGTCAAAGCGGGTAGATAAACGGCCTTCCCGCTTATTTCAATCTCGCCTGGTGTGGGAAGCCTAAGACACGAATGTCTTTGTATGTGCCGAATTACTACTACCAGAAGAGTTGATGGAATCATGCGTTCAATTGTGTTGTATCTTGATTAGAATGTATCTACACATAGATATCATATATATATATATATATATATATATATATATATATATATATATATATATATATATATATATATATATATATATATATATATATATATTTCGATGGTTACGCGAGCAAATGCATGTTTCATATACCAATATTGTCTATATACCTCCATCACACACACGCGCGTGCTTATATTTGCATCGTTTAATGTTTAAATTTAGCAATAATACCTACCAAACATAATAGGACAGTAGTATTTAGGTGAACGATTTCGCCAAAATAAAATGGCATAAGCGTGATTAAATGAGCCATTTTGTATAAAATAAACGCATTAGTTCGTCCATGTCAACAACTTATTGTATTGTGATCTTCATGCTGCTGCAACTCCAAAGTGAAGCCGTCTTGTCGTCTCCCGTCGGGATGACTCAGGAGTGATGACGTACGTTTACAAACCGACCCGCGGTTGAGATCCATTGTTGTTTGAATATAGTTATCAAGATATGGCTAAACGCAAACGTAGGTCCTACTGCTTTGTTGAACACGAAAGGAACATATTCAGTTTTGAGACAGAAGAATACTCAAATATGTGAATTATTTATATTACAAACGATAGACAACGGTTGTGTGTTGGTGTACCCGGCTCTTTGACTCTGGCTTTACTTTACTCGCCGGGATATATGTTATAATGGGTTTACCTATCCAACAATATATATATATATATATATATATATATATATATATATATATATATATATATATATATATATATATATATATATATATATATATATATATATATATATATATATATGCCATAATTATTAACAATGTTCGGATTAGAAAAAAAACATATAAGACGGATATCGAATCGTCTGTAAATGTCATGTTTTACTGATGCGTTACTTTTATCCCAAAATGAGGGGAATTGTAGGTTATATAAAAATGCAAATTTCCCCTCGAGGCGATGTCCTCATAGCATGTAATATCATAACGGTACCCACACCTATCATTGTTCACCCTCGTCGTCTGATGGTGTGGGTTAATAATATTTATTTAATAAACCGCCTCCTAGATTACTCCAAGTCGCTGCGACACAATAACGCCTACCGTCGACACAAAACAACAAAGCTGACATCGCGGAATAGGCAATTTCACGGTTCACGAATCTTGACAAGCTTGTTGTTGTCAGAGGCGAAAGACATCATCACTACGAGGGAGGTTCCATAAAACTTCGACACTAGCAAGTATCTTAAAAGCAGTAAACGGTAAAAAAAACATTTTCTTGTGCTGTATTACATTAGCCATGGGTCCAGACACTAAAACAACAACTCCGGTTAAAATATCCTGGTATTATTGTTGAGCGCTAACTTTACCCATAATCTGTAGAAGCTTTGAAACTGGATCCATGCCGAGTGATTGAAAAACCTCGGTTAAAATATCCTAGTAGTATTGTTGAGCGCTAATTTTACCTATAATCTATAGAAGCTTTGAAACCATGCCGAGTGATTGAAAAAGCAAACATTGCGCATGCGTCCAAAACGACAACGATTTCATGCAAGTATAACTGTATAGTCATGTATTTGTTTTGTTTGCATATGTGCTATAGGATACATAAACATATCATAGTGTCACACATCTTAAAATCAATGTATAGCCTAACTTACCATCAGAACGCTTTCTTAATGTGTTTCCGTTGCGAATTATCCGGATATATCACGAGCAATATTATTTTTAAATAGTATAAATCCGTTGTTGCTGTAGTCAGCTTTTGCGATAGACGCCAACCAAGCAAACCTTTCATCCAGTCAGTCATTGTGACTTATACATATGTGTGTGTGTGTGTGTGTGTGTGTGTGTGTGTGTGTGTGTGTGTGTGTGTGTGTGTGTGTGTGTGTGTGTGTGTGTGTGTGTGTGTGTGTGTGTGTGTGTGTGTGTGTGTGTGTGTGTGTGTGTGTGTGTGTGTGTGTGTGTGTGTGTGTGTGTGTGTGTGTGTGTGTGTGTGTGTGTGTGTGTGTGTGTGTGTGTGTGTGTGAATGCGCGCGTGCGCGTGCGCGTGTGCGTGCGTATATATTTATTTCTGCTACCACCCAAAAGGATAACGTGGTATATATATATATATATACCAAGTATAACGTTTGGGTGGTAGCATAAATATATGTAACACACATATATAACACACGCACGCACGCACGCACGCACGCACGCACGCACGCGCGCACTCACACACACACACACACACACACACACAGACATTGTGTCGCCCGACCAATTTGTTGGGCGACACAACGATGTGAGTCTATAACATTATTGCGTGCGTGCGTGCGTGCGTGCGTGCGTGCGTGCGTGCGTGCGTGCGTGCGTGCGTGCGTGCGTGCGTGCGTGCGTGCGTGCGTGCGTGCGTGCGTGCGTGCGTGCGTGCGTGCGTGCGTGCGTGCGTGCGTGCGTGCGTGCGTGCGTGCGTGCGTGCGTGCGTTAAAGTTACAATTTACCCAACGATGCTACAGTTGGGTAAGGCTATGATTCGTGTGTCCAATGTACGACGGAACCATGCTCTGTTCGTGGTTTCTATGGCCCCGTATTTGGGCGTACTAAACCGGTCAATACCTGCCGGTTCGTCAGCGCGACACCGCCTTTGAAGTCTCGGCCGCTGTTGGTTTATGCAAATTGGGGTGACAGAGTTCACACCTTTCTGATTGTTCTGACATCTCGGACAACGGCCGGTAAGTGGTGTGACCGTTCGCGGGCGTGACTGCTGGTCACGCCAAAGGACCGCACCCACGTCGCCACTTTACTTTCAGTCGAATTAGCCGGCTCGGGGTAACGTCAACTCTCGGCTAGCCAGACGTAGGCACACACCAAGTGCACTTCTGTACTGACGACTGAATCAATGAATCGTAATACGATGTTTGAATTAGGTCGTTAAACTTGTACTTGTATGCTTAGTGTGATGGTAAATGTTCCACTGACTTCGGACGACGTAATATGTGGTGAGTTCTATTTCAAGTTTCTTACATTACTTAATGTAAGAAACACGACGAGAGCACGGGGCGTGGTTCATATAACCCGTGGTTCATATAACCCGTGGTTCACATAACATGTGGTTCATATAACCTGTGGTTCACATAACCTGTGGTTTATATAACCTGTGGTTCACATAATATGTGGTTCATATAACTTATGGTTCATATAACCTACACGGGACATAATTATTATTAATTTACTTCCGGGTATCAAAATAAAATGCCAGTGGTTTTGAGATGGAATACCCATTTTCGAGGATTTTTTGCTACCTAAAGATAATTCATGAACAGGTAAAAAAGGGCACATATGTTTCAAAGTTTATATTGAGATAAATGCTCCCGTTATTAAGGGATGACCTCAAATCGTTCGCCAATGTGTTTTAAAAAAAAATATGTTATTTATTTTCCGATCATAGTTGACAAGGGTGCATGCTGACTTCGAGCATATATTTTATATGTATATATTATATGTATATATATATATATATATATATATATATATATATATATATATATATATATATATATATATATATATATATATATATATATATATATATATATATATACATATATGTGTATATATGTGTGTGTGTGTGTGTGTGTGTGTGTGTGTGTGTGTGTGTGTGTGTGTGTGTGTGTGTGTGTGTGTGTGTGTGTGTGTGTGTGTGTGTGTGTGTGTGTGTGTGTGTGTGTGTGTGTGTGTGTGTGTGTGTGTGTGTGTATGTATGTATGTATATATATATATATATATACGTATATATATATATACGTATATATATATATATATATATATATACGCCATGTGTGGTATGTGACGGTTACAATATGAAGGGATTCGAACTATAGTCACGAGTATCCACATGCAGATCGACTTAATAATATATTGTGTAGCTGAGAGGAGGGGGGGGGGGTGTTGGGTTAAATTACATCGGTTTATTGGTATAGATCGATGTTATTTGATCATCGCTAGACATGCATCCAAAGGTGGCACAGTTTTGACAGGTATCTCGTTGATATGATTTGTAACCATGGTACAAGTATGTAACCATGGTACAAGTATGTAACCATGGTACAAGTATGTAACCATGGTACAAGTATGTAACCATGGTACAAGTATGTAACCATGGTACAAGTATGTAACCATGGTACAAGTATGTAACCATGGTACAAGTATGTAACCATGGTACAAGTATGTAACCATGGTACAAGTATGTAACCATGGTACAAGTATGTAACCATGGTACAAGTATGTAACCATGGTACAAGTATGTAACCATGGTACAAGTATGTAACCATGGTACAAGTACGTAACCATGGTACAAGTACGTAACCATGGTACAAGTATGTAACCATGGTACAAGTATGTAACCATGGTACAAGTACGTAACCATGGTACAAGTATGTAACCATGGTACAAGTATGTAACCATGGTACAAGTATGTAACCATGGTACAAGTATGTAACCATGGTACAAGTACGTGCTTCCAATTTATGGATGTGAGTCATATTAAATATTAAATACCATAGTTAATGTAATTATATTGTTGAGGTCGAACGCCAACACCGCATAAAATATGGGGTTGGAACCCCACAGGGATTACTAGAACAACTCAACTAATCGGTCGACTAATCGCCTGTTAATTAGTCCACGGTCCGTGCAGCGCTGCGTCCGTAAAGCAGTGTTATCGGCTCTCCCGGTCGTTCACCGCCACCGCAGCCGACGCTTCCCGAACACCACCGGAAACTACCGTACTTTAATTAGCTTCGTTTATGGCATCTATTGTTGAGTAACACGGCGCTCGTGTTTGCGTAATTAATGTCGTTATAAAGCAACAAGCCCCGCTGTGAAGTCCCAATGCCGGCCTCCGGTACTCATGGGTCGAGTTAGAGACGACCGCCCCGGTAATTGGCGTTCGCAAGGTGGTAATGACGGTTAGCTTTAATGGCACAACTTGCACAACAACGCCTCCTAACGGCCACAAACTCCCTTCTCGTGTACACCACCGGCGACAAGATTTGTTGCGTGATGTTGTTTCCTTAAATGAAGGTGGTGACGATATAAAAGTAACAAGTCAATGAATCGCAATAATACTGACAATCTCAGTGCGAAATGCAATTTGAAGGATATACAATATACAACGACTTTCATTGGTCAACTGAATAACTTTTGTACGGGATATTGTAATTATGAATTTATTAGTATTTATGACATCTCGGCGGTTGTTTAAAAATAATATCCATACAAAACGTGTTATTATCGTTTTCTTTTACCTTTAACTATTTTAGTAAATATATTATTTGAATTAAAATATACTAGGTTTACAACATGTATAAATGCCGTTTTGCTGCAATTAAGCACCGACCAATAAATCTTCAAATTTGAAGGTGAGATATAACGTTTATCATCGGATGGCTTGTAAAATTCCCGTTTTATTTTATTTTTAATATTCTGTTAATTTACATGTGCGTTAAGACCGAAAACATCAGAGAATTTGAGTATTTTATTTATACGAAGCCCCAACTCGCTTCGTATAAATTAACTAATGAAAATAGTTGTATACATTCCATTTAATATATATATATATATATATATATATATATATATATATATATATATATATATATATATATATATATATATATATATATATATATATATAGTAACATATGTGATGCTATAAAAGAAGGCATGAACAGAGTTTGTGACTGTATTGCTGTTGTGGAAATGACTAGTTCGCCAGCTTTGAGCAAACGACTGTGCACGACAATTCCCAAGTTAACCCACCCATAATCCCATGCCACAACTCTAATCAATGGGGTTTTGTGGACGTATCACGAGTTGTTCTTCTCCGTGTAGGCCGTTTGAAGGACAACTACACCCGGGTGGGTGCTAGACTTCCACGCAGTCGAAATATAAAATTGTATATGTTTGGAATATAAATTTTACATTGGGCATTTATGGACAAATGGCTACGTTTTCATAAAAAGGTAGTAATTGACAGTGGAATGGAAAGGTATAGGCGAGATAGAAGAACAACGTCGGAATAACCCCGATTCCAATGCATGCAGACTTTATATCACGGGATAATGCCTCTTAGAACCATAATATATTGCTCAAACTAATCAATTTTTATAAATATTTTTTACTTCATGGGACAACACAATACAATTTTTTACAATTTATATTGATACTTTATTTAAAAGATGAAGTTTTTTGTGTTTGTGACTTCGCATAAATGAGCTACTACGCAGCGCTAAAAAACAAATAACATTATGGACATTATTGTCACTTATATGCATTGCATTGCAAACTTGGTTCATTATCATTTGATAATGTGTATCTATGAAAGAGCCGTATTTGCCCGAGCTATGTAATCATATATACTTAATATTTCGATGCCTCCCTTGTATACATAATATATGTCCGATATTGTTTCAAAATATCTGTTCGGTGCGACAATGTTCGCCAATTTAGATGGAAGCATATAAAATAAACAATATGTAGCTTTAACGAGGTGGCTAAACAAGATCGGACCTCGGCAATGTTTACAAAACAATGATACAAAGTGTAAATATGGGTGTTACCAAAAACTTGTCTTTGTTACTTGTTGTCTACATTTATGGATGTTTACATTTGGAAATTATATCCCATGGAATTCCATATGCATTTCCACGTGTAAGCGCGAAGAGCAATGTTTATCTGTCATATTTGAATGCATCTTCATTTATGATATGACGGTTAATCTAGGAGAAACAAGAAACATTAAAATGTCAACTAAACGTGCCAACATGAATCGCAATAATACTTAATTAGGGCCTATAGACTGTAGAAAAGTTATGAGTAAATAATATATATATATATATATATATATATATATATATATATATATATATATATATATATATATATATATATATATATATATATATATATATATATATATATATATATATATATATATATATATACAAACATTTTCAGTAATTATAAGCACGAATAAATTTGAAAACGAAAATCGAAAACTTTTCGTTAGAACAAATAATTTTATTGTATCAAATATAATTTTTTCAAGTGTCCATCTCGGAATGCGTGAGAGTTGTATAGAATAAGCTAAATAAACGCACATAGCATTAATATCAACATTATATATACACCTGTACTAACATTTTCCAAAGAAACATATAGTTGTTGATATACATAGCAATAGTTTCATATTAACTGTATTTTGATATAGCACTTACATAATTTGAAAGGTCAGTGTTGTTTTACTGTTTAACTGCATTTGGTACTGACTGCCTGGTTAGCGATGGCGTGGCTATTATTACGTTGGCCGTGCGTGCACCCAGGCATCAGGACGAGCTGTAACCGCGGCACGACGACGGTGTCTGTTAATGCGAGCTGTGTCGTCTGTGCGCCCTGCGTGAAGATCATTTGCCGTGAGCGGCCACGTGTGACGACGATGGCTACTGATCAGTTGCATAATTACACAGAGCTGTACAGAAGGGCGTCGGGCTGGAGCGTATGTAATAGCAGGTAATAATTGTGTAATGATTTTGTTAGATTCATCTCGTCAGCAGCTGCAGACCACCAACAGTCGAATTATGTTGTACTCGGCACGTAGTGTTTCCGTTTCGATATAAAGTTTGGGTTATTAATCAATGTATTGCTCAAGACATGATGATAATTTCCAAGCAATGTTTTCTCTTAACTGTTGTGTATGTTTAAACACTCATAATGCGTGCGTGCGTGCGTGCGTGCGTGCGTGCGTGCGTGCGTGCGTGCGTGCGTGCGTGCGTGCGTGCGTGCGTGCGTGCGTGCGTGTGTGCGTGCGTGCGGGCATAAGCATTTTAGACCCATAAACAATCTAAATTGCTGTTGAAAGAGGGTTTTCTTGTGTTTTCGAAGTTGTATAGTTGGCTTATTTGACCTCGAGTGTAAACTACTTCGTCACGATTCCAGAGTGATATATTTGCAGTAACAGTCGGTTGCGGCGTGGATTGCGTGCAATGGTTGTTGACTTGCATATATTATGCAATTTGACATTGGCACCTGAAAGATAGTGTCGGGACGACCCGGCTTGTTGGAAAGTGAACCGGCAGCTCGCGCAGCTTGTATTGACTATTGACTATTGACTATTCCTCCAAAAGAAGCGCCCCAAAAATAATATACGTTTGCCGAGATGGGTGATTCTTTTTATTGGAAAATGAGCGATCCCAGTGGGAACGCCATGCAGGGCCCTTCAGCGGACAACAAACCGTCAAACAAAGGAACCTGACGTATTGATGTTTTCGGTTATGAGTTTACCGAAATGGTTTGTACAGCTATATTTACAATTCATAAGTACTTTTGACAATTTATTAAGATAAGCGGATTTCGTTTGTGTAATTTCGATTAAACCGTTCAGCGCTTTGAAAGATGCTGGCAATAAATGCGAAGAACTATAGCTTTCCTACGATTATGGAAAACACTAAGATGTTTTGAATAGGAAAACAAATAGCAGTATACATGTGCCTACATTGATGTTGCGAAATGTATTATTGTTTGCCAACGCAAGCTTGTGTGTGTGCGCGTGCCTGTTTGTGGTTGCATGTACATAGCATGCATTAATACGATGCCAGCATTACCTCTTGGTATAGCTAATAACATATACGTTGTTCTGCTTCGTAGAAATACCAGTAAACCTGCTATTAAATTGTCTTCACATGAAACTATACAGCCTTTTAATTTCCCCGCATCTGCGAACAAGTGAACAAACCGGTTGGCCTCGGGCGGCCAGCATAACATTGCTCGGCAACCTGAATACGTGTCCATACCGCCTGCCATGCGGCGACATTGTGGCCACGGCGATCTCTCTACAATTGGAGACGCCCCTTCGCCGTAGGCAAAGTTCGTCTGTCAGGCGGCGGCAAATGAAACATCCGATGTCTTTGTCGTGGCTTACAGTTCGTGTTATTGCGAGAATTCGGCGAAAGCGGCGCGGGAGAACTCACGCATGGATCAGCACACCATTTGATTGCCGACATTTGTGCTTTCAAGTCGCCATATTGGACAAATGAGAACCAGCAGTTTTGGTCGTAATTAGAAGACTCCCTCTGCGGTGTCTGTCTTTGTCTTTCATCGCCGAGCAATTAGGCAACAATGTAGCCAGTCTGGGCAATCTTCCTCCTCCCTGGCTGGAAGCGAACCTGTCCCGCTCAGTAACACTCCGTCGACGACGTCCGTCATCAGGCATGAATATGGAGTATTAATTCAGATTCGGCGACGATTTCGCGATCGGTTCTCGATTTCGTTGCCAAGGCGATGCCCAGTGCATGGAAATGTCAAAAGAAATTCCCATCATGTGCAGACTTGGTACTCATGTATTATAATGAAATGACTGTTACAACTTATTAATTATGTTGCAGTCAATAGTATGGACAACTCAAATACAAAGCTAAATTAGTCATGCAAACAGAAACAACTGTACAACAAACAACTGTACAACAAACAACTGTACAACAAACAACTGCAACGGTGATTGCTACTTTAAACTCAATTTATACTGTTTTTAATTACAATAATCTCCTACCATTCTTGCAGAAACATTTCCTTTGATTATACTATGACTATTTAAAAAGTTCATTACAATAAGTCATTGTGTTTATACGGGTTTTATTAAGAAATAATATTAAACAGGATTTCCAGTTTGCCTAAATAGAGTTAATACATAGTTTTTTATGTTGCTAATCAATAAATCAGGCGCGATCTAGTCGGTGATCGTTGTGGCAACTAAGTGGCCAACATCTCACCCTTACATAACTGCACTGAAGCTCCTACTGACATTTGTAGGTTGGCGGGAAAGAATACGAAATATGTATCTGTAATTTACCTACGCTAATGCATCTAATTTAAGTATGCCCCATTGTGGAATCGGTGGTTGGGGCTCAGCCTCACACCCCCGTATGAAATGGGATTATCGTCCCCGGGGGCATGTCATGTAGTGGCATACAACAAAGATCGTAGCCCCGGGTCCCGGTACGTGCCCGAGGTCGACCGGTGCCCCCACCCGCGCCCCCGTTACCCCATCGGGCTGCCATAAAACATCGTGTCGTGCTACATTTAGCAAGCGCCGTCTTAATTACAAGTCTTTAATATGTTAATCGCGCTTAGCGGCGAGCATATTTCACCGGCGGCTCTAGCGCGTCCACTTTGTGTCGGGCGGGCCGCGGGCATGGAGTGAGAGGGAGCGGGAAGGGAGTGAGAGGGAGCGGGCATGGAGTGAGAGGGAGCGGGAAGAGAGTGGGGAGTGAGATGTGAGTGGCGAGGGGAGTGAGTGAGGAGGGAGCGGGGAGTGAGTGAGGAGGGATTGAAGAGGGAGTGGCGAGTGAGGGAGTGGGGAGAGGGAGGCGGGCAATACCGGATGTGCGTAACAAACTGCACGGATTGGTTTCAGCACCCTCGGGGAATAATCTGTGTACTGGCCAGACCCTTCTCTGGTTATTAGTGATTAATGGCAATATGTGTGGCAATGAAGATTTACTGCATCTTTCCACCGATTTACTGAATCTGCGGGACATTGTGATGTCAAACCTGCTTTTTAAAATAGAATATATTGCTTTTTATTCCTTCAGTTTTTACACTATATTATAACGTATAATGCGTAAAACTAGTGTCTCTGTACGTGAATTAATAATTGCGGCTTAGTGTCTAGGCGGGGCATTCTTCTACAGTCATTAGTGTCTTAATTTGGTCATTAACATCCATAGGCTATTATGTTTAGTTATCTTTATTATGTTTAGTTATCTTTATTTTGTTTAGTTATCTTTATTTGGTCCTGGGTTCATTCCTTGATGTGACTCTTGTAGCGAAAGCAGCAAAAGTAGCACAAAGCGACTTTATACAGGCATTCCACTTGGGGTCATACCACTTGGGGTCATTCCACTTGGGGTCATGACGTTTCGACTGCAGATCCTAATTGATAATGTATTCTTCTCGCTTTTAGAACTGTAATAGTTTTGTAAATTGCATGTTAATTTTCCACACTAACTGCAACACAGACAATGAATAAATCTCGCCGTTAATTGTTTGGTTTTTAATTAAATTAATTTGCTTGCTTTGAAATATACATGCTATTGCGTTCGATTACATTAATTACAATGCTATTATAGATTGTCTTTCGAAGAGTTTTCCTATGGCTGTCTGGATTCAATAAACCCAGAACGTGCTTGGTTAAACTCACTCTGGTAGCAATAAAGAAAGATTAACGACAATTATTACTAGATGTGCAAATGAGTTAAAAATCAATGGTGTTGAGACGGCGATGGAGAAAAAACTCGATAGAGAGTGAGAGCAATGTCGCCCTGGAATCGGAAGTTCCGACCCTCGAGTGGCACGGAGTTGGGGGAATGTCAAGCATTGATTGAGAAATGTCGCAATCATAAAAACTGGATAAATGTTGTTTGGAGAAATCGTTCATAATGATTAATGACGAGAAGACGACAACCATATAATCGTGGCCGCGTTCACTGGTGTCATTATACAGTTCACATACCACTATTTCAAAACTGTGTTCCGGTGAAGAATTAAACAAAATAAAATCTTATGAAACGCTATCATAACAAATCAATAATTCATTCTAAACATCGTTGTTTGCAGTAACGTATTTATCAAGGAGTGTTGCCTCTCGTCTTTAGTTCTCGTATAACCATTGTTTAGTGTCTGCGTATAAAGGAATGTACAACGAGTTCCAATAGTTGACTGCGAGACTCGTTAACTGAACGACCGCTTACGGACATTGCAACAGTGACATTATCAGTACTTATAACATCTCGGTTGGTTAAAACAATAATATCCGTTCAAAATGTGTTACTACTGCAAAGTTTAATCTCTTGATATTTTCGAAAATATACATTGTACACGATTTGGCTATGAAATAAAATATGGCAGTTTTACGACATATGGAGAGATCGCTTTACGGTATTAAAAGACAGACCAATAAATCTTCACGTCTGAAATTAAAATATAACGGTTTTTATTTAATGCTCTGTCAAATTCAAATTGTATACAATTTCTGACGCTAAATATACAATAAATATACCACAGCAATAAGATAAAAAAGATAAACATGACATTGTTAATTAAGACTTACGTTGAAATAAAAAAATGCATTTAATTATACGAAACCCTCAACTAACTCCCTGTCAGTGAGCAGATGAAACTGATTTGTTGTACATTCCCCTTAGAGCTAGTTTATAAACGGAAACATGCATTCGAGATTGTGTCAATTATGCACACATTACATTTTCTATATAGTGGCGTGTTGGCGGCATACACCCATGTCTGCGAAGGAATGATCCGGCGATGTCAGGCGGCATACACCCATGTCTGCGACGGAATGATCCGGCGATGTCAGGCTTGGAGCATCTTCCGCGTTGATTTTCTCAAAAACGATATTCTAGGATTTCACGAAAACTCGACAAAAATAACAAGATAAACAGCACCATACTGTTATAATTTGTCCACAACGCGTCACTACTAATAGCATTGCTTTGGAAATTTAAGGTAATCCATAGTCACGGGCAAATGTTAACGTTGTGTTTTTCAAATCAATTCTGCTTTGAAGCGGGGAGTTGATCGTATATGAACTCGGAGAAACGACTCGTGAGCGCCGTGGCGCTGTGGTCAGAACGTCGGACTCGTGGGCGCCGTGGCGCTGTGGTCAGAACGTCGGACTTGTGGCGCAGTGGTCGGAATGTCGGACTCGTGGAGCTGTGGTCAGAACGTCGGACTCGTGGCACCGTGGCGCTGCGGTCAGAAAGTCGGACTCGTGGCGCTGCGGTCAGAACGTCGGACTGGTGGCGTTGCGGTCAGAACGTCGGACTGGTGGCGCTGCGGTCAGAACGTCGGACTCGTGGCGCTGCGGTCAGAACGTCGGACCTCGTGGCGCTGCGGTCAGAACGTCGGACCGGTGGCGCTGCGGTCAGAACGTCGGACCGGTGGCGCTGCGGTCAGAACGTCGGACCGGTGGCGCTGCGGTCAGAACGTCGGACCGGTGGCGCTGCGGTCGGACCGGTGGCGCTGCGGTCGGACCGGTGGCGCTGCGGTCAGAACGTCGGACCGGTGGCGCTGCGGTCAGAACGTCGGACCGGTGGCGCTGCGGTCAGAACGTCGGACCGGTGGCGCTGCGGTCAGAACGTCGGACCGGTGGCGCTGCGGTCAGAACGTCGGACCGGTGGCGCTGCGGTCAGAACGTCGGACCGGTGGCGCTGCGGTCAGAACGTCGGACCGGTGGCGCTGCGGTCAGAACGTCGGACCGGTGGCGCTGCGGTCAGAACGTCGGACCGGTGGCGCTGCGGTCAGAACGTCGGACCGGTGGCGCTGCGGTCAGAACGTCGGACCGGTGGCGCTGCGGTCAGAACGTCGGACCGGTGGCGCTGCGGTCAGAACGTCGGACCGGTGGCGCTGCGGTCAGAACGTCGGACCGGTGGCGCTGCGGTCAGAACGTCGGACCGGTGGCGCTGCGGTCAGAACGTCGGACCGGTGGCGCTGCGGTCAGAACGTCGGACCGGTGGCGCTGCGGTCAGAACGTCGGACCGGTGGCGCTGCGGTCAGAACGTCGGACCGGTGGCGCTGCGGTCAGAACGTCGGACCGGTGGCGCTGCGGTCAGAACGTCGGACCGGTGGCGCTGCGGTCAGAACGTCGGACCGGTGGCGCTGCGGTCAGAACGTCGGACCGGTGGCGCTGCGGTCAGAACGTCGGACCGGTGGCGCTGCGGTCAGAACGTCGGACCGGTGGCGCTGCGGTCAGAACGTCGGACCGGTGGCGCTGCGGTCAGAACGTCGGACCGGTGGCGCTGCGGTCAGAACGTCGGACCGGTGGCGCTGCGGTCAGAACGTCGGACCGGTGGCGCTGCGGTCAGAACGTCGGACCGGTGGCGCTGCGGTCAGAACGTCGGACCGGTGGCGCTGCGGTCAGAACGTCGGACCGGTGGCGCTGCGGTCAGAACGTCGGACCGGTGGCGCTGCGGTCAGAACGTCGGACCGGTGGCGCTGCGGTCAGAACGTCGGACCGGTGGCGCTGCGGTCAGAACGTCGGACCGGTGGCGCTGCGGTCAGAACGTCGGACCGGTGGCGCTGCGGTCAGAACGTCGGACCGGTGGCGCTGCGGTCAGAACGTCGGACCGGTGGCGCTGCGGTCAGAACGTCGGACCGGTGGCGCTGCGGTCAGAACGTCGGACTCGTGGCGCTGCGGTCAGAACTTCGGACCGGTGGCGCTGCGGTCAGAACGTCGGACTCGTGGCGCTGCGGTCAGAACGTCGGACTGGTGGCGCTGCGGTCAGAACGTCGGACTCGTGGCGCTGCGGTCAGAACGTCGGACTCGTGGCGCCGTGGTGTTGTGGTCAGAACGTCGGACTCGTGGCGCTGCGGTCAGAACGTCGGACTCGTGGCGCCGTGGTGCTGCGGTCAGAACGTCGGACTCGTGGCGCTGCGGTCAGAACGTCGGACTCGTGGCGCCGTGGCGCTGCGGTCAGAACGTCGGACTCGTGGCGCCGTGGTGCTGTGGTCAGAACGTCGAACTCGAGCGGGCGGGGTTTTAATCATCTTGCTGGTGTTTCGAAGCTTAGGCTGTTCGTTCACTCCACATTGCTTCAATTCAATCAGCTGTATACACGAGTGCCTGGCTATGAACAATGTGCTTCTCAAATGAGTTAATTCTTTGAACAAAACGTGTTGTTTAACACATCACACTGACATTATACATGGTTCGCACTAACACAGCTAAGCCGCCGTTAGATTGAAAGTGACACCATCTGTCGAGTTCACGTTTCAATCTGTCAAAACTGGCTGATTGGATCTCAGCTGCGCCAGCGCTGGCGGGGAGAAGCAGCACTTTATATGCGCTGTAACCCGACCTTGACCCCGGGCCCGGACCGGGTCGACAGGGAAACTTACGGAACCATATATTTATTACGGTTACTTGACATTCGTGGGAACTTTAACCCTGCTTTATTGGTGAACAACACACCGAGGGTTGCATGTGTGGGGTGGGGTGACTGGCGGGGAATGTATTCTTGAAAAGGCTGACTTGCGAAAGTTTAGTTCACAGGGCGATTTGTATCTTTGTGTCTATCAATTAAATAAGTATTATGCATTATTTACCCCATTGTACTGTGTCTTTCGTGTGCTCTACATGTAGAGCGTGAGATGAAAACACACCAGTGACTTAGTACGATTGCATGTTTTATTGTTGCGTTTGACTGGAGGTTGTGCGACGTTTGACTGGAGGATGTGCGACGTTTGACTGGAGGATGTGCGACGTTTGACTGGAGGATGTGCGACGTTTGACTGGAGGATGTGCGACGTTTGACTGGAGGATGTGCGACGTTTGACTGGATGATGTGCGACGTTTGACTGGAGGATGTGCGACGTTTGACTGGAGGATGTGCGACGTTTGACTGGAGGATGTGCGACGTTTGACTGGAGGTTGTGCGACGTTTGACTGGAGGATGTGCGACGTTTGACTGGATGATGTGCGACGTTTGACTGGAGGATGTGCGACGTTTGACTGGAGGATGTGCGACGTTTGACTGGAGGATGTGCGACGTTTGACTGGATGATGTGCGACGTTTGACTGGAGGATGTGCGACGTTTGACTGGAGGATGTGCGACGTTTGACTGGAGGATGTGCGACGTTTGACTGGAGGATGTGCGACGTTTGACTGGATGATGTGCGACGTTTGACTGGAGGATGTGCGACGTTTGACTGGAGGATGTGCGACGTTTGACTGGAGGATGTGCGACGTTTGACTGGAGGATGTGCGACGTTTGACTGGAGGATGTGCGACGTTTGACTGGAGGATGTGCGACGTTTGACTGGAGGATGTGCGACGTTTGACTGGAGGATGTGCGACGTTTGACTGGAGGATGTGCGACGTTTGACTGGAGGATGTGCGACGTTTGACTGGAGGATGTGCGACGTTTGACTGGAGGATGTGCGACGTTTGACTGGAGGATGTGCGACGTTTGACTGGAGGATGTGCGACGTTTGACTGGAGGATGTGCGACGTTTGACTGGATGATGTGCGACGTTCACTTGTAATAATCAAATCGTGCGAGCAGACTTTCGTTATGTTTTAAATAAGACTGGCTACGAACTTCTTCTGTGAATTCTTTGCTAAATAGGCACACGTTTTCCAAATTCGACTAGCAACAAACTAATCTAATATAGCATATTATATCACCTTAGGAATTATTACAAATATTACAACTCAATCCGAGTATTGTTACGGAATTATACTTCCAGAAATGTGCCGATTCTCGTTGCCGCCTAACTTGTCGTGCAACTTTGACGTGCGCCAGACGGAGCTATCGAACCACTCTCGCCCGAGCGGATTGGGCGATGTTTAATTAAATTCGATAGCTCTGCAATCTCTATGGTTGACAACCCGACGGGGTGGCTTTGATGTCCGTCACTGCTTGCGGGCCTATACCCGGCATACGGGCCGGGTCGCTGGCAGTCGAGCGAACGATGACGAATCAAGTAGAGCTTTAGATGTGTTTACTTGCCGACAACCAGTGGAATTAATGAACGTTTGTGAGCAAAGCTGCTAGTACACACATTGTAAAGTTGTAAACATCATATATTTTGTAATGTTGACCAACGTTTTATTGGTTTCATTGTTTTCCTTTCAGCAAAGTCAGTAGAAGAGTTACATATGTAAATGAAATAGATAAAATATTAAATATGTAGATAAAAAATTAATATGTCGATAAAATATATCGATTTTCAAATGTATCATTGAATTTGAACCCATCCAAATGTATACCTAAAGACACCATTTACAAACACGTCATAAACAGTAATTATACGAATTAGATAAGTATTAGCATAGCAGATAGAGTTGTGTGACGAATCGTTATATTGGTTATCATATCATCAAAGGTTTAAACTCCGTGCTGATTCGGCATGTACTTGTTTTTACATTTAATAAAAAAATCCTCTAGATATCATAATTCCGTCATTATGGAGATGCAAAATGCGCTGAACACAGAATTATGATTTAAGTAGTGACACAAATAATTCATTAAATAAAATATTTACATAACAGGCGACGCATACTTTTATTTTAAACACAATAATTAATTTATTTGTAGAATAGAGCAGCAAAGTAGATTTCAAGAACAATGACAGCAGTTCCGCAGTTAGGAAGCAATGGACCTGGCAACACAGATCAGTATTTTTTGCACAAAATTATAAATTCGCATTACCTTGATAATTTTTTTATTCATTAAAAATTATACGCACGTAATACGGGTTTACTTATTGAAACATCAACTAATTTATAATCAATTCAGAGTAACAACGGTGTGCTGTGTTTAGGCCGAGTGTTCGTTTGCGAGCGATTTCCCCATGCGCTGCTTACAACAGCAAATGTGGATTTTTTTAAACATTTTATGGCACATGTCGCGGTCATTTCCCGCAAAAGACGAGTTGCTATTTATAAGAGGTGTGTGTTGTTGGGGAAGGTTCGGTAATATGAGCCACTTTTTCACATTGATATTCTGGAGCCGTGTGACTAGATATTTGTTGCGTGTCAAGTTTATGTAAAAAGTTTTCGTGGTAGACTATTGTTTTAGGTATTACTGCACACGTGGGTTGTTTACTTTTTCAATGAGGACGTGGAGAAAATTTTATCAAAATGGCTCATATTACATTAAGGGTTGGAAAATGAGCATGGCCCTTGGAAACTATAGGCATGAGTGATCATATTATCCAAGATGGTCCTGGACACACCAGAGTCATAACCTAACCCAATACATGAGTCATTACTGAACATGGGTACACGCACGCATGCATGCACATATGCAGGCACACACGCACACCCCATCCCACGAACACAATACACGCGAATCATTATTCAACAAGGGCATACACGCACACGCGCGCACGCACGCACGCACGCACGCACGCACGCACGCACGCACGCACGCACGCACGCACGCACGCACGCACGCACGCACGCACACACACACACACACACACACACACACACACACACACACACACACACACACACACACACACACACACACACACACATACACATTGTCCACGCACACTCCTTACCCAACATGAACACAAACACATACGTATTCCATGGATTGTATGTGGCTCATATTACCCAGAAGATAATCTCTTTTTGCCTCCAGCTGGGACACTTACACTATTTGCTTATATAATCGCCGATGACACAATTTATGTGGATGTATATTACGTGTCTATGATTTATATGCATTCATCCAACATGCGGAAATCATAGGAAATGTTGTTAAATGTTATTCACGTACATATTTCTAAATTGCGTTGTCTTACCATTGCAACTATTGTCTACGTGACCCGCTACACTCCATATCGCGGCAAGTAATCGCCAGATGACAACATCATATATAGTGTATCATTTCTAAGTTATAGAAGTGGCCTATATTACCAGTATGCTCATATTACTTAACCTTCCCATATAGCTATGGACTAATTGCTGGCAATACAAACAAATCAAGCAGTCTGTTAGCCTTAAAACTTAAAACATTGTCAATGAGTATTATCACACATTTCGCATATGACGTCATGTTAGCAGGGGCGACGCTGTAGCGAACCTGTCAACTCTGTGCATCTGAGCCAGGTTCCGGTCAGCGCGGCCGGCGAAACCCGACACTACCGAGTCGCTGACTCGATGCGACTCCCCGCCAATATCGTCCCAATGTGAAATTCCGCCCGAACAAAGTGCCACCGCATCTATGGATAATAACCTAATTGAGTGTCATTATTGATGGGCGTCCGTCGAGGTGGACACATATCCTCTGTCGACCGGACGGTGGAAGCTGCTGTGGAAACATAATTAATGTTATTATCAACCCTGAACATTACGATAATGTTCTACTTCATCTTGTTCAACCCGTGATTTGTATGACATAGTTTATTTTCACAAAGTTCTGATAACATTTTACGAGGTAGAATTGAAAGGCCAAAGTGTTCAAGTGTACATTCTGTCTGCAACTATCGCATTCTTCACGTGCAATCATCAAATTACCCCTTGCCACCCGCCGACGTTTGAAGACGATGGCACGGATGACGCCAACTCACCGCCCAGATGTAGATCTTACAACACCGCCTTGTAACGTATATTGACAGCCTGCAGCGACAGCCTTAAAGATTCAATTATCGCCCGTTACGGGCACCGTCGCCCGCCAGACATGCGCATCATAACCTTCCGGCGGTTGCGCGTTTGGCGTGAACATGTTCGATTAGGCCTAACGCACGATTTGGGTAATCACGACCGCGTTTACAAGACTTGCCTACGGCTACACCGCGTCTGTCGGGTTTGGACCGCGAAGTTAAACGTCAAAGCCACAGCACAACGCTTCAGGGGAAAGCGTTTATTGTTGTTCTTGATCCGACTTTGTCGGCGGTTCGACTTCAGCGACGGATTATGCACTTGACATGGATAGCCAGAACCGTTGTGACTTTATAGCACTGGGAATGTTTGAAAGTGAGACTTCCACCGTAGTCCAGCGGATAGGTGAAAAGATTGTGAACTTTTTTTATAAAAGCAAGACAAATGGCTCATCTATTCTACATACCAAGGGAACCATTTTAAAGATTGGAGGCATTCCAGATTTTGCAGCGCTCAGAAATGACGGCCATTTTTTTAAATGTTGTTGGAATCTTCTCGATTTCCCTTCGTTTCTGTCACGTCGTCCTCAGAACTGCCCCGGTCGTATAGTACAACAACGTACCTCTCGATGGTTGGTAGAACTTCTCTCAGGACAGCTGCCTAGGGAGTGTCTACAAGAGTACACAGCACAGGCGTTACACTACTGAAAGCATTCCAAGATGCCCAAGCCGTGCGTGTTTGTCTCTTCCAGCGAAACACGATGTAGTATCACACCCGGTCAGTGCATGAGAGGTAGTGCCTTGCACTTGTCAACACCAAGCACGTGTGCAATAGCAGTTGCATCGACGTAATGGAATGAATTCCCTGTGCCGATCGCTACCACAAGACTTTCACAGCCAAGTGCGAGCAAAGCTGACAGCTAGTACGACAACGTCAATATCAACAGTTCTTATGACAATCTTCTGTCTTCCCTGCTTGACACCACCCGCAGCATTCAACAGCATTCTGGAGTCCGCCTCTTCACCTTGCCAGGAAATGTTTCGGCAGTCACTCGTTCCAGCTGGTGAAATAGTTCTGTATTGTTGTCATTCTCTCGCAAGAACTCTGTCCAGTTTGCAGGGAACTTCTTTCGACCCTCAACTCGTCTCCTTGTCCCCGTCCCTCTTTCTCTCCGTCTGGTCGTCTTGAGGTCTTGTTCTTTGAGATTGTTTCGTTGACTGTGTTTGAGCGGTCCACCAGACGTTTCTTGAAGAACTCCTTGCGTTGGTCTTCATCTTTCTGACGGAATCAACAACTGCTACCTCTGCCACCACACGTGTGTCAAGAACTAAGAGATCTCCACTGGTATCCCAGAACGGGTTGCCCATCTCCTTCATTGTCGAGATCAGAGACTTCACATCTTTGATGAAAACATAAATAGCATTCCGGTAAAAACCACTGCTATAAGCAGTAGCCACAATAAAGGATAGATGAAGCTAGAATAGGTGTATGTCTTAATTGGATAGCATGTGCACACAAAGGATGTTCACAAGCAGGGGTTTCATTTTCCGTGCCTATTCACCCACATACAGTCTTTGTAATACAAGCGAAGACACCTTGCTGTGATAAGGTAATGGAGTAATGAGCACTTTCACTAACGGCGCTATATAAGACCACACATTATTGTTTTACCTGGCTTTTCCTCGTGGTGACTGGGTTGAGGTGCAGCTTCTGTCTTTTCCAATCCACGGAGAAACTCATTGATAACCCGGGCCATTTCTGGTCCAGCCACCATCCACCTCAGTAATGCCACTTGCTTCTTAGTAAGGCTGACTGCTCCCCCACAAAGGATGTTCACAAGCAGGGGTTTCATTTTCCGTGCCTATTCACCCACATACAGTCTTTGTAATACAAGCGAAGACACCTTGCTGTGATAAGGTAATGGAGTAATGAGCACTTTCACTAACGGCGCTATATAAGACCACACATTATTGTTTTACCTGGCTTTTCCTCGTGGTGACTGGGTTGAGGTGCAGCTTCTGTCTTTTCCAATCCACGGAGAAACTCATTGATAACCCGGGCCATTTCTGGTCCAGCCACCATCCACCTCAGTAATGCCACTTGCTTCTTAGTAAGGCTGACTGCTCCCCCGTCTTCTTTCACGCAAGCATTGTTCTGCTCGTGGCTTTCGTCCAATGGTATCCTGGCGAATGGTCGATGGGTCTCGTTGACTCTGAACTTGCCTTCGCAGAATGCTCTGAACACATCTGGGTGTTTGACTTGTAGTGTTCCCATATCCCGTAGACGAATGGCAACAGCACGAGCATAGTTGCAGTGGTCAAGTGCGTGGAAGAGCCATTGTAGGTTCGTCAAGGCATTCACGTAGGGAAGGAAATTGCCTTCGTGGATGGCTCTGTCCCATGTCATCACATCTAACTCTATCTTCAGCACAAGCTGCCACAATTGGAATTGTGGACTTCGCTGTGCTCTCTGCTTACACCACTCTTGAAATGACATCTTTAAAAATGACGGATATATACTAATATAAGTGTGCTTATTATGTTTAGTAATATTTGTTAAGAGGTAAAAGGTAAATATATGTTCTGATATCTTATTACTGTCGTATCGCAACATTACGTAATTAACTAACGCCGTAACAATACTTTTTATATATATAACAGTCTTGCACCGAATGACTGTGATAGATATTGCTGCATATATTAGTCTGCAAAACACACACACACACACACACACACACACACACACACACACACACACACACACACACACACACACACACACCCACCCACCCACCCACACACACACACACACACACACACACACACACACACACACACACACACACACACACACACACACACACACACACACACACACACACACACACACACACACACACACACACACACATATATATCAACACATTACTACAAAAAAAACATAGACTTTATTTAAACCTTTATTTATATGGCGTTGTCTGCTTATGTCGATATATCTGAGCAGTAACTCCAGTGATTCTTACACCGGCGTTCGATACCGACGCAGTCTATCGATGGTGCTATGCTTGGTTACCCACGCCCGGCGTAAGATGCGCTCGAACCCCGATCCCGACTTTGAAGCGTTGAGCCATCAACGTGAGTTCGTTGCGGAGTCACGCGCCGCTAATCGCTCAGACAATGTGAGTCAATTAGAACAGTCTAAGAGCGCGCAATAGCCGACTGATGAGGATGTCAAGGCGTGCCGGATTAGTTGCTACACTGCTGGTTGCGCTTTTGAAGAGGAGGCGACGGAAGCTGATCGCTATAAATCGCTCTAGTTGTTTTAATTGGAGCCGGTGACTTTGTCCATTTCTGAAAAGGTTTTCATGCGCTGTACGTATATTAGCACTGCGAGCACCTGCAGATACGTAGTTGCATTATTGGATTATACTATGTGAAATTATTATATTACGTGCTTAGCTATGTAAAAGTATAACGTCTTTTATCATCGCACTGTAAATGGGTTTCCCATAATTTTTATTTGTCGATAATTATAGCATCCAAATGTTTCGACTCGTCATATATCTGCTTTGAAAAAGGGAAGGCATGTTCAACATGTCTTGTATGTTACCAAGTAACGTTTCCTTACTGGGTGGTATAGCAGAAAAAAATAAATCGGGCTCCTAAATAAAGAGGGCTCCTTGCCCCACCTTACCCTATGCCCAACTTCAGTTGTTTTGTCGTTTTATATACTATCGCGTAGTTCAGCTGTGTGTGTGTGTGTGTGTGTGTGTGTGTGTGTGTGTGTGTGTGTGTGTGTGTGTGTGTGTGTGTGTGTGTGTGTGTGTGTGTGTGTGTGTGTGTGTGTGTGTGTGTGTGTGTGTGTGTGTGTGTGTGTGTGTGTGTGTGTGTGTGTGTGTGTGTGTGTGTGTGTGTGTGTGTGTGTGTGTGTGTGTGTGTGTGTGTGTGTGTGTGTGTGTGTGTGTGTGTGTGTGTGTGTGTGTGTGTGAATGCGCGTGTGCGTGCGTATATATATATTTCTGCTACCACCCAAACGTTATACTTGGTATATATATATATATATATACCAAGTATAACGTTTGGGTGGTAGCAGAAATATATGTAACACACATATATAACACACGCACGCACGCACGCACGCACGCACGCGCGCACTCGCGCGCACACACACACACAGACATTGTGTCGCCCGACCAATTTGTTGGGCGACACAACGATGTGAGTCTATAACATTATTTAATAAGCTGTATAGCAGTGTTGAACTTCTTTATTATCTCTGCAAATGGTAAGGGAATCTCGAAAGCACGATCACAGCGTCGCATGGCGTCGGAGGCCAGTAGCGCCAAGTGTGTGGACCTTTGCAAGAAGTGACGCGTTCATCGCAATGATGTACACGCGGTGTGTGTACTCTGGTGGTGGTGTGGAGGTGTTTAATACGACCACACGCGTTCATATTTGGATTGATTGAATTATCGTGACTATGGTTGGTGGTATTTGGATTTAAAAAGAAACATGAATATGTGAAATATTTTACATATTTAAACACAAAATTATTCATGCTATTTGGTAAATGTCTTTTTGTACGCACAATCTACTGTAGTTTTTTGTTTATATACATTGGTCCCCTCTTATATCTCTTATATATATAAGGCCCCTGTAACAAGCGGCCACCTTGCCATGTAGCAATGAGGCTTTCTCTTGACAATTTCCCCCTCACGAGAGCCACCCCTCTTATAAGAGCATTGCACCTTTACACCTTTTGCGTGCGTGCGTGCGTGCGTGCGTGCGTGCGTGCGTGCGTGCGTGCGTATATCATAAACAAATTGGATAATAATAAGTAATGTCACCGCACCATCGCGTCATCGTTCCATCGCGTTGCCAAATTAACCACACGACAGCGATGATCCTTCTACTTGACACAAACGCACTCACAGGCTGCGAACAAAGTTAACATCGCTGTTCACATTCAGTACCTTACCAATCTGGGCTGTTGAATTACTATTTTGTGAGGTTTGGTGGAGCTATTAGCATGCGCATGTCCTGGAAATCAAACCCCCTTGAAAACCTCACTCTGTCATATACATGAACAACTCGCACTACGTTGTTCTACCGAGACACCGGTGTATAGAAAGTAAATTCACCAACAACACTAACGTAAAGAAATAAATCCGGATTCGAACCAAGCGACCCCCTCGCCCACCGCCCCCCCCCCACACGCGCACACACGCACGCACCCACACACACACACACACACACACACACACACACACACACACACACACACACACACACACACACACACACACACACACGCGCACACGCTCGCACACGCTCGCACACGCTCGCACACGCTCGCACACACCTCCCCGCCGCCGGCCGCCGACCGCCATCCACCACGGCCGTGATCTGTCAACCTCTACAATAAATAAAAGTTGCGTTATTGCGCAAAGTTTCCCTTGCTGAGTGCGCTACTATTTGATTTTCGCCTAAATGGATTGGTCTACTATGGAAATGACCGTTATTTAGACGTTGGACAAAGATAGCGAAAGAGGTCCCGGTCACAGTGTGAGTGCCACACGACATCCATCAGGCTTTCACAGCCGTGGTCGATCTACTGCGGCCGCTAGCGAGCCAGTCGGTGTTTACACGCGTCACGCATCGATTGCAAATCGAGACAAAGCGCACCGAGATTCACACCAGCAGCGCCTTCTGGCGGTCACTACCTCTCTCCACTCATCTTGGCCAGAATCGATTGAACTTTTAATTTTAAACCTTATTTTCATTTCATCGGAAAAATAATTCGTTTTTTATTTTAAATCGGATACCCAATCTTGTTAACATATACCCGTTTATGCGGGATTGTCATAAAGTTGGTGCAATTGAGTCATTTCGCGCAACGTCGCTCACGAACGTGTATTCGATACGGATTCGATAGAATGGCGTCTATCCTTGGCTAGCTGGTAGAGCGCGGGTCTGATCTGAAGCATGGACTCAATAGAATGGCGTCTATCCTTGGCTAGCTGGTAGAGCGCGGGTCTGATCTGAAGCATGGACTCGATAGAATGGCGTCAGTCCTTGGCTAGCTGGTAGAGCGCGGGTCTGATCTGAAGCATGGACTCGATAGAATGGCGTCTGTCCTTGGCTTGCTGGTAGAGCGCGGGTCTGATCTGAAGCATGGACTCGATAGAATGGCGTCAGTCCTTGGCTAGCTGGTAGAGCGCGGGTCTGATCTGAAGCATGGACTCGATAGAATGGCGTCTATCCTTGGCTAGCTGGTAGAGCGCGGGTCTAATCTGAAGCATGGACTCGATAGAATGGCGTCAGTCCTTGGCTAGCTGGTAGAGCGCGGGTCTGATCTGAAGCATGGACTCGATAGAATGGCGTCTATCCTTGGCTAGCTGGTAGAGCGCGGGTCTGATCTGAAGCATGGACTCGATAGAATGGCGTCAGTCCTTGGCTAGCTGGTAGAGCGCGGGTCTGATCTGAAGCATGGACTCGATAGAATGGCGTCAGTCCTTGGCTAGCTGGTAGAGCGCGGGTCTGATCTGAAGCATGGACTCGATAGAATGGCGTCTATCCTTGGCTAGCTGGTAGAGCGCGGGTCTGATCTGAAGCATGGACTCGATAGAATGGCGTCAGTCCTTGACTAGCTGGTAGAGCGCGGGTCTGATCTGAAGCATGGACTCGATAGAATGGCGTCTATCCTTGGCTAGCTGGTAGAGCGCGGGTCTGATCTGAAGCATGGACTCGATAGAATGGCGTCTATCCTTGGCTAGCTGGTAGAGCGCGGGTCTGATCTGAAGCATGGACTCGATAGAATGGCGTCTGTCCTTGGCTAGCTGGTAGAGCGCGGGTCTGATCTGAAGCATGGACTCGATAGAATGGCGTCTATCCTTGGCTAGCTGGTAGAGCGCGGGTCTGATCTGAAGCATGGACTCGATAGAATGGCGTCAGTCCTTGGCTAACTATTACAGCGCGGGTCTATTAAAACTATTAAATTACTTAATGTTTGATCAAACATTGCGTGAAGTGAACATGGAAACGCTGGAAACCCACAAATTTCACCCTTGGTGAAATTTCGTAATTTTATCATGTGATCGGTGAGAGGATGGAAGTTACGTCCATGATAGGCATTGACCTGCACAGTGTTTACCATTTTGGTTGGATATCCACTATTTGAGCCTTATCAGATCTAACGACAACAGTCAATTATTTCGATGATTTGAACCACAATATAAGCTTTGTTTTATTAAATGGACTGCGGGTGTTACATAAACTATTCACACACTACATATTTGGACATCAACGAACCGGATTTGCGATAGGCTATAATCAGTATAGGATGGAGTTTTAATCAAGCAAACATTCTTGACAATCAACAATAAAAATCGTTAAATCAAACACGACAAAAGCGGGACTTTTTTGTTTAAAAATGGAAGATCGGGAGGATGTTTCAAAGCGGAAGATCGGAAGGATGTTTCAAAGCGGGAGATCGGGAGGATGTTTGAAAGCGGAAGATCGGGAGGATGTTTCAAAGCGGGAGATCGGGAGGATGTTTCAAAGCGGGAGATCGGGAGGATGTTTGTAAGCGGGAGATCGGGAGGATGTTTGAAAGCGGATGATCGGGAGGGTCTTTGAAAGCGGGATAACGGGAGGATGTTTGAAAGCGGGATATCGGGAGGATGTTTGAAAGCGGGAGATCGGGAGGATGTTTGAAAGCGGGAGATCGGGAGGATGTTTGAAAGCGGACGATCGGGAGGGTCTTTGAAAGCGGGATATCGGGAGGATGCTTGAAAGCGGGAGATCGGGAGGATGTTTGAAAGCGGGATATCGGGAGGATGTTTGAAAGCGGGAGATCGGGAGGATGTTTGAAAGCGAGAGATCGGGAGGATGTTTGAAAGCGGGAGATCGGGAGGATGTTTGAAAGCGGGATATCAGGAGGATGTTTGAAAGCGGGATATCAGGAGGATGTTTGAAAGCGGGAGATCGGGAGGATGTTTGAAAGCGGGAGATCGGGAGGATGTTTGAAAGCGGGAGATCGGGAGGATGTTTGAAAGCGGGAGATCGGGAGGATGTTTGAAAGCTGGAGATCGGGAGGATGTTTGAAAGCGGACGATCGGGAGGTTGTTTGAAAGCGGGATATCGGGAGGATGCTTGAAAGCGGGAGATCGGGAGGATGTTTGAAAGCGGACGATCGGGAGGGTCTTTGAAAGCGGGATATCGGGAGGATGCTTGAAAGCGGGAGATCGGGAGGATGTTTGAAAGCGGGATATCAGGAGGATGTTTGAAACCGGGATATAAGGCGGATGTTTGAAAGCGGGAGATCGGGAGGATGTTTGAAAGCGGGATATCAGGAGGATGTTTGAAAGCGGGAGATCGGGAGGATGTTTGAAAGCTGGAGATCGGGAGGTTGTTTGAAAGCGGGAGATCCTAGGTGGACCGTGGTCGCTGTCTGTGATCTACGGATTGGTGGCATTAAGATAGCTTCCACTACTGAGAATAATGTGGGCATATCGTCATCTTTCAAAGAGGCTTTAGCACCAGGATAACCCAGGGCTGCCACCTTATCTGGTCCGGATCGCAGTCGAAACAAATTTTCTCGAAGCGAGGAAATCCAGGCTGTGCTTCGTCGACTTGACGTTTGCGTTTTTAAACAAAGTTGGCTCCGTACTTAGACCAACTACATTTTTCTTTATTCTTACCAATGTTTGCATTACAATCAAATGCCGCATAATAAACCATTCTGTCGCTCGCTTCTAAGCAACCGCTATCGCTGGTGAATAAATGGAAAGTCCCAGTCTCGTAGCACTTCCTTATCATCAGTGACGTCACGCCGAAGCGTGTCGATAAGCGCGGGAAACACATGCATAAAACAGAGGCAGGCCGATAAAACAGAGTATTATTTGGAATTATTAATTAATCGAACTCTAATGAATTTTCAGTGTTGTTCGAAATGGAAATATACTACAAAATGTAATATAATATGATTTCAAGCAATCGTTTTTTTATTATTCCCTTTAACTTTGCGATAATATGACCATACATAGGCCCTTATCGTTGGCTTTTTGAGAACTGAAAATATGAAAAGTATTTATCTTGATGACATTGTGCATATGCATAATAATTGCTGTTTTATTTAAATTCCGCGGTCATTAAGCTCCGTTGTTTTATGGCGGTGCATGTCTCCGTGAGAAATTGCCCTGGGAATATACTAAAGTAATACATTGTTTATGAAAAGGGAAACCGGTATACTGAAAGACTTACGCACATAAGTGTGTGAGTGTGTGTGTGTGTGCGTGTGCGTGCGCGTGCGTGTGCGTGCGTGTGTGTGTGTATATACATTACTGTTTACATATGCGCATAATACAGCGTCAATATGTAATAATAATTATACACATATACATTTATATATATATAATATATATGTGTGTGTGTATTATATTATATATATATGTATATATATATATATATATATATATATATATATATATATATATATATATATATTATATATATATATATATATATATATATATATATATATATATTATACACACATATATTATGTATATATATATATATATATATATATATATGTATGTATGTGTGTATATTATTACATATTGACGCTGTATTATGCGCATATGTAAACATATATATATATATATATATATATATATATATATATAATGTATGCGTGTGTATATTATTACATATTAACGCTGTATTCTGCACACATATAAACAATAATGTAAAGTCATGGTTACAGTTTTCCGTTAGATTTTGTTAATCCATTCGTTAGCATGCATATGCATTTATTACACACTAACGAGGTTTGCCAACCAACAACAGCCTAGTATAATCGCTGTACGCTGTTTTCTTTTTACTTAATCTACTCCGTTTTGCCGTCTCTTGAAAGCAACATCAAACAGCGGCGGCCTGGCGATTGGGAAACAAACTATTTGCCTAGCGAATCAAAAGCGCATCAGTCGTCATGGTGGATCAATTGCACTTGCATTTCTGTGTAAATAACGGTGTTTTGTGAATGGCATAGAAACGGCGCGGCTGATCAATTTGCTGTCAGGAGAAAGAAACGTTTCGTCGACGACCATCTGCCAACGTCGGGCGGCAGCAGCGAAAGTTTGCGCAGCGCAAACGCTGCACTTTGTGAATGTCGGATTTTTTCCTTCATGGATTTGCTCGAAAACAAGCGCTGTCTGGCCATCGTTAACTACACTGACAGCCGGAAGGCAGCTGATAAAACAGTTGCCATAAATTTATGGACTCAATAAATAGGTGCGATACATTATGTAAGAGGACGCACATAAATCCCATTCTCTTAATACAAATTGCACGGTTCATAGGGTGAATATAGAAATGATCAAAGAATTCCGACTGCTTGCATGTTCTGATAAATTATAATCTTTCAACGTTTTGTTCATTTTCCGCACAACTATTGCATGATAATATGTGCTCAGAATGTGTAGAGCAGCAGACTACTTGTTTGTAATTATATAAACTAGCAAAAATGCCCGTCCCCAGGACGGAATAACTTGATAGTTCATACGTGACAGTCATGATAGCAATGTTTACCAAATAGGTTATCGCTTTTATGAATATTACTAGACGAAGTAGTCGCCGCGCGCCCGCGGTTTCTGCGATTGTTGGAAGTTAACGTTTTACGTAACGAACATTTGATTTACGATAAAAACCACTAAGAACCCTTGATGTATGGGACATATCGGAAAAATAAAGGCGTTACGTTTCATTCGTGGGGTCATAGATTAATCCCTGAAAGTTTGGCGCCCGAGGTGCAAGCCGCCTAGGAGGAAAACGTTAACGTACAAACGTACAAACGTACATACGCTAGCTCGATTATAGTTAGACGTTGTTAACATCGAAAAGCACGTCACGTTTTAAAATAATTCATAATGATATCGATTTAAAGATGTTTGTTTGTCCTTTATTATTATGCATTTGATATAGTTGTACACTTGTTATATTTATATAATTCTGACGAAAGTGTCAATGATATACCAACAATAGTAATATTATTTGGATAAGTATTAACAATATTGAGTCATAAACCTACCCATTTTATGGGTAGGTACCTGTAATTTACATGCGAATTAATGTGTTAAATAGAACAGCAATGTGTCAATATACCGTCGGTTTTTAATACGATTACTTAATTTTATCCAAATTAATATAGGGTAGGTTGTTGCTTATGGTTTTCGGTTATGTTTTAGTTTTGTCATTTAAAATTATATGTGGTAATATTAAGTGTTAAAACTGGAAAAATATTTATCTCATAACCATAATAAAATGCGTGTGTGCGTTTGTTGGAAGTTTAGAACAGATGTAATCAATCATTGCGTCGCTGCGTCAGTGCATCATAGACGAAAGTGTCGTTAAAACCGGGGATGATTAAACGGCTCGAGTCGTGTCCCGCATAGCCAACGACTAACCTTTGGGTCCAGAAAATGCACGAGTGGTTGTTATTATAGGAGTTCATAGCGGTTCTCGCGTTGTAACGTACGCAACTCGCGGCTAAAGACTGGACTGTGAAATTGATCAGGTCGATTGGCGCGATCGTATTACAAATAACTATAACGCAATAACCCGGCACGAGGGAGCAGAAATATGTGGGTAAATTAATAGACCACACACGCCGGAGATTGTAATTGAGCGTGGGCGAGGGATAGGGTGTTGGAGCGAGGGATAGGATATTGAGGCGAGGGATAGGGTGTTGGGGCGAGGGATAGGATATTGAGGCGAGGGATAGGGTGTTGGGGCGAGGGATAGAATATTGGGGCGAGGGATGGGTGTTGGGCGGATTTATAATAATTACAGTAACGTAGATGTAATAGAAAACGAAAACGTAAAGTTAATAATGATTGGTATATATGTCCACCAGGGTCACGTTGCTGGAAATAAATGATGTACATGCGCTGTCAAATGCGGCCGGGGACAACTGTGGACAAATGAATATTTGGAAAGTTGGATATAACATATGTGCCCCAAATCTACTTAAAATGCCTAATTATTGTGTGTACGTTAATAAAATAATGATGCCAATCACCCATACCGTCCGGTCTGTATAAATAATGTTAATGTCACAGGACAATATAGTGTAACAGCCATTAGACTAAAAGCAATATTTATCTCTTCAGACTACAAAACACAAGTTAGCTCACATTGTTAATAGGGCAGTGCCAAGATATAGTTTGTGCGTGCCTTGTTCGCTCTGTGGCCGGTGTAGTGTTGTAGTGTTGTAAATGACCCCCGTGCAAAAGGACCCGTTGTCCATTTACCACAGTGGTAAATGGACCGGGGATCCATATTCAATCAGGGTACATGGACCCCGGGCGTGGAAAACGTACCCCGTCTGTTCAGTTTTATTATTGGTATATTTCAAGCAATGATACTTAGGAGCATTATTTTATTTGAATTTCTATTTTAGCACTGCTTGGATATGGTGAGGGGGTCTGTTCTCAATGACCGTGGAAAATGTACCCACCTCCTACACGTATCTCGAAAGTTCTGTTTTTGAAATAAATGAGTATTATTTGATTAATATTATTACTAGTATTAGTATGAACAGTGGAACTGAATCTCGGGCGTTGAAATGGAAATGTAATTGTGAAAACATGGGTGGGGACCGTTCTCAATGGCCGTGGAAAATGTACCCCCCTTTTTATGGGCTGCTTCGATACGAGGAGAGGGGGTCTGATTTCAATGGCCATGGAAAATGTACCCCCTCCTTCCACGTATCTACCAAGTTCTACTTATGAAATAAATGAGTATTATTTAATTAATATTATTATTACCAGTATTAGTATGAACCGTAATTTACTGAATGGTAATAAAGAAATGAACGGCCAAATATGTATTCTATTTTAAAACTCATGCTTTGTATGAATACGGAGAGATACGTAGAACACTGGATGACTTTTGATGAGCTGCTTTCAAAGAAAATGAGTTCTTGTGAGGGCATGAAATGTACCCCCTTTTTGTTGGACTGCTTGGACATGGGGAGGGGGGTCTATTCTCAATGGCCGTGGAAAAATTTATTCGTTGATTGAAATGGATTTTTTTTACAGTAATAATATATTGGGTCCATTTTTATGTGGATCCATTTTCCACAGCGTAAAATGGACCGGGATCCATTTACCACGGTCCACTTTCCACCGTGAAAAATGGACCGGTGTCCATTTTCACCCAGTCCATTTTCAACGTGGTAAATGGACCCCGGTTCTTAACACTCCGTTCTTAACACTACGGTAGTGTTTTCAATGTAGGCCCCTACTTTCAAAACAGTACCGTACTCAAGGTCTAGATATGAAGCAATGAATATTCGTGTTTTATTTGGTCAATACCTTCAAAAACAGCTGACATTGTATAACAAGTAAAACGTGTGAATTTGTCATTGTTTTATATATGTAACGCACATGTTTTAAACGTTTTGATTTGTTCACTCATAACGCCAAAAAATTTAATACGTTAATTCCTAAATAGCCTATATTAAGGGTTGTTTACATTTTCTATTCCCTTACTGACCAA